>OY754474.1:9781032-10226416 GCA_963575645.1 Xanthostigma xanthostigma
ACGCATACAAGCAGTTTTTACATGCTTTATGACAATTAGGGGCAAATGAGTCCTTATAGGCAAAATTGCTTTATTTCATGAAAGTATAACTATTTACACTATAACATTCAGGTTTGGATCATTCTCTCATAAGAAAATGCAAACTGCATATTATCCATTCTTTTAACGCAGACAAGCAGTTTTTACATGCTTTCCGACAATTAGGTGCAAATGAGTCCTTATAGGCAAAATTGCTTTATTTCATAAGGGTAAGTCTATTTACACTATAACATTCAGGTTTGGATCATTCTCTCGTAAGAAAATGCAAACTGTTATTAACTATTATTTTAACGCATACAAGCAGCTTTTACAAGCTTTATGACAAATAAGTGCAAATGAGTCCTTATAGGCAAAAGTGCTTTATTTCATGAAGGAAAGTCTATTTACACTATAACATTCAGGTTTGTATCATTCTCTCATAAGAAAATGCAAACTGCATATTTACTATCGTTTTAACTCATACAAGCAGTTTTTACATGCTTTATGACAATTAGGGGCAAATGAGTCCTTATAGGCAAAATTGCTTTATTTCTTGAAGGTAAGTCTATTTACACAATTCCATTCAGGTTTGGATTATTTTCTCATAAGAAAATGCAAACTGCATATTAATCATTATTTTAACGCAGACAAGCAGTTTTTACATGGTTTACGACAATTGGGTGCAAATAAGTCCTCAAAGGCAAAATTGTTTTATTTCACAAAGGTAAGTCTACTTTCACTATAACATTCAGGTTTGGATCATTTTCTCATAAGAAAATGCAAACTGCATATTAACTATTATTTAAACGCAGACAAGCAGTTTTTACATGCTTTATGACAATTAGGGGCAAATGAGTCCTTATGGGCAAAATTGCTTTATTTCATGAAGGTATAACTATTTACACTATAATATTCAGGTTTGGATCATTTTCTCATAAGAAAATGCAAACTGCATATTAATCATTCTTTTAACGCAGACAAGCAGTTTTTACATGCTTTACGACAATTAGGTGCAAATGAGTGCTTATAGGCAAAATTGCTTTATTTTACAAAGGTAAGTCTATTTTTACTATTACATTTAGGTTTGGATCATTCTCTCATAAGAAAATGCAAACTGCATATTAACCATTATTTAAACGCAGACAAGCAGTTTTTACATGCTTTACGACAATTAGGTGCAAATGAGTCTTTATAGGCAAAATTGCTTTATTTCATGAGGGTTAGTCTATTTACACTATAACATTCAGGTTTGGATCATTCTCTCATAAGAAAATGCAAACTGCATATTAACTATTATTTTAACGCATACAAGCAGTTTTTACATGGTTCACGACAATTAGGTGCAAATAAGTCCTTAAAGGCAAAATTGTTTTATTTCACAAAGGTAAGTCTACTTTCACTATAACATTCAGGTTTGGATCATTTTCTCATAAGAAAATGCAAACTGCATATTAACCATTTTTTTAACGCAGACAAGCAGTTTTTACATGCTTTATGACAATTAGGGGCAAATGAGTCCTTATAGGCAAAATTGCTTTATTTCATGAAGGTATAACTATTTACACTATAACATTCAGGTTTGGATCATTCTCTCATAAGAAAATACAAACTGCATATTATCCATTCTTTTAACGCAGACAAGCAGTTTTTACATGCTTTACGACAATTAGGTGCAAATGAATCCTTATAGGCAAAATTGCTTTATTTTACAAAGGTAAGTACATTTACACTATAACATTCAGGTTTGGATCATTCTCTCATAAGAAAATGCAAACTGCATATTTACTCTTATTTTCACGCAGACAAGCAGTTTTTACATGCTTCACGACAATTGCGTGCAAATGAGTCCTTATAGGCAAAATTGCTTTATTTTTCAAAGGTAAGTCTATTTACACTCTAACATTCAGGTTTGGATCATTCTCTCATAAGAAAATGAAAACTGCATATTAACCATTATTTTAACGCATACAAGCAGTTTTTACATGCTTTATGACAATTAGGTGCAAATGAGTCTTTATAGGCAAAATTGCTTTATTTCATGAGGGTAAGTCTAAAACACTATAAAATTCAGGTTTGGATCATTCTCTCATAAGAAAATGCAAACTGCATATTTACTATCATTTTAACGCATACAAGCAGTTTTTATATGCTTTATGACAATTAGGGGCAAATGAGTCCGTTTAGGCAAAAGTGCTTTATTTCATGAAGGTAAGTCTATTTACACATTCAGGTTTGTATCATTCTCTCATAAGAAAATGCAAACTGCATATTTACTATCATTTTCACGCAGACAAGCAGTTTTTACATGTTTTACGACAATTAGGTGGAAATAAGTCCTTAAAGGCAAAATTGCTTTATTTTACAAAGGTAAGTCTATTTACACTATAACATTCAGGTTTGGATCATTCTCTCGTAAGAAAATGCAAACTTCATATTAACCATTATTTTAACGCATACAAGCAGTTTTTACATGCTTTATGACAATTAGGGGCAAATGAGTCCTTATAGGCAAAATTGCTTTATTTCTTGAAGGTAAGTCTATTTACACAATTCCATTCAGGGTTGGATTATTTTCTCATAAGAAAATGCAAACTGCATATTAATCATTATTTTAACGCAGACAAGCAGTTTTTACATGGTTTACGACAATTGGGTGCAAATAAGTCCTCAAAGGCAAAATTGTTTTATTTCACAAAGGTAAGTCTACTTTCACTATAACATTCAGGTTTGGATCATTTTCTCATAAGAAAATGCAAACTGCATATTAACCATTATTTAAACGCAGACAAGCAGTTTTTACATGCTTTATGACAATTAGGGGCAAATGAGTCCTTATGGGCAAAATTGCTTTATTTCATAAAGGTATAACTATTTACACTATAACATTCAGGTTTGGATCATTTTCTCATAAGAAAATGCAAACTGCATATTAATCATTCTTTTAACGCAGACAAGCAGTTTTTACATGCTTTACGACAATTAGGTGCAAATGAGTGCTTATAGGCAAAATTGCTTTATTTTACAAAGGTAAGTCTATTTTTACTATAACATTTAGGTTTGGATCATTCTCTCATAAGAAAATGCAAACTGCATATTAACCATTATTTAAACGCAGACAAGCAGTTTTTACAAGCTTTACGACAATTAGGTGCAAATGAGTCTTTATAGGCAAAATTGCTTTATTTCATGAGGGTAAGTCTATTTACACTATAACATTCAGGTTTGGATCATTCTCTCATAAGAAAATGCAAACTGCATATTAACTATTATTTTAACGCATACAAGCAGTTTTTACAAGCTTTATGACAATTAGGTGCAAATGAGTCTTTATAGGCAAAATTGCTTTATTTCATGAGGGTTAGTCTATTTACACTATAACATTCAGGTTTGGATCATTCTCTCATAAGAAAATGCAAACTGCATATTAACCATTATTTTAACGCAGACAAGCAGTTTTTACATGCTTCACGACAATTGCGTGCAAATGAGTCCTTATAGGCAAAATTGCTTTATTTTACAAAGGTTAGTCTATTTACACTATAACATTCAGGTTTGGATCATTCTCTCATAAGAAAATGCAAACTGCATATTAACCATTATTTTAACGCATACAAGCAGTTTTTACTTGCTTTATGACAATTAGGGGCAAATGAGTCCTTATAGGCAAAACTGCTTTATTTTACAAAGGTAAGTTTACTTAAACTATAACATTCAGGTTTAGATCATTCTCTCATAAGAAAATGCAAACTGCATATTAACTATTATTTTAACGCATACAAGCAGTTTTTACAAGCTTTATGACAATTAGGTGCAAATGAGTCCTTATAGGCAAAATTGCTTTATTTCATGAGGGTAAGTCTATTTACACTATAACATTCAGGTTTGGATCATTCTCTCATAAGAAAATGCAAACTGCATATTTACTATCATTTTAACGCATACAAGCAGTTTTTACATGCTTTATGACAATTAGGTGCAAATGAGTCTTTATAGGCACAATTGCTTTACCTCATGAGGGTAAGTCTATTAATTACACTACAACATTCAGGTTTGGATCATTCTCTCATAAGAAAATGCAAACTGCATATTAACCATTATTTAAACGCAGACAAGCAGTTTTTACATGCTTTATGACAATTAGGTGCAAATGAGTCCTTATAGGCAAAATTGCTTTATTTCATGAGGGTAAGTCTATTTACACTATAACATTCAGGTTTGGATCATTCTCTCATAAGAAAATGCAAACTGCATATTAACCATTATTTAAACGCAGACAAGCAGTTTTTACATGCTTTATGACAATTAGGTGCAAATGAGTCTTTATAGGCAAAATTGCTTTATTTTATGAGGGTAAGTCTATTTACACTATAACATTCAGGTTTGGATCTTTCTCTCATAAGAAAATGCAAACTGCATATTAACCATTATTTAAACGCAGACAAGCAGTTTTTACATGCTTCACGACAATTGCGTGCAAATGAGTCTTTATAGGCAAAATTGCTTTATTTTACAAAGGTAAGACTATTTACACTATAACATTCAGGTTTGGATCATTCACTTATAAGAAAATGCAAACTGCATATTTACTATCATTTCACGCAGACAAGCAGTTTTTACATGCTTCAAGACAATTGCGTGCAAAATTGCTTTATTATACAAAGGTAAGACTATTTACACTATAACATTCAGGTTTGGATCATTCTCTCATAAGAAAATGCAAACTGCATATTAACCATTATTTAAACGCAGACAAGCAGTTTTTACATGCTTTATGACAATTAGGTGCAAATGAGTCCTTATAGGCAAAATTGCTTTATTTTACAAAGGTAAGTCTACTTTCACTATAACATTCAGGTTTGGATCATTTTCTCATAAGAAAATGCAAACTGCATATTAACCATTTTTTTAACGCAGACAAGCAGTTTTTACATGCTTTATGACAATTAGGGGCAAATGAGTCCTTATAGGCAAGATTGCTTTATTTCATGAAGGTATAACTATTTACACTATAACATTCAGGTTTGGATCATTCTCTCATAAGAAAATACAAACTGCATATTATCCATTCTTTTAACGCAGACAAGCAGTTTTTACATGCTTTACGACAATTAGGTGCAAATGAATCCTTATAGGCAAAATTGCTTTATTTTACAAAGGTAAGTCTATTTACACTATAACATTCAGGTTTGGATCATTCTCTCATAAGAAAATGCAAACTGCATATTTACTCTTATTTTCACGCAGACAAGCAGTTTTTACATGCTTCACGACAATTGCGTGCAAATGAGTCCTTATAGGCAAAATTGCTTTATTTTTCAAAGGTAAGTCTATTTACACTCTAACATTCAGGTTTGGATCATTCTCTCATAAGAAAATGAAAACTGCATATTAACCATTATTTTAACGCATACAAGCAGTTTTTACATGCTTTATGACAATTAGGGGCAAATGAGTCCTTATAGGCAAAACTGCTTCATTTTACAAAGGTAAGTTTACTTAAACTATAACATTCAGGTTTAGATCACTCTCTCATAAGAAAATGCAAACTGCATATTTACTATCATTTTAACGCATACAAGCAGTTTTTACATGCTTTATGACAATTAGGTGCAAATGAGTCTTTATAGGCAAAATTGCTTTATTTCATGAGGGTAAGTCTAAAACACTATAAAATTCAGGTTTGGATCATTCTCTCATAAGAAAATGCAAACTGCATATTTACTATCATTTTAACGCATACAAGCAGTTTTTATATGCTTTATGACAATTAGGGGCAAATGAGTCCGTTTAGGCAAAAGTGCTTTATTTCATGAAGGTAAGTCTATTTACACATTCAGGTTTGTATCATTCTCTCATAAGAAAATGCAAACTGCATATTTACTATCATTTTCACGCAGACAAGCAGTTTTTACATGTTTTACGACAATTAGGTGGAAATAAGTCCTTAAAGGCAAAATTGCTTTATTTTACAAAGGTAAGTCTATTTACACTATAACATTCAGGTTTGGATCATTCTCTCGTAAGAAAATGCAAACTTCATATTAACCATTATTTTAACGCATACAAGCAGTTTTTACATGCTTTATGACAATTAGGGGCAAATGAGTCCTTATAGGCAAAATTGCTTTATTTCTTGAAGGTAAGTCTATTTACACAATTCCATTCAGGGTTGGATTATTTTCTCATAAGAAAATGCAAACTGCATATTAATCATTATTTTAACGCAGACAAGCAGTTTTTACATGGTTTACGACAATTGGGTGCAAATAAGTCCTCAAAGGCAAAATTGTTTTAATTTACAAAGGTAAGTCTACTTTCACTATAACATTCAGGTTTGGATCATTTTCTCATAAGAAAATGCAAACTGCATATTAACCATTATTTAAACGCAGACAAGCAGTTTTTACATGCTTTATGACAATTAGGGGCAAATGAGTCCTTATGGGCAAAATTGCTTTATTTCATAAAGGTATAACTATTTACACTATAACATTCAGGTTTGGATCATTTTCTCATAAGAAAATGCAAACTGCATATTAATCATTCTTTTAACGCAGACAAGCAGTTTTTACATGCTTTACGACAATTAGGTGCAAATGAGTGCTTATAGGCAAAATTGCTTTATTTTACAAAGGTAAGTCTATTTTTACTATAACATTTAGGTTTGGATCATTCTCTCATAAGAAAATGCAAACTGCATATTAACCATTATTTAAACGCAGACAAGCAGTTTTTACAAGCTTTACGACAATTAGGTGCAAATGAGTCTTTATAGGCAAAATTGCTTTATTTCATGAGGGTAAGTCTATTTACACTATAACATTCAGGTTTGGATCATTCTCTCATAAGAAAATTCAAACTGCATATTAACTATTATTTTAACGCATACAAGCAGTTTTTACAAGCTTTATGACAATTAGGTGCAAATGAGTCCTTATAGGCAAAATTGCTTTATTTCATGAGGGTTAGTCTATTTACACTATAACATTCAGGTTTGGATCATTCTCTCATAAGAAAATGCAAACTGCATATTAACCATTATTTTAACGCAGACAAGCAGTTTTTACATGCTTCACGACAATTGCGTGCAAATGAGTCCTTATAGGCAAAATTGCTTTATTTTACAAAGGTTAGTCTATTTACACTATAACATTCAGGTTTGGATCATTCTCTCATAAGAAAATGCAAACTGCATATTAACCATTATTTTAACGCATACAAGCAGTTTTTACTTGCTTTATGACAATTAGGGGCAAATGAGTCCTTATAGGCAAAACTGCTTTATTTTACAAAGGTAAGTTTACTTAAACTATAACATTCAGGTTTAGATCATTCTCTCATAAGAAAATGCAAACTGCATATTAACTATTATTTTAACGCATACAAGCAGTTTTTACAAGCTTTATGACAATTAGGTGCAAATGAGTCCTTATAGGCAAAATTGCTTTATTTCATGAGGGTAAGTCTATTTACACTATAACATTCAGGTTTGGATCATTCTCTCATAAGAAAATGCAAACTGCATATTTACTATCATTTTAACGCATACAAGCAGTTTTTACATGCTTTATGACAATTAGGTGCAAATGAGTCTTTATAGGCAAAATTGCTTTACCTCATGAGGGTAAGTCTATTAATTACACTACAACATTCAGGTTTGGATCATTCTCTCATAAGAAAATGCAAACTGCATATTAACCATTATTTAAACGCAGACAAGCAGTTTTTACATGCTTTATGACAATTAGGTGCAAATGAGTCCTTATAGGCAAAATTGCTTTATTTCATGAGGGTAAGTCTATTTACACTATAACATTCAGGTTTGGATCATTCTCTCATAAGAAAATGCAAACTGCATATTAACCATTATTTAAACGCAGACAAGCAGTTTTTACATGCTTTATGACAATTAGGTGCAAATGAGTCTTTATAGGCAAAATTGCTTTATTTTATGAGGGTAAGTCTATTTACACTATAACATTCAGGTTTGGATCTTTCTCTCATAAGAAAATGCAAACTGCATATTAACCATTATTTAAACGCAGACAAGCAGTTTTTACATGCTTCACGACAATTGCGTGCAAATGAGTCCTTATAGGCAAAATTGCTTTATTTTACAAAGGTAAGACTATTTACACTATAACATTCAGGTTTGGATCATTCACTTATAAGAAATGCAAACTGCATATTTACTATCATTTCACGCAGACAAGCAGTTTTTACATGCTTCAAGACAATTGCGTGCAAAATTGCTTTATTATACAAAGGTAAGACTATTTACACTATAACATTCAGGTTTGGATCATTCTCTCATAAGAAAATGCAAACTGCATATTAACCATTATTTAAACGCAGACAAGCAGTTTTTACATGCTTTATGACAATTAGGTGCAAATGAGTCCTTATAGGCAAAATTGCTTTATTTTACAAAGGTAAGTCTATTTACACTATGACATTCAGGTTTTGATCATTCTCACATAAGAAAATGCAAACTGCATATTTACTATCATTTTCACGCAGACAAGCAGTTTTTACATGCTTCACGACAATTGCGTGCAAATGAATCCTTATAGGCAAAATTGCTTTATATTACAAAGGTAAGTCTATTTACACTATGACATTCAGGTTTTGATCATTCTCTCATAAGAAAATGCAAACTGCATATTTACTATCATTTTCACGCAGACAAGCAGTTTTCACATGTTTTACGACAATTAGGTGGAAATAAGTCCTTAAAAGCAAAATTGTTTTATTTCACAAAGGAAAGTCTACTTTCACTATAACATTCAGGTTTGGTTCATTCTCTCATAAGAAAATGCAAACTGCATATTAACCATTATTTTAACGCAGACAAGCAGTTTTTACAAGCTTTATGACAATTAGGTGCAAA
This sequence comes from Xanthostigma xanthostigma, assembly GCA_963575645.1. Classification (NCBI taxonomy): domain Eukaryota; kingdom Metazoa; phylum Arthropoda; class Insecta; order Raphidioptera; family Raphidiidae; genus Xanthostigma; species Xanthostigma xanthostigma. Next base: position 9,789,941 of record OY754474.1, read on the forward strand.
TGAGTCCTTATAGGCAAAATTGCTTTATTTTATGAGGGTAAGTCTATTTACACTATAACATTCAGGTTTGGATCATTCTCTCATAAGAAAATGCAAACTGCATATTTACTATCATTTTAACGCATACAAACAGTTTTTACATGCTTTATGACAATTAGGTGCAAATGAGTCTTTATAGGCAAAATTGCTTTATTTCATGAGGGTAAGTCTATTTACACTATAACATTCAGGTTTGGATCTTTCTCTCATAAAAAAATGCAAACTGCATATTAACCATTATTTAAACGCAGACAAGCAGTTTTTACATGCTTTACGACAATTAGGTGCAAATGAGTCTTCATAGGCAAAATTGCTTTATTTTATGAGGGTAAGTCTATTTACACTATAACATTCAGGTTTGGATCATTCTCTCATAAAAAAATGCAAACTGCATATTTACTATCATTTTCACGCAGACAAGCAGTTTTTACATGCTTCACGACAATTGCGTGCAAAATTGCTTTATTTTCAAAGGTAAGTCTATTTACACTATAACATTCAGGTTTGGATCATTCTCTCATAAGAAAATGCAAACTGCATATTAACCATTATTTAAACGCAGACAAGCAGTTTTTACATGCTTTACGACAATTAGGTGCAAATGAGTCTTCATAGGCAAAATTGCTTTATTTTATGAGGGTAAGTCTATTTACACTATAACATTCAGGTTTGGATCATTCTCTCATAAAAAAATGCAAACTGCATATTTACTATCATTTTCACGCAGACAAGCAGTTTTTACATGCTTCACGACAATTGCGTGCAAAATTGCTTTATTTTCAAAGGTAAGTCTATTTACACTATGACATTCAGGTTTTGATCATTCTCTCATAAGAAAATGCAAACTGCATATTTACTATCATTTTCACGCAGACAAGCAGTTTTTACATGCTTCACGACAATTGCGTGCAAATGAGTCCTTATAGGCAAAATTGCTTTATATTACAAAGGTAAGTCTATTTACACTATGACATTCAGGTTTTGATCATTCTCTCATAAGAAAATGCAAACTGCATATTTACTATCATTTTCACGCAGACAAGCAGTTTTTACATGCTTTATGACAATTAGGGGCAAATGAGTCCTTATAGGCAAAACTGCTTTATTTTACAAAGGTAAGTTTACTTAAACTATAACATTCAGGTTTAGATCATTCTCTCATAAGAAAATGCAAACTGCATATTAACTATTATTTTAACGCATACAAGCAGTTTTTACAAGCTTTATGACAATTAGGTGCAAATGAGTCCTTATAGGCAAAATTGCTTTATTTTATGAGGGTAAGTCTATTTACACTATAACATTCAGGTTTGGATCATTCTCTCATAAGAAAATGCAAACTGCATATTTACTATCATTTTAACGCATACAACCAGTTTTTACATGCTTTATGACAATTAGGTGCAAATGAGTCTTTATAGGCAAAATTGCTTTATTTTATCAGGGTAAGTCTATTTACACTATAACATTAAGGTTTGGATCTTTCTCTCATAAGAAAATGCAAATTGCATATCAACCATTATTTAAACGCAGACAAGCAGTTTTTACATGCTTCACGACAATTGCGTGCAATTGAGTCCTCATAGGCAAAATTGCTTTATTTTACAAAGGTAAGTCTATTTACACTATAACATTCAGGTTTGGATCATTCACTTATAAGAAAATGCAAACTGCATATTTACTATTATTTCACGCAGACAAGCAGTTTTTACATGCTTCAAGACAATTGCGTGCAAAATTGCTTTATTTTACAAAGGTAAGTCTATTTACACTATAACATTCAGGTTTGGATCATTCTCTTATAAGAAAATGCAAACTGCATATTAACCATTATTTAAACGCAGACAAGCAGTTTTTACATGCTTTATGACAATTAGGTGCAAATGAGTCCTTATAGGCAAAATTGCTTTATTTTACAAAGGTAAGTCTATTTTTACTATAACATTTAGGTTTGGATCATTCTCTCATAAGAAAATGCAAACTGCATATTAACCAATATTTAAACGCAGACAAGCAGTTTTTACATGCTTTACGACAATTAGGTGCAAATGAGTCTTTATAGGCAAAATTGCTTTATTTCATGAAGGTATAACTATTTACACTATAACATTCAGGTTTGGATCATTCTCTCATAAGAAAATGCAAACTGCATATTATCCATTCTTTTAACGCAGACAAGCAGTTTTTACATGCTTTACGACAATTAGGTGCAAATGAGTCCTTATAGGCAAAATTGCTTTATTTTACAAAGGTAAGTCTATTTTTACTATAACATTTAGGTTTGGATCATTCTCTCATAAGAAAATGCAAACTGCATATTAACCATTATTTAAACGCAGACAAGCAGTTTTTACATGCTTTACGACAATTAGGTGCAAATGAGTCTTTATAGGAAAAATGGCTTTATTTCATGAGGGTAAGTCTATTTACACTATAACATTCAGGTTTGGATCATTCTCTCATAAGAAAATGCAAGCTGCATATTCGCTATTATTTTAACGCATACAAGCAGTTTTTACAAGCTTTATGACAATTAGGTGCAAATGAGTCCTTATAGGCAAAATTGCTTTATTTCATGAGGGTAAGTCTATTTACACTATAACATTCAGGTTTGGATCATTCTCTCATAAGAAAATGCAAACTGCATATTTACTATCATTTTCACGCAGACGAGCAGTTTTCACATGTTTTACGACAATTAGGTGGAAATAAGTCCTCAAAAGCAAAATTGTTTTATTTCACAAAGGTAAGTCTACTTTCACTATAACATTTAGGTTTGGATCATTCTCTCATAAGAAAATGCAAACTGCATATTAACCAATATTTAAACGCAGACAAGCAGTTTTTACATGCTTTACGACAATTAGGTGCAAATGAGTCTTTATAGGCAAAATTGCTTTATTTCATGAAGGTATAACTATTTACACTATAACATTCAGGTTTGGATCATTCTCTCATAAGAAAATGCAAACTGCATATTATCCATTCTTTTAACGCAGACAAGCAGTTTTTACATGCTTTACGACAATTAGGTGCAAATGAGTCCTTATAGGCAAAATTGCTTTATTTTACAAAGGTAAGTCTATTTTTACTATAACATTTAGGTTTGGATCATTCTCTCATAAGAAAATGCAAACTGCATATTAACCATTATTTAAACGCAGACAAGCAGTTTTTACATGCTTTACGACAATTAGGTGCAAATGAGTCTTTATAGGAAAAATGGCTTTATTTCATGAGGGTAAGTCTATTTACACTATAACATTCAGGTTTGGATCATTCTCTCATAAGAAAATGCAAGCTGCATATTAACTATTATTTTAACGCATACAAGCAGTTTTTACAAGCTTTATGACAATTAGGTGCAAATGAGTCCTTATAGGCAAAATTGCTTTATTTCATGAGGGTAAGTCTATTTACACTATAACATTCAGGTTTGGATCATTCTCTCATAAGAAAATGCAAACTGCATATTTACTATCATTTTCACGCAGACGAGCAGTTTTCACATGTTTTACGACAATTAGGTGGAAATAAGTCCTCAAAAGCAAAATTGTTTTATTTCACAAAGGTAAGTCTACTTTCACTATAACATTCAGGTTTGGATCATTCTCTCATAAGAAAATGCAAACTGCATATTAACCATTATTTTAACGCATACAAGCAGTTTTTACATGCTTTATGACAATTAGGGGCAAATGAGTAGTTATAGGCAAAACTGCTTTATTTTACGAAGGTAAGTTTACTTAAACTATAACATTCAGGTTTAGATCATTCTCTCATAAGAAAATGCAAACTGCATATTAACTATTATTTTAACGCAAACAAGCAGTTTTTACAAGCTTTATGACAATTAGGGGCAAATGAGTCCTTATAGGCAAAATTGCTTTATTTCATGAGGGTAAGTCTATTTACACTATAACATTCAGGTTTGGATCATTCTCTCATAAGAAAATGCAAACTGCATATTTACTATCATTTTAACGCATACAAGCAGTTTTTACATGCTTTATGACAATTAGGTGCATATGAGTCTTTATAGGCAAAATTGCTTTACCTCATGAGGGTAAGTCTATTAATTACACTATAACAGTCAGGTTTTGATCATTCTCTCATAAGAAAATGCAAACTGCATATTTACTATCATTTTCACGCAGACGAGCAGTTTTCACATGTTTTACGACAATTAGGTGGAAATAAGTCCTCATAAGCAAAATTGTTTTATTTCACAAAGGTAAGTCTACTTTCACTATAACATTCAGGTTTGGATCATTCTCTCATAAGAAAATGCAAACTGCATATTAACCATTATTTTAACGCAGACAAGCAGTTTTTACAAGCTTTATGACAATTACGTGCAAATGAGTCCTTATAGGCAAAATTGCTTTATTTCATGAGGGTAAGTCTATTTACACTATAACATTTAGGTTTGGATCATTCTCTCATAAGAAAATGCAAACTGCATATTAACCATTATTTTAACGCAGACAAGCAGTTTTTACATGCTTCACGACAATTGCGTGCAAATGAGTCCTTATAGGCAAAATTGCTTTATTTTACAAAGGTTAGTCTATTTACACTATAACATTCACGTTTGGATCATTCTCTCATAAGAAAATGCAAACTGCATATTAACCATTATTTTAACGCATACAAGCAGTTTTTACATGCTTTATGACAATTAGGGGCAAATGAGTCCTTATAGGCAAAACTGCTTTATTTTACGAAGGTAAGTTTACTTAAACTATAACATTCAGGTTTAGATCATTCTCTCATAAGAAAATGCAAACTGCATATTAACTATTATTTTAACGCATACAAGCAGTTTTTACAAGCTTTATGACAATTAGGTGCAAATGAGTCCTTATAGGCAAAATTGCTTTATTTCATGAGGGTAAGTCAATTTACACTATAACATTCAGGTTTGGATCATTCTCTCATAAGAAAATGCAAACTGCATATTTACTATCATTTTAACGCATACAACCAGTTTTTACATGCTTTATGACAATTAGGTGCAAATGAGTCTTTATAGGCAAAATTGCTTTACCTCATGAGGGCAAGTCTATTAATTACTCTACAACATTCAGGTTTGGATCATTCTCTCATAAGAAAATGCAAACTGCATATTAACCATTATTTAAACGCAGACAAGCAGTTTTTACATGCTTTATGACAATTAGGTGCAAATGAGTCCTTATAGGCAAAATTGCAATATTTCATGAGGGTAAGTCTATTTACACTATAACATTTAGGTTTGGATCATTCTCTCATAAGAAAAGGCAAACTGCATATTAACCATTATTTAAACGCAGACAAGCAGTTTTTACATGCTTTATGACAATTAGGTGCAAATGAGTCTTTATAGGCAAAATTGCTTTATTTTATGAGGGTAAGTCTATTTACACTATAACATTCAGGTTTGGATCTTTCTCTCATAAGAAAATGCAAACTGCATATTAACCATTATTTAAACGCAGACAAGCAGTTTTTACATGCTTCACGACAATTGCGTGCAATTGAGTCCTCATAGGCAAAATTACTTTATTTTACAAAGGTAAGTCTATTTACACTATAACATTCAGGTTTGGATCATTCACTTATAAGAAAATGCAAACTGCATATTTACTATCATTTCACGCAGACAAGCAGTTTTTACATGCTTCAAGACAATTGCGTGCAAAATTGGTTTATTTTACAAAGGTAAGTCTATTTACACTATAACATTCAGGTTTGGATCATTCTCTCATAAGAAAATGCAAACTGCATATTAACCATTATTTAAACGCAGACAAGCAGTTTTTACATGCTTTATGACAATTAGGTGCAAATGAGTCCTTATAGGCAAAATTGCTTTATTTTACAAAGGTAAGTCTATTTTTACTATAACATTTAGGTTTGGATCATTCTCTCATAAGAAAATGCAAACTGCATATTAACCATTATTTAAACGCAGACAAGCACTTTTTACATGCTTTACGACAATTAGGTGCAAATGAGTCTTTATAGGCAAAACTGCTTTATTTCATGAAGGTATAACTATTTACACTATAACATTCAGGTTTGGATCATTCTCTCATAAGAAAATGCAAACTGCATATTATATATTCTTTTAACGCAGACAAGCAGTTTTTACATGCTTTACGACAATTAGGTGCAAATGAGTCCTTATAGGCAAAATTGCTTTATTTTAAAAAGGTAAGTCTATTTTTACTATAACATTTAGGTTTGGATCATTCTCTCATAAGAAAATGCAAACTGCATATTAACCATTATTTAAACGCAGACAAGCAGTTTTTACATGCTTTACGACAATTAGGTGCAAATGAGTCTTTATAGGCAAAATTGCTTTATTTCATGAGGGTAAGTCTATTTACACTATAACATTCAGGTTTGGATCATTCTCTCATAAGAAAATGCAAACTGCATATTAACTATTATTTTAACGCATACAAGCAGTTTTTACAAGCTTTATGACAATTAGGTGCAAATGAGTCCTTATAGGCAAAATTGCTTTATTTCATGAGGGTAAGTCTATTTACACTATAACATTCAGGTTTGGATCATTCTCTCATAAGAAAATGCAAACTGCATATTTACTATCATTTTCACGCAGACGAGCAGTTTTCACATGTTTTACGACAATTAGGTGGAAATAAGTCCTCAAAAGCAAAATTATTTTATTTCACAAAGGTAAGTCTACTTTCACTATAACATTCAGGTTTGGATCATTCTCTCATAAGAAAATGCAAACTGCATAATATTAACCATTATTTTAACGCATACAAGCAGTTTTTACATGCTTTATGACAATTAGGGGCAAATGAGTAGTTATAGGCAAAACTGCTTTATTTTACGAAGGTAAGTTTACTTAAACTATAACATTCAGGTTTAGATCATTCTCTCATAAGAAAATGCAAACTGCATATTAACTATTATTTTAACGCAAACAAGCAGTTTTTACAAGCTTTATGACAATTAGGGGCAAATGAGTCCTTATAGGCAAAATTGCTTTATTTCATGAGGGTAAGTCTATTTACACTATAACATTCAGGTTTGGATCATTCTCTCATAAGAAAATGCAAACTGCATATTTACTATCATTTTAACGCATACAAGCAGTTTTTACATGCTTTATGACAATTAGGTGCAAATGAGTCTTTATAGGCAAAATTGCTTTACCTCATGAGGGTAAGTCTATTAATTACACTATAACAGTCAGGTTTTGATCATTCTCTCATAAGAAAATGCAAACTGCATATTTACTATCATTTTCACGCAGACGAGCAGTTTTCACATGTTTTACGACAATTAGGTGGAAATAAGTCCTCAAAAGCAAAATTGTTTTATTTCACAAAGGTAAGTCTACTTTCACTATAACATTCAGGTTTGGATCATTCTCTCATAAGAAAATGCAAACTGCATATTAACCATTATTTTAACGCAGACAAGCAGTTTTTACAAGCTTTATGACAATTAGGTGCAAATGAGTCCTTATAGGAAAAATTGCTTTATTTCATGAGGGTAAGTCTATTTACACTATAACATTCAGGTCTGGATCATTCTCTCATAAGAAAATGCAAACTGCATATTTACTATCATTTTAACGCATACAAACAGTTTTTACATGCTTTATGACAATTAGGTGCAAATGAGTCTTTATAGGCAAAATTGCTTTATTTCATGAGGGTAAGTCTATTTACACTATAACATTCAGGTATGGATCTTTCTCTCATAAGAAAATGCAAACTGCATATTAACCATTATTTAAACGCAGACAAGCAGTTTTTACATGCTTTACGACAATTAGGTGCAAATGAGTCTTTATAGGCAAAATTGCTTTATTTCATGAGGGTAAGTCTATTTACACTATAACATTCAGGTTTGGATCATTCTCTCATAAGAAAATGCAAACTGCATATTAACTATTATTTTAACGCATACAAGCAGTTTTTACAAGCTTTATGACAATTAGGTGCAAATGAGTCCTTATAGGCAAAATTGCTTTATTTCATGAGGGTAAGTCTATTTACACTATAACATTCAGGTTTGGATCATTCTCTCATAAGAAAATGCAAACTGCATATTAACCGTTATTTTAACGCAGACAAGCAGTTTTTACATGCTTCACGACAATTGCGTGCAAATGAGTCCTTATAGGCAAAATTGCTTTATTTTACAAAGGTTAGTCCATTTACACTATAACATTCAGGTTTGGATCATTCTCTCATAAGAAAATGCAAACTGCATATTAACCATTATTTTAACGCATACAAGCAGTTTTTACATGCTTTATGACAATTAGGGGCAAATGAGTCCTTATAGGCAAAACTGATTTATTTTACGAAGGTAAGTTTACTTAAACTATAACATTCAGGTTTAGATCATTCTCTCATAAGAAAATGCAAACTGCATATTAACTATTATTTTAACGCATACTAGCAGTTTTTACAAGCTTTATGACAATTAGGTGCAAATGAGTCCTTATAGGCAAAATTGCTTTATTTCATGAGGGTAAGTCAATTTACACTATAACATTTAGGTTTGGATCATTCTCTCATAAGAAAATGCAAACTGCATATTTACTATCATTTTAACGCATACAAGCAGTTTTTACATGCTTTATGACAATTAGGTGCAAATGAGTCTTTATAGGCAAAATTGCTTTACCTCATGAGGGTAAGTCTATTAATTACACTATAACATTCAGGTTTGGATCATTCTCTCATAAGAAAATGCAAAGTGCATATTTACTATCATTTTAACGCATACAAACAGTTTTTACATGCTTTATGACAATTCGGTGCAAATGAGTCTTTATAGGCAAAATTGCTTTATTTTATGAGGATAAGTCTATTTACACTATAACATTCAGGTTTGGATCTTTCTCTCATAAGAAAATGCAAACTGCATATTAACCATTATTTAAACGCAGACAAGCAGTTTTTACATGCTTAACGACAATTGCGTGCAAATGAGTCCTTATAGGCAAAATTGCTTTATTTTACAAAGGTAAGTCTATTTACACTATAACATTCAGGTTTGGATCATTCTCTCATAAGAAAATGCAAACTGCATATTAACCATTATTTAAACGCAGACAAGCAGTTTTTACATGCTTTATGACAATTAGGTGCAAATAAGTCCTTATAGGCAAAATTGCTTTATTTTATGAGGGTAAGTCTATTTACACTATAACATTCAGGTTTGGATCATTCTCTCATAAGAAAATGCAAACTGCATATTTACTATCATTTTCTCGCAGACAAGCAGTTTTCACATGTTTTACGACAATTAGGTGAAAATAAGTCCTTAAAGGCAAAATTGCTTTATTTTACAAAGGTAAGTCTATTTACACTATGACATTCAGATTTTGATCATTCTCTCATAAGAAATTGCAAACTGCATATTAACCATTATTTAAACGCAGACAAGCAGTTTTTACATACTTTACGACAATATGGTGCAAATGAGTCTTTATAGGCAAAATTGCTTTATTTCATGAGGGTAAGTCTATTTACACTATAACATTCAGGTTTGGATCATTCTCTCATAAGAAAATGCAAACTGCATATTTACTATCATTTTCACGCAGACAAGCAGTTTTTACATGCTTCAAGACAATTGCGTGCAAAATTGCTTTATTTTACAAAGGTAAGTCTATTTACACTATACCATTCATGTTTGGATCATACTCTCATAAGAAAATTTAACTGCATAATAACCATTATTTTAACGCATACAAGCAGTTTTTACATGCTTTATGACAATTAGGGGCAAATGAGTCCTTATAGGCAAAATTGCTTTATTTTACAAAGGTAAGTTTACTTAAACTATAACATTTAGGTTTAGATCATTCTCTCATAAGAAAATGCAAACTGTTATTAACTCTTATTTTAACGCATACAAGCAGCTTTTACAAGCTTTATGACAAATAGGTGCAATTAATGAGTCCTTATAGGCAAAAGTGCTTTATTTCATGAAGGTAAGTCTATTTACACTATAACATTCAGGTTTGTATCATTCTCTCATAAGAAAATGCAAACTGCAAATTTACTATAATTTTCACGAAGACAAGCAGTGTTTACATGTTTTACGACAATTAGGTGGAAATAAGTCCTTAAAGGCAAAATTGCTTTATTTTTAAAGGTAAGTCTATTTACACTATAACATTCAGGCTTGGATCATTCTCTCATAAGAAAATGCAAACTGCATATCAACCATTATTTTAACGTATACAAGCAGTTTTTACATGCTTTATGACAATTAGGGGCAAATGAGTCCTTATAGGCAAAATTGCTTTATTTCTTGAAGGTAAGTCTATTTACACAATAACATTCAGGTTTGGATTATTTTCTCATAAGAAAATGCAAACTGCATATTAACCATTATTTTAACGCAGACAAGCAGTTTTTACATGGTTTACGACAATTAGGTGCAAATAAGTCCTTAAAGGCAAAATTGTTTTATTTCACAAAGGTAAGTCTACTTTCACTATAACATTCAGGTTTGGATCATTCTCTCATAAGAAAATGCAAACTGCATATTAACCATTATTTTAACGTATACAAGCAGTTTTTACATGCTTTATGACAATTAGGGGCAAAAGAGTCTATATACGCAAAATTGCTTTATTTTACAAAGGTAAGTTTATTTAAACTATAACATTCAGGTTTAGATCATTCTCTCATAAGAAAATGCAAACTGCATATTTACTATCATTTTCACGCAGACAAGCAGTTTTTACATGCTTCACGACAATTGCGTGCAAATGAGTCCTTATAGGCAAAATTGCTTTATTTTTCAAAGATAAGTCTATTTACACTCTAACATTCAGGTTTGGATCATTCTCTCATAAGAAAATGCAAACTGCATATTAACCATTATTTTAACGCATACAAGCAGTTTTTACATGCTCTATGACAATTAGGGGCAAATGAGTGTATATAGGCAAAATAATTGCTTTATTTTACAAAGGTAAGTTTATTTAAACTATAACATTCAGGTTTAGATCATTCTCTCATAAGAAACTGCAAACTGCATATTAACTATTATTTTAACGCATACAAGCAGTTTTTACAAGCTTTATGACAAATAGGTGCATATGAGTCCTTATAGGCAAAATTGCTTTATTTTATGAGGGTTAGTCTATTTACACTATAACATTCAGGTTTGGATCATTCTCTCATTAGAAAATGCAAACTGCATATTTACTATCATTTTAACGCATACAAGCAGTTTTTACTTGCTTTATGACAATTAGGTGCAAATGAGTCTTTATAGGCAAAATTGCTTTACTTCATGAGGGTAAGTCTATTTACACTATAACATTTAGGTTTGGATCATTCTCTCATAAGAAAATGCAAACTGCATATTAACCGTTATTTTAACGCAGACAAGCAGTTTTTACATGCTTCACGACAATTGCGTGCAAATGAGTCCTTATAGGCAAAATTGCGTTATTTTACAAAGGTAAGTCTATTTTCACTATAACATTCAGGTTTGGATCATTCTCTCATAAGAAAATGCAAACTGCATATTAACCATTATTTTAACGCATACAAGCAGTTTTTACATGCTTTATGACAATTAGGGGCAAATGAGTCCTTATAGGGAAAAGTGCTTTATTTCATGAAGGTAAGTCTATTTACACTATAACATTCAGGTTTGAATCATTCTCTCATAAGAAAATGCAAACTGCATATTAACCATTATTTAAACGCAGACAAGCAGTTTTTACATGCTTTACGACAATTAGGTGCAAATGAGTCTTTATAGGCAAAATTGCTTTATTTCATGAGGGTAAGTCTATTTACACTATAACATTCAGGTTTGGATCATTCTCTCATAAGAAAATGCAAACTGCATATTTACTATCATTTTCACGCAGACAAGCAGTTTTTACATGCTTCAAGACAATTGCGTGCAAAATTGCTTTATTTTACAAAGGTAAGTCTATTTACACTATAACATTCAGGTTTGGATCATTCTCTCATAAGAAAATGCAAACTGCATATTAACTATTATTTAAACGCATACAAGCAGTTTATACATGCTTTATGACAATTAGGGGCAAATGAGTCCTTATAGGCAAAATTGCTTTATTTTACAAAGGTAAGTTTACTTAAACTATAACATTCAGGTTTAGATCATTCTCTCATAAGAAAATGCAAACTGTTATTAACTATTATTTTAACGCATACAAGCAGCTTTTACAAGCTTTATGACAAATAGGTGCAAATGAGTCCTTATAGGCAAATTTGCTTTATTTCATAAGGGTAAGTCTATTTACACTATACCATTCAGGTTTGGATCTTTCTCTCATAAGAAAATGCAAACTGCATATTTACTATCATTTTAACGCATACAAGCAGTTTTTACATGCTTTATGACAATTAGGGGCAAATGAGTCCTTATAGGCAAAAGTGCTTTATTTCATGAAGATAAGTCTATTTACACTATAACATTCAGGTTTGTATCATTCTCTCATAAGAAAATGCAAACTGCATATTTACTATCATTTTAACGCATACAAACAGTTTTTACATGCTTTATGACAATTAGGTGCAAATGAGTCTTTATAGGCAAAATTGCTTTATTTCATAAGGGTAAGTCTATTTACACTATAACATTCAGGTTTGGATCATTCACATATAAGAAAATGCAAACTGCATATTTACTATCATTTCACGCAGACAAGCAGTTTTTACATGCTTCAAGACAATTGCGTGCAAAATTGCTTTATTTTACAAAGGTTAGTCTATTTACACTATAACATTCAGGTTTGGATCATTCTCTCATAAGAAAATGCAAACTGCATATTAACCATTATTTAAACGCAGACATGCAGTTTTTACATGCTTTATGACAATTAGGTGCAAATGAGTCCTTATAGGCAAAATTGCTTTATTTCATGAGGGTAAGCCTATTTACACTATAATATTCAGGTTTGGATCATTCTCTCATAAGAAAATGCAAACTGCATATTAACCAATATTTTGACGCATACAAGCAGTTTTTACATGCTTTATGACAATTAGGGGCAAATGAGTCCTTATAGGCAAAACTGCTTTATTTTACAAAGGTAAGTTTACTTAAACTATAACATTCAGGTTGAGATCATTCTCTCATAAGAAAATGCAAACTGAATATTAACTATTATTTTAACGCATACAAGCAGTTTTTACAAGCTTTATGACAATTAGGTGCAAATGAGTCCTTATAGGCAAAATTGCTTTATTTTACAAAGGTAAGTCTATTTACACTATATCATTCAGGTTTGGATCATTCTCTCTTAAGAAAATGCAAACTGCATATTTACTATCATTTTCACGCAGACAAGCAGTTTTTACATGCTTCACGACAATTGCGTGCAAATGAGTCCTTATAGGCAAAATTGCTTTATTTTACAAAGGTTAGTCTATTTACACTATAACATTCAGGTTTAGATCATTCTCTCATAAGAAAATGCAAACTGTTATTAACTTGTATTTTAACGCATACAAGCAGCTTTTACAAGCTTTATGACAAATAGGTGCAAATGAGTCCTTATAGGCAAATTTGCTTTATTTCATAAGGGTAAGTCTATTTACACTATAACATTCAGGTTTGGATCATTCTCTCATAAGAAAATGCAAACTGCATATTTACTTACATTTTAACGCATACAAGCAGTTTTTACATGCTTTATGACAATTAGGGGCAAATGAGTCCTTATAGGCAAAAGTGCTTTATTTCATGAAGATAAGTCTATTTACACTATAACATTCAGGTTTGTATCATTCTCTCATAAGAAAATGCAAACTGCATATTTACTATCATTTTAACGCATACAAACAGTTTTTACATGCTTTATGACAATTAGGTGCAAATGAGTCTTTATAGGCAGCATTGCTTTATTTCATGAGGGTAAGTCTATTTACACTATAACATTCAGGTTTGGATCATTCTCTCTTAAGAAAATGCAAACTGCATATTTACTATCATTTTCACGCAGACAAGCAGTTTTTACATGCTTCACGACAATTGCGTGCAAATGAGTCCTTATAGGCAAAATTGCTTTATATTACAAAGGTTAGTCTATTTACAGTATAACATTCAGGTTTGGATCATTCTCTCATAAGAAACTGCAAATTGCATATTAACCATTATTTTAACGCATACAAGCAGTTTTTACATGCTTTATGACAATTAGGGGCAAATGAGTCCTTATAGGCAAAACTGCTTTATTTTACAAAGGTAAGTTTACTTAAACTATAACATTCAGGTTGAGATCATTCTCTCATAAGAAAATGCAAACTGAATATTAACTATTATTTTAACGCATACAAGCAGTTTTTACAAGCTTTATGACAATTAGGTGCAAATGAGTCCTTATAGGCAAAATTGCTTTATTTCATGAGGGTAAGTCTATTTACACTATAACATTCAGGTTTGGATCATTCTCTCATAAGAAAATGCAAACTGCATATTTACTATCATTTCAACGCATACAAGCAGTTTTTACATGCTTTATGACAATTAGGTGCAAATGAGTCTTTATAGGCAAAATTGCTTTACTTCATGAGGGTAAGTCTATTAATTACACTATAACATTCAGGTTTGGATCATTCTCTCATAAGAAAATGCAAACTGCATATTTACTATCATTTCAACGCATACAAGCAGTTTTTACATGCTTTATGACAATTAGGGGCAAATGAGTCCTTATAGGCAAAATTGCTTTATTTCATTAAGGTAAGTGTTTTTACACTATAACATTAAGGTTTGGATCATTCTCTCATAAGAAAATGCAAATTGCATATTAACCATTATTTTAACGCAGACAAGCAGTTTTTACATGCTTTACGACAATTAGGTGCAAATGAGTCCTTATAGGCAAAAGTGCTTTATTTCATGAAGGTAAGTCTATTTACACTATAACATTCAGGTTTGGATCATTCTCTCATAAGAAAATGCAAACTGCATATTTACTATCATTTTCACGCAGACAAGCAGTTTTCACATGTTTTACGACAATTAGGTCGACATAAGTCCTTAAAGGCAAAATTGTTTTATTTCACAAAGGTCAGTCTACTTTCACTATAACATTCAGGTTTGGATCATTCTCCCATAAGAAAATGCAAATTGCATATTAACCATTATTTTAACGCAGACAAGCAGTTTTTACATGCTTCACGACAATTGCGTGCAAATGAGTCCTTATAGGCAAAATTGCTTTATTTTACAAAGGTAAGTTTATTTACACTATAACATTAAGGTTTAGATCATTCTCTCATAAGAAAATGCAAACTGTTATTAACTATTATTTTAACGCATACAAGCAGCTTTTACAAGCTTTATGACAAATAGGTGCAAATGAGTCCTTATAGGCAAAATTGCTTTATTTCATAAGGGTAAGTCTATTTACACTATAACATTCAGGTTTGGATCATTCTCTCATAAGAAAATGCAAACTGCATATTTAATATCATTTTAACGCATACAAGCAGTTTTTACATGCTTTATGACAATTAGGGGCAAATGTGTCCTTATAGGCAAAAGTGCTTTATTTAATGAGGGTTAGTCTATTTACACTATAACATTCAGGTTTGGATCTTTCTCTCATAAGAAAATGCAAACTGCATATTAACCATTATTTAAACGCAGACAAGCAGTTTTTACATGCTTTACGACAATTAGGTGCAAATGAGTCTTTATAGGCAAAATTGCTTTATTTCATGAGGGTAAGTCTATCTACACTATAACATTCAGGTTTGGATCATTCTCTCATAAAAAAATGCAAACTGCATATTTACTATCATTTTCACGCAGACAAGCAGTTTTTACATGCTTCACGACAATTGCGTGCAAATGAGTCCTTATAGACAAAATTGCTTTATTTTACAAAGGTAAGTCTATTTACACTATAACATTCAGGTTTGGATCATTCACTCATAAGAAAATGCAAACTGCATATTTACTATCATTTCACGCAGACAAGCAGTTTTTACATGCTTCAAGACAATTGCGTGCAAAATTGCTTTATTTTACAAAGGTAAGTCTATTTACACTATAACATTCAGGTTTGGATCATTCTCTCATTAGAAAATGCAAACTGCATATTAACCATTATTTAAACGCAGACAAGCAGTTTTTACATGCTTTACGACAATTAGGTGCAAATGAGTCTTTATAGGCAAAATTGCTTTATTTCATGAAGGTATAACTATTTACACTATAACATTCAGGTTTGGATCATTCTCTCATAAGAAAATGCAAACTGCATATTATCCATTCTTTTAACGCAGACAAGCAGTTTTTACATGCTTTACGACAATTAGGTGCAAATGAGTCCTTATAGGCAAAATTGCTTTATTTTACAAAGGTAAGTCTATTTTTACTATAACATTTAGGTTTGGATCATTCTCTCATAAGAAAATGCAAACTGCATATTAACCATTATTTAAACGCAGACAAGCAGTTTTTACATGCTTTACGACAATTAGGTGCAAATGAGTCTTTATAGGCAAAATTGCTTTATTTCATGAGGGTAAGTCTATTTACACTATAACATTCAGGTTTGGATCATTCTCTCATAAGAAAATGCAAACTGCATATTTACTATCATTTTCACGCAGACGAGCAGTTTTCACATGTTTTACGACAATTAGGTGGAAATAAGTCCTCAAAAGCAAAATTGTTTTATTTCACAAAGGTAAGTCTACTTTCACTATATCATTCAGGTTTGGATCATTCTCTCATAAGAAAATGCAAACTGCATATTAACCATTATTTTAACGCATACAAGCAGTTTTTACATGCTTTATGACAATTAGGGGCAAATGAGTCCTTATAGGCAAAATTGCTTTATTTCATGAGGGTAAGTCTATTTACACTATAACATTCAGGTTTGGATCATTCTCTCATAAGAAAATGCAAACTGCATATTTACTATCATTTTAACGCATACAAGCAGTTTTTACATGCTTTATGACAATTAGGTGCAAATGAGTCTTTATAGGCAAAATTGCTTTACCTCATGAGGGTAAGTCTATTAATTACACTATAACAGTCAGGTTTTGATCATTCTCTCATAAGAAAATGCAAACTGCATATTTACTATCATTTTCACGCAGACGAGCAGTTTTCACATGTTTTACGACAATTAGGTGGAAATAAGTCCTCAAAAGCAAAATTGTTTTATTTCACAAAGGTAAGTCTACTTTCACTATAACATTCAGGTTTGGATCATTCTCTCATAAGAAAATGCAAACTGCATATTAACCATTATTTTAACGCAGACAAGCAGTTTTTACAAGCTTTATGACAATTAGGTGCAAATGAGTCCTTATAGGCAAAATTGCTTTATTTCATGAGGGTAAGTCTATTTACACTATAACATTCAGGTTTGGATCATTCTCTCATAAGAAAATGCAAACTGCATATTTACTATCATTTTAACGCATACAAACAGTTTTCACATGCTTTATGACAATTAGGTGCAAATGAGTCTTTATAGGCAAAATTGCTTTATTTCATGAGGGTAAGTCTATTTACACTATAACATTCAGGTTTGGATCTTTCTCTCATAAGAAAATGCAAACTGCATATTAACCATTATTTAAACGCAGACAAGCAGTTTTTACATGCTTTACGACAATTAGGTGCAAATGAGTCTTTATAGGCAAAATTGCTTTATTTCATGAGGGTAAGTCTATTTACACTATAACATTCAGGTTTGGATCATTCTCTCATAAGAAAATGCAAACTGCATATTAACTATTATTTTAACGCATACAAGCAGTTTTTACAAGCTTTATGACAATTAGGTGCAAATGAGTCCGTATAGGCAAAATTGCTTTATTTCATGAGGGTAAATCTATTTACACTATAACATTCAGGTTTGGATCATTCTCTCATAAGGAAATGCAAACTGCATATTAACCATTATTTTAACGCAGACAAGCAGTTTTTACAAGCTTTATACAATTAGGTGCAAATGAGTCCTTATAGGCAAAATTGCTTTATTTCATGAGGGTAAGTCTATTTACACTATAACATTCAGGTTTGGATCATTCTCTCATAAGGAAATGCAAACTGCATATTAACCATTATTTTAACGCAGACAAGCAGTTTTTACAAGCTTTATACAATTAGGTGCAAATGAGTCTTTATAGGCAAAATTGCTTTATTTCATGAGGGTAAGTCTATTTACACTATAACATTCAGGTTTGGATCATTCTCTCATAAGAAAATGCAAACTGCATATTAACCATTATTTAAACGCATACAAGCAGTTTTTACATGCTTTATGACAATTAGGGGCAAATGAGTCCGTATAGGCAAAATTGCTTTATTTCTTGAAGGTAAGTCTATTTACACAATTCCATTCAGGTTTGGATTATTTTCTCATAAGAAAATGCAAACTGCATATTAATCATTATTTTAACGCAGACAAGCAGTTTTTACATGGTTTACGACAATTGGGTGCAAATAAGTCCTCAAAGGCAAAATTGTTTTATTTCACAAAGGTAAGTCTACTTTCACTATAACATTCAGGTTTGGATCATTTTCTCATAAGAAAATGCAAACTGCATATTAACCATTATTTAAACGCAGACAAGCAGTTTTTACATGCTTTATGACAATTAGGGGCAAATGAGTCCTTATGGGCAAAATTGCTTTATTTCATGAAGGTATAACTATTTACACTATAACATTCAGGTTTGGATCATTCTCTCATAAGAAAATGCAAACTGCATATTATCCATTCTTCTAACGCAGACAAGCAGTTTTTACATGCTTTACGACAATTAGGTGCAAATGAGTGCTTATAGGCAAAATTGCTTTATTTTACAAAGGTAAGTCTATTTTTACTATAACATTTAGGTTTGGATCATTCTCTCATAAGAAAATGCAAACTGCATATTAACCATTATTTAAACGCAGACAAGCAGTTTTTACATGCTTTACGACAATTAGGTGCAAATGAGTCTTTATAGGCAAAATTGCTTTATTTCATGAGGGTAAGTCTATTTACACTATAACATTCAGGTTTGGATCATTCTTTCATAAGAAAATGCAAACTGCATATTAACTATTATTTTAACGCATACAAGCAGTTTTTACAAGCTTTATGACAATTAGGTGCAAATGAGTCCTTATAGGCAAAATTGCTTTATTTCATGAGGGTAAATCTATTTACACTATAACATTCAGGTTTGGATCATTCTCTCATAAGAAAATGCAAACTGCATATTAACCATTATTTTAACGCAGACAAGCAGTTTTTACATGCTTCACGACAATTGCGTGCAAATGAGTCCTTATAGGCAAAATTGCTTTATTTTACAAAGGTTAGTCTATTTACACTATAACATTCAGGTTTGGATCATTCTCTCATAAGAAAATGCAAACTTCATATTAACCATTATTTTAACGCATACAAGCAGTTTTTACATGCTTTATGACAATTTGGGGCAAATGAGTCCTTATAGGCAAAACTGCTTTATTTTACAAAGGTAAGTTTACTTAAACTATAACATTCAGGTTTAGATCATTCTCTCATAAGAAAATGCAAACTGCATATTAACTATTATTTTAACGCATACAAGCAGTTTTTACAAGCTTTATGACAATTAGGTGCAAATGAGTCCTTATAGGCAAAATTGCTTTATTTCATGAGGGTAAGTCTATTTACACTATAACATTCAGGTTTGGATCATTCTCTCATAAGAAAATGCAAACTGCATATTTACTATCATTTCGCATACAAGCAGTTTTTACATGCTTTATGACAATTAGGTGCAAATGAGTCTTTATAGGCAAAATTGCTTTACCTCATGAGGGTAAGTCTATTAATTACACTATAACATTCAGGTTTGGATCATTCTCTCATAAGAAAATGCAAACTGCATATTTACTATCATTTTAACGCATACAAACAGTTTTTACATGCTTTATGACAATTAGGGGCAAATGAGTCCTTATAGGCAAAATTGTTTTATTTTACAAAGGTAAGTTTACTTAAACTATAACATTCAGGTTTAGATCATTCTCTCATAAGAAAATGCAAACTGTTATTAACTATTATTTTAACGCATACAAGCAGCTTTTACAAGCTTTATGACAAATAGGTGCAAATGAGTCCTTATTGGCAAATTTGCTTTATTTCATAAGGGTAAGTCTATTTACACTATAACATTCAGGTTTGGATCATTCTCTCATAAGAAAATGCAAACTGCATATTTACTATCATTTTAACGCATACAAGCAGTTTTTACATGCTTTATGACAATTAGGGGCAAATGAGTCCTTATAGGCAAAAGTGCTTTATTTCATGAAGGTAAGTCTATTTACACTATAACATTCAGGTTTGTATCATTCTCTCATAAGAAAATGCAAACTGCATATTTACTATCATTTTAACGCATACAAACAGTTTTTACATGCTTTATGACAATTAGGTGCAAATGAGTCTTTATAGGCAAAATTGCTTTATTTCATGAGGGTAAGTCTATTTACACTATAACATTCAGGTTTGGATCATTCACATATAAGAAAATGCAAACTGCATATTTACTATCATTTCACGCAGACAAGCAGTTTTTACATGCTTCAAGACAATTGCGTGCAAAATTGCTTTATTTTACAAAGGTAAGTCTATTTACACTATAACATTCAGGTTTGGATCATTCTCTCATAAGAAAATGCAAACTGCATATTAACCATTATTTAAACGCAGACATGCAGTTTTTACATGCTTTATGACAATTAGGTGCAAATGAGTCTTTATAGGCAAAATTGCTTTCTTTCATGAGGGTAAGTCTATTTACACTATAACATTCAGGTTTGGATCATTCTTTCATAAGAAAATGCAAACTGCATATTAACTATTATTTTAACGCATACAAGCAGTTTTTACAAGCTTTATGACAATTAGGTGCAAATGAGTCCTTATAGGCAAAATTGCTTTATTTCATGAGGGTAAATCTATTTACACTATAACATTCAGGTTTGGATCATTCCCTCATAAGAAAATGCAAACTGCATATTATCCATTATTTTAACGCAGACAAGCAGTTTTTACATGCTTCACGACAATTGCGTGCAAATGAGTCCTTATAGGCAAAATTGCTTTATTTTACAAAGGTTAGTCTATTTACACTATAACATTCAGGTTTGGATCATTCTCTCATAAGAAAATGCAAACTGCATATTAACAATTATTTTAACGCATACAAGCAGTTTTTACATGCTTTATGACAATTTGGGGCAAATGAGTCCTTATAGGCAAAACTGCTTTATTTTACAAAGGTAAGTTTACTTAAACTATAACATTCAGGTTTAGATCATTCTCTCATAAGAAAATGCAAACTGCATATTAACTATTATTTTAACGCATACAAGCAGTTTTTACAAGCTTTATGACAATTAGGTGCAAATGAGTCCTTATAGGCAAAATTGCTTTATTTCATGAGGGTAAGTCTATTTACACTATAACATTCAGGTTTGGATCATTCTCTCATAAGAAAATGCAAACTGCATATTTACTATCATTTCGCATACAAGCAGTTTTTACATGCTTTATGACAATTAGGTGCAAATGAGTCTTTATAGGCAAAATTGCTTTACCTCATGAGGGTAAGTCTATTAATTACACTATAACATTCAGGTTTGGATCATTCTCTCATAAGAAAATGCAAACTGCATATTTACTATCATTTTAACGCATACAAACAGTTTTTACATGCTTTATGACAATTAGGGGCAAATGAGTCCTTATAGGCAAAATTGCTTTATTTTACAAAGGTAAGTTTACTTAAACTATAACATTCAGGTTTGGATCATTCTCTCATAAGAAAATGCAAACTGCATATTTACTATCATTTTAACGCATACAAACAGTTTTTACATGCTTTATGACAATTAGGTGCAAATGAGTCTTTATAGGCAAAATTGCTTTATTTCATGAGGGTAAGTCTATTTACTTTATAACATTCAGGTTTGGATCATTCTCTCATAAGAAAATGCAAACTGCATATTTACTATCATTTTTACGCATACAAGCAGTTTTACATGCTTTATGACAATTAGGGGCAAATGAGTCCTTATAGGCAAAAGTGCTTTATTTCATGAAGGTAAGTCTATTTACACTATAACATTCAGGTTTGTATCATTCTCTCATAAGAAAATGCAAACTGCATATTTACTATCATTTTAACGCATACAAACAGTTTTTACATGCTTTATGACAATTAGGTGCAAATGAGTCTTTATAGGCAAAATTGCTTTATTTCATGAGGGTAAGTCTATTTACACTATAACATTCAGGTTTGGATCATTCACATATAAGAAAATGCAAACTGCATATTTACTATCATTTCACGCAGACAAGCAGTTTTTACATGCTTCAAGACAATTGCGTGCAAAATTGCTTTATTTTACAAAGGTAAGTCTATTTACACTATAACATTCAGGTTGGATCATTCTCTCATAAGAAAATGCAAACTGCATATTAACCATTATTTAAACGCAGACATGCAGTTTTTACATGCTTTATGACAATTAGGTGCAAATGAGTCCTTATATGCAAAATTGCTTTATTTCATGAGGGTAAGTCTATTTACACTATAACATTCAGGTTTGGATCATTCTCTCATAAGAAAATGCAAACTGCATATTTACTATCATTTTCACGCAGACAAGCAGTTTTTACATGCTTCACGACAATTGCGTGCAAATGAGTCCTTATAGGCACAATTGCTTTATTTTACAAAGGTAAGTCTATTTACACTATAACATTCAGGTTTGAATCATTCTCTCTTAAGAAAATGCAAACTGCATATTTACTATCATTTCACGCAGACAAGCAGTTTTTACATGCTTCAAGACAATTGCGTGCAAAACTGCTTTATTTTACAAAGGTAAGTCTATTTACACTATAACATTCAGGTTTGGATCATTCTCTCATAAGAAAATGCAAACTGCATATTAACCATTATTTAAACGCAGACATGCAGTTTTTACATGCTTTATGACAAATAGGTGCAAATGAGTCCTTATAGGCAAAAGTGCTTTATTTCATGACGGTAAGTCTATTTACACTATAACATTCAGGTTTGTATCATTCTCTCATAAGAAAATGCAAACTGCAAATTTACTATCATTTTCACGAAGACAAGCAGTGCACACATGTTTTACGACAATTAGGTGGAAATAAGTCCTTAAAGGCAAAATTGCTTTATTTTACAAAGGTAAGTCTATTTACACTATAACATTAAGGTTTGGACCATTCTCTCATAAGAAAATGCAAACTGCATATTAACCATTATTTACACGCATACAAGCAGTTTTTACATGCTTTATGACAATTAGGGGCAAATGAGTCCTTATAAGCAAAATTGCTTTATTTCTTGAAGGTAAGTCTATTTACACAATAATATTCAGGTTTGGATCATTTTCTCATAAGAAAATGCAAACTGCATATTAACCATTATTTAAACGCAGACAAGTAGTTTTTACATGCTTTACGACAATTAGGTGCAAATGAGTCTTTATAGGCAAAATTGCTTTATTTCATGAGGGTAAGTCTATTTACACTATAACATTCAGGTTTAGATCATTCTCTCATAAGAAAATGCAAACTGCATATTTACTATCATTTTCACGCAGACAAGCAGTTTTTACATGCTTCAAGACAATTGCGTGCAAAATTGCTTTATTTTACAAAGGTAAGTCTATTTACACTATATAATTCAGGTTTGGATCATTCTCTCATAAGAAAAGGCAAACTGCATATTAACCATTATTTTAACGCATACAAGCAGTTTTTACATGCTTTATGACAATTAGGGGCAAATGAGTCCTTATAGGCAAAATTGCTTTATTTTACAAAAGTAAGTTTACTTAAACTATAACATTCAGGTTTAGATCATTCTCTCATAAGAAAATGCAAACTGCATATTAACCATTATTTAAACGCAGACAAGCAGTTTTTACATGCTTTACGACAATTAGGTGCAAATGAGTCTTTATAGGCAAAATTGCTTTATTTCATGAGGGTAAGTCTATTTACACTATAACATTCAGGTTTGGATCATTCTTTCATAAGAAAATGCAAACTGCATATTAACTATTATTTTAACGCATACAAGCAGTTTTTACAAGCTTTATGACAATTAGGTGCAAATGAGTCCTTATAGGCAAAATTGCTTTATTTTATGAGGGTAAATCTATTTACACTATTACATTCAGGTTTGGATCATTCTCTCATAAGAAAATGCAAACTGCATATTAACCATTATTTAAACGCAGACATGCAGTTTTTACATGCTTTATGACAATTAGGGGCAAATGAGTCCTAATAGGCAAAATTGCTTTATTTCATAAAGGTAAGTCTATTTACACTATAACATTCAGGTTTGGATCTTTCTCTCATAAGAAAATTCAAACTGCATATTAACCATTATTTAAACGCAGACAAGCAGTTTTTACATGCTTTACGACAATTAGGTGCAAATGAGTCTTTATAGGCAAAATTGCTTTATTTCATGAGGGTAAGTCTATTTACACTATAACATTCAGGTTTGGATCATTCTCTCATAAGAAAATGCAAACTGCATATTAACCATTATTTAAACGCATACAAGCAGTTTTTACATGCTTTATGACAATTAGGGGCAAATGAGTCCGTATAGGCAAAATTGCTTTATTTCTTGAAGGTAAGTCTATTTACACAATTCCATTCAGGTTTGGATTATTTTCTCATAAGAAAATGCAAACTGCATATTAATCATTATTTTAACGCAGACAAGCAGTTTTTACATGGTTTACGACAATTGGGTGCAAATAAGTCCTTATAGGCAAAATTGTTTTATTTCACAAAGGTAAGTCTACTTTCACTATAACATTCAGGTTTGGATCATTTTCTCATAAGAAAATGCAAACTGCATATTAACCATTATTTAAACGCAGACAAGCAGTTTTTACATGCTTTATGACAATTAGGGGCAAATGAGTCCTTATGGGCAAAATTGCTTTATTTCATGAAGGTATAACTATTTACACTATAACATTCAGGTTTGGATCATTCTCTCATAAGAAAATGCAAACTGCATATTATCCATTCTTTTAACGCAGACAAGCAGTTTTTACATGCTTTACGACAATTAGGTGCAAATGAGTGCTTATAGGCAAAATTGCTTTATTTTACAAAGGTAAGTCTATTTTTACTATAACATTTAGGTTTGGATCATTCTTTCATAAGAAAATGCAAACTGCATATTAACCATTATTTAAACGCAGACAAGCAGTTTTTACATGCTTTACGACAATTAGGTGCAAATGAGTCTTTATAGGCAAAATTGCTTTATTTCATGAGGGTAAGTCTATTTACACTATAACATTCAGGTTTGGATCATTCTTTCATAAGAAAATGCAAACTGCATATTAACTATTATTTTAACGCATACAAGCAGTTTTTACAAGCTTTATGACAATTAGGTGCAAATGAGTCCTTATAGGCAAAATTGCTTTATTTTATGAGGGTAAATCTATTTACACTATTACATTCAGGTTTGGATCATTCTCTCATAAGAAAATGCAAACTGCATATTAACCATTATTTTAACGCAGACAAGCAGTTTTTACATGCTTCACGACAATTGCGTGCAAATGAGTCCTTATAGGCAAAATTGCTTTATTTTACAAAGGTTAGTCTATTTACACTATAACATTCAGGTTTGGATCATTCTCTCATAAGAAAATGCAAACTGCATATTAACCATTATTTTAAGGCATACAAGCAGTTTTTACATGCTTTATGACAATTTGGGGCAAATGAGTCCTTATAGGCAAAACTGCTTTATTTTACAAAGGTAAGTTTACTTAAACTATAACATTCAGGTTTAGATCATTCTCTCATAAGAAAATGCAAACTGCATATTAACTATTATTTTAACGCATACAAGCAGTTTTTACAAGCTTTATGACAATTAGGTGCAAATGAGTCCTTATAGGCAAAATTGCTTTATTTCATGAGGGTAAGTCTATTTACACTATAACATTCAGGTTTGGATCATTCTCTCATAAGAAAATGCAAACTGCATATTAACCATTATTTTAACGCAGACAAGCAGTTTTTACATGCTTCACGACAATTACGTGCAAATGAGTCCTTATAGGCAAAATTGCTTTATTTTACAAAGGTAAGTCTATTTACACTATTACATTCAGGTTTGGATCACTCTCTCATAAGAAAATGCAATCTGCATATTAACCATTATTTTAACGCATACAAGCAGTTTTTACATGCTTTATGACAATTAGGGGCAAATGAGTCCGTATAGGCAAAATTGCTTTATTTCTTGAAGGTAAGTCTATTTACACAATTCCATTCAGGTTTGGATTATTTTCTCATAAGAAAATGCAAACTGCATATTAATCATTATTTTAACGCAGACAAGCAGTTTTTACATGGTTTACGACAATTGGGTGCAAATAAGTCCTCAAAGGCAAAATTGCTTTATTTTACAAAGGTTAGTCTATTTACACTATAACATTCAGGTTTGGATCATTCTCTCATAAGAAAATGCAAACTGCATATTAACCATTATTTTAAGGCATACAAGCAGTTTTTACATGCTTTATGACAATTTGGGGCAAATGAGTCCTTATAGGCAAAACTGCTTTATTTTACAAAGGTAAGTTTACTTAAACTATAACATTCAGGTTTAGATCATTCTCTCATAAGAAAATGCAAACTGCATATTAACTATTATTTTAACGCATACAAGCAGTTTTTACAAGCTTTATGACAATTAGGTGCAAATGAGTCCTTATAGGCAAAATTGCTTTATTTTACAAAGGTAAGTCTATTTTTACTATAACATTTAGGTTTGGATCATTCTCTCATAAGAAAATGCAAACTGCATATTAACCATTATTTAAACGCAGACAAGCAGTTTTTACATGCTTTACGACAATTAGGTGCAACTGAGTCTTTATAGGCAAAATTGCTTTATTTCATGAGGGTAAGTCTATTTACACTATAACATTCAGGTTTGGATCATTCTTTCATAAGAAAATGCAAACTGCATATTAACTATTATTTTAACGCATACAAGCAGTTTTTACAAGCTTTATGACAATTAGGTGCAAATGAGTCCTTATAGGCAAAATTGCTTTATTTTATGAGGGTAAATCTATTTACACTATTACATTCAGGTTTGGATCGTTCTCTCATAAGAAAATGCAAACTGCATATTAACCATTATTTTAACGCAGACAAGCAGTTTTTACATGCTTCACGACAATTGCGTGCAAATGAGTCCTTATAGGCAAAATTGCTTTATTTTACAAAGGTTAGTCTATTTACACTATAACATTCAGGTTTGGATCATTCTCTCATAAGAAAATGCAAACTGCATATTAACCATTATTTTAAGGCATACAAGCAGTTTTTACATGCTTTATGACAATTTGGGGCAAATGAGTCCTTATAGGCAAAACTGCTTTATTTTACAAAGGTAAGTTTACTTAAACTATAACATTCAGGTTTAGATCATTCTCTCATAAGAAAATGCAAACTGCATATTAACTATTATTTTAACGCATACAAGCAGTTTTTACAAGCTTTATGACAATTAGGTGCAAATGAGTCCTTATAGGCAAAATTGCTTTATTTCATGAGGGTAAGTCTATTTACACTATAACATTCAGGTTTGGAGATTTCTCTCATAAGAAAATGCAAACTGCATATTTACTATCATTTCGCATACAAGCAGTTTTTACATGCTTTATGACAATTAGGTGCAAATGAGTCTTTATAGGCAAAATTGCTTTACCTCATGAGGGTAAGTCTATTAATTACACTATAACATTCAGGTTTGGATCATTCTCTCATAAGAAAATGCAAACTGCATATTTACTATCATTTTAACGCATACAAACAGTTTTTACATGCTTTATGACAATTAGTGGCAAATGAGTCCTTATAGGCAAAATTGCTTTATTTTACAAAGGTAAGTTTACTTAAACTATAACATTCAGGTTTAGATCATTCTCTCATAAGAAAATGCAAACTGTTAGTAACTATTATTTTAACGCATACAAGCAGCTTTTACAAGCTTTATGACAAATAGGTGCAAATGAGTCCTTATAGGCAAATTTGCTTTATTTCATAAGGGTAAGTCTATTTACACTATAACATTCAGGTTTGGATCATTCTCTCATAAGAAAATGCAAACTGCATATTTACTATCATTTTAACGCATACAAGCAGTTTTTACATGCTTTATGACAATTAGGGGCAAATGAGTCCTTATAGGCAAAAGTGCTTTATTTCATGAAGGTAAGTCTATTTACACTATAACATTAAGGTTTGTATCATTCTCTCATAAGAAAATGCAAACTGCATATTTACTATCATTTTAACGCATACAAACAGTTTTTACATGCTTTATAACAGTTAGGTGCAAATGAGTCTTTATAGGCAAAATTGCTTTATTTCATGAGGGTAAGTCTATTTACACTATACATTCAGGTTTGGATCATTCACATATAAGAAAATGCAAACTGCATATTTACTATCATTTCACGCAGACAAGCAGTTTTTACATGCTTCAAGACAATTGCGTGCAAAATTGCTTTATTTTACAAAGGTAAGTCTATTTACACTATAACATTCAGGTTTGGATCATTCTCTCATAAGAAAATGCAAACTGCATATTAACCATTATTTAAACGCAGACATGCAGTTTTTACATGCTTTATGACAATTAGGTGCAAATGAGTCCTTATAGGCAAAATTGCTTTATTTCATGAGGGTAAGTCTATTTACACTATAACATTCAGGTTTGGATCATTCTCTCATAAGAAAATGCAAACTGCATATTTACTATCATTTTCACGCAGACATGCAGTTTTTACATGCTTCACGACAATTGCGTGCAAATGAGTCCTTATAGGCAAAATTGCTTTATTTTACAAAGGTAAGTCTATTTACACTATAACATTCAGGTTTGGATCATTCTCTCTTAAGAAAATGCAAACTGCATATTTACTATCATTTCACGCAGACAAGCAGTTTTTACATGCTTCAAGACAATTGCGTGCAAAATTGCTTTATTTTACAATGGTAAGTCTATTTACACTATAACATTCAGGTTTGGACCATTCTCTCATAAGAAAATGCAAACTGCATATTAACCATTATTTTAACGCATACAAGCAGTTTTTACATGCTTTATGACAATTAGGGGCAAATGAGTCCTTATAGGCAAAATTGCTTTATTTCTTGAAGGTAAGTCTATTTACACTATAACATTCAGGTTTGGATCATTCTCTCATAAGAAAATGCAAACTGCATATTTACTATCATTTTCACGCAGACAAGCAGTTTTTACATGCTTCACGACAATTGCGTGCAAATGAGTCCTTATAGGCAAAATTGCTTTATTTTACAAAGGTAAGTCTATTTACACTATAACATTCAGGTTTGGATCATTCTCTCTTAAGAAAATGCAAACTGCATATTTACTATCATTTCACGCAGACAAGCAGTTTTTACATGCTTCAAGACAATTGCGTGCAAAATTGCTTTATTTTACAGAGGTAAGTCTATTTTCACTATAACATTCAGGTTTGGATCATTCTCTCATAAGAAAATGCAAACTGCATATTAACCATTATTTTAACGCATACAAGCAGTTTTTACATGCTTTATGACAATTAGGTGCAAATGAGTCCTTATAGGCAAAATTGCTTTATTTCATGAGGGTAAGTCTATTTACACTATAACATTCAGGTTTGGATCAGTCTCACATAAGAAAATGCAAACTGCATAATATTTACTATCATTTTCACGCAGACAAGCAGTTTTTACATGCCTCACGACAATTGCGTGCAAATGAGTTCTTATAAGCAAAATTGCTTTATTTTACAAAGGTAAGTCTATTTACACTATAACATTTAGGTTTGGATCATTCTCTCATAAGAAAATGCAAACTGCATATTAACCATTATTTTAACGCATACAAGCAGTTTTTACATGCTTTATGACAATTAGGGGCAATAGAGTCTATATAGGCAAAATTGCTTTATTTTACAAAGGTAAGTTTACTTAAACTATAACATTCAGGTTTAGATCATTCTCTCATAAGAAAATGCAAACTGCATATTAACTATTATTTTAACGCATACAAGCAGTTTTTACAAGCTTTATGACAATTAGGTGCAAATGAGTCCTTATAGGCAAAATTGCTTTATTTCATGAGGGTAAGTCTATTTACACTATAACATTCAGGTTTGGATCATTCTCTCATAAAAAAATGCAAACTGCGTATTTACTATCATTTTCACGCAGACAAGCAGTTTTTACATGTTTTACGACAATTAGGTGCAAATAAATCCTTAAAGGCAAAATTGTTTTATTTCATGAGGGTAAGTCTATTTACACTATAACATTTAGGTTTGGATCATTCTCTCATAAGAAAATGCAAATTGCATATTAACCATTATTTTAACGCATACAAGCAGTTTTTACATGCTTTATGACAATTAGGGGCAAATGAGTCCTTATAGGCACAATTGCTTTATTTTATGAAGGTAAGTCTATTTACACTATAACATTCAGGTTTGGATCATTCTCTCATAAGAAAATGCAAACTGCATATTAACCATTATTTAAACGCAGACAAGCTGTTTTTACATGCTTTACGACAATTAGGTGCAAATGAGTCTTTATAGGCAAAATTGTTTTATTTTACAAAGGTAAGTCTATTTACACTATAACATTCAGGTTTGGATCATTCTCTCATAAGAAAATGCAAACTGCATATTTACTCTTATTTTCACGCAGACAAGCAGTTTTTACATGCTTCACGACAATTGCGTGCAAATGAGTCCTTATAGGCAAAATTGCTTTATTTTTCAAAGGTAAGTCTATTTACACTCTAACATTCAGGTTTGGATCATTCTCTCATAAGAAAATGCAAACTGCATATTAACCATTATTTTAACGCATACAAGCAGTTTTTACATGCTTTATGACAATTAAGGGCAAATGAGTCTATATAGGCAAAATTGCTTTATTTCATGAAGGTAAGTCTATTTACACTATAACATTTAGGTTTGGATCTTTCTCTCATAAGAAAATGCAAACTGCATATTAACCATTATTTAAACGCAGACAAACAGTTTTTACATGCTTTACGACAATTAGGTGCAAATGAGTCTTTATAGGCAAAATTGCTTTATTTTACAAAGGTAAGTCTATTTACACTATACCATTCAGGTTTGGATCATTCTCTCATAAGAAAATGCAAACTGCATATTTACTATCATTTTCACGCAGACAAGCAGTTTTTACATGCTTCACGACAATTGCGTGCAAATGAGTCCTTATAGGCAAAATTGCTTTATTTTTCAAAGATAAGTCTATTTACACTTTAACATTCAGGTTTGGATCATTCTCTCATAAGAAAATGCAAACTGCATATTAACCATTATTTTAACGTATACAAGCAGTTTTTACATGCTTTATGACGATTAGGGGCAAATGAGTCTATATAGGCAAAATTGCTTTATTTTACAAAGGTAAGTTTACTTAAACTATAACATTCAGGTTTAGATCATTCTCTCATAAGAAAATGCAAACTGCATATTAACTATTATTTTAACGCATACAAGCAGTTTTTACAAGTTTTATGACAAATAGGTGCAAATGAGTCCTTATAGGCAAAATTGCTTTATTTCATGAGGGTAAGTCTATTTACACTATAACATTCAGGTTTGGATCATTCTCTCATTAGAAAATGCAAACTGCATATTTATTATTTACTATCATTTTAACGCATACAAGCAGTTTTTACATGCTTTATGACAATTAGGTGCAAATGAGTCTTTATAGGCAAAATTGCTATACTTCATGAGGGTAAGTCTATTTACACTATAACATTTAGGTTTGGATCATTCTCTCATAAGAAAATGCAAACTGCATATTAACCATTATTTAAACGCAGACAAGCAGTTTTTACATGCTTTACGACAATTAGGTGCAAATGAGTCTTTATAGGCAAAATTGCTTTATTTTACAAAGGTAAGTCTATTTACACTATAACATTCAGGTTTGGATCATTCTCTCATAAGAAAATGCAAACTGCATATTTACTCTTATTTTCACGCAGACAAGCAGTTTTTACATGCTTCACGACAATTGCGTGCAAATGAGTCCTTATAGGCAAAATTGCTTTATTTTTCAAAGGTAAGTCTATTTACACTCTAACATTCAGGTTTGGATCATTCTCTCATACGAAAATGCAAACTGCATATTAACCATTATTTTAACGCATACAAGCAGTTTTTACATGCTTTATGACAATTAGGGGCAAATGAGTCTATATAGGCAAAATTGCTTTAGTTCATGAAGGTAAGTCTATTTACACTATAACATTCAGGTTTGGATCATTCTCTCATAAGAAAATGCAAACTGCATATTAACCATTATTTAAACGCAGACAAGCAGTTTTTACATGCTTTACGACAATTAGGTGCAAATGAGTCTTTATAGACAAAATTGCTTTATTTTACAAAGGTAAGTCTATTTACACTATAACATTCAGGTTTGGATCATTCTCTCATAAGAAAATGCAAACTGCATATTTACTCTTATTTTCACGCAGACAAGCAGTTTTTACATGCTTCACGACAATTGCGTGCAAATGAGTCCTTATAGGCAAAATTGCTTTATTTTTTAAAGGTAAGTCTATTTACACTCTAACATTCAGGTTTGGATCATTCTCTCATAAGAAAATGCAAACTGCATATTAACCATTATTTTAACGCATACAAGCAGTTTTTACATGCTTTATGACAATTAGGGGCAAATGAGTCTATATAGGCAAAATTGCTTTATTTCATGAAGGTAAGTCTATTTACACTATAACATTCAGGTTTGGATCATTCTCTCATAAGAAAATGCAAACTGCATATTAACCATTATTTAAACGCAGACAAGCAGTTTTTACGAGCTTTACGACAATTAGGTGCAAATGAGTCTTTATAGGCAAAATTGCTTTATTTTACAAAGGTAAGTCTATTTACACTATAACATTCAGGTTTGGATCATTCTCTCATAAGAAAATGCAAACTGCATATTTACTCTTATTTTCACGCAGACAAGCAGTTTTTACATGCTTCACGACAATTGCGTGCAAATGAGTCCTTATAGGCAAGATTGCTTTATTTTACAAAGGTAAGTCTATTTACACTCTAACATTCAGGTTTGGATCATTCTCTCATAAGAAAATGCAAACTGCATATTAACCATTATTTTAACGCATACAAGCAGCTTTTACAAGCTTTATGACAACTAGGGGCAAATGAGTCCTTATAGGCAAAATTGCTTTATTTCATGAAGGTATAACTATTTACACTATAACATTCAGGTTTGGATCATTCTCTCATAAGAAAATGCAAACTGCATATTATCCATTCTTTTAACGCAGACAAGCAGTTTGTACATGCTTTACGACAATTAGGTGCAAATGAGTCCTTATAGGCAAAATTGCTTTATTTTACAAAGGTAAGTCTATTTACACTATAACATTCAGGTTTGGATCATTCTCTCATAAGAAAATGCAAACTGCATATTTACTCTTATTTTCACGCAGACAAGCAGTTTTTACATGCTTCACGACAATTGCGTGCAAATGAGTCATTATAGGCAAAATTGCTTTATTTTACAAAGGTAAGTCTATTTACACTCTAACATTCAGGTTTGGATCATTCTCTCATAAGAAAATGCAAACTGCATATTAACCATTATTTTAACGCATAAAAGCAGCTTTTACAAGCTTTATGACAAATAGGTGCAAATGAGTCCTTATAGGCAAAAGTGCTTTATTTCATGAAGGTAAGTCTATTTACACTATAACATTCAGGTTTGTATCATTTTCTCATAAGAAAATGCAAACTGCAAATTTTCTATCATTTTCACGAAGACAAGCAGTGTTCACATGTTTTACGACAATTAGGTGGAAATAAGTCCTTAAAGGCAAAATTGCTTTATTTTACAAAGGTAAGTCTATTTACACTATAACATTCAGGTTTGGATCATTCTCTCATAAGAAAATGCAAACTGCATATTAACCATTATTTAAACGCATACAAGCAGTTTTTACATGCTTTATGACAATTAGGGGCAAAAGAGTCTATATAGGCAAAATTGCTTTATTTTACAAAGGTAAGTTTACTTAAACTATAACATTCAGGTTTGGATCATTCTCTCATAAGAAAATGCAAACTGCATATTAACCATTATTTTAACGCATACAAGCAGCTTTTACAAGCTTTATGACAAATAGGTGCAAATGAGTCCTTATAGGCAAAATTGCTTTATTTCTTGAAGGTAAGTCTATTTACACAATAACATTCAGGTTTGGATCATTTTCTCATAAGAAAATGCAAACTGCATATTAACCATTATTTAAACGCAGCCAAGCAGTTTTTACATTTTTTACGACAATTAGGTGCAAATGAGTCTTTATAGGCAAAATAGCTTTGTTTCATGAGGGTAAGTCTATTTACACTATAACATTCAGGTTTGGATCATTCTCTCATAAGAAAATGCAAACTGCATATTTACTATCATTTTCACGCAGACAAGCAGTTTTTACATGCTTCAAGACAATTGCGTGCAAAATTGCTTTACTTTACAAAGGTAAGTCTATTTACACTATAACATTCAGGTTTGGATCATTCTCTCATAAGAAAAGGCAAACTGCATATTAACTATTATTTTAACGCATACACGCAGTTTTTACATGCTTTATGACAATTAGGGGCAAATGAGTCCTTATAGGCAAAATTGCTTTATTTTACAAAAGTAAGTTTACTTAAACAATAACATTCAGGTTTAGATCATTCTCTCATAAGAAAATGCAAACTGTTATTAACTATTATTTTAACGCATACAAGCAGCTTTTACAAGCTTTATGACAAATAGGTGCAAATGAGTCCTTATAGGCAAAAGTGCTTTATTTCATGAAGGTTAGTCTATTTACACTATAACATTCAGGTTTGTATCATTCTCTCATAAGAAAATGCAAACTGCATATTTACTCTTATTTTCACGCAGACAAGCAGTTTTTACATGCTTCACGACAATTGCGTGCAAATGGGGCCCTATAGGCAAAATTGCTTTATTTTTCAAAGGTAAGTCTATTTACACTCTAACATTCAGGTTTGGATCATTCTCTCATAAGAAAATGCAAACTGCATATTAACCATTATTTTAACGCATACAAGCAGTTTTTACATGCTTTATGACAATTAGGGGCAAATGAGTCTATATAGGCAAAATTGCTTTATTTCATGAAGGTAAGTCTATTTACACTATAACATTCAGGTTTGGATCATTCTCTCATAAGAAAATGCAAACTGCATATTAACCATTATTTAAACGCAGACAAGCAGTTTTTACATGCTTTACGACAATTAGGTGCAAATGAGTCTTTATAGGCAAAATTGCTTTATTTTACAAAGGTAAGTCTATTTACACTATAACATTCAGGTTTGGATCATTCTCTCATAAGAAAATGCAAACTGCATATTAACTATTATTTAAACGCATACAAGCAGTTTTTACATGCTTTATGACAATTAGGGGCAAATGAGTCCTTATAGGCAAAATTGCTTTATTTTACAAAGGTAAGTTTAGTTACACTATAACATTCAGGTTTAGATCATTCTCTCATAAGAAAATGCAAACTGTTATTAACTATTATTTTAACGCATACAAGCAGCTTTTACAAGCTTTATGACAAATAGGTGCAAATGAGTCCTTATAGGCAAAATTGCTTTATTTCATAAGGGTAAGTCTATTTACACTATAACATTCAGGTTTGGATCATTCTCTCATAAGAAAATGCAAACTGCATATTTACTATCAATTTAACGCATACAACCAGTTTTTACATGCTTTATGACAATTAGGGGCAAATGAGTCCTTATAGGCAAAAGTGCTTTATTTCATGAAGGTAAGTCTATTTACACTATAACATTCAGGTTTGGATCATTCTCTCATAAGAAAATGCAAACTGCATATTTACTATCATTTTAACGCATACAAACAGTTTTTACATGCTTTATGACAATTAGGTGCAAATGAGTCTTTATAGGCAAAATTGCTTTATTTCATGAGGGTAAGTCTATTTACACTATAACATTGGGTTTGGATCTTTCTCTCATAAGAAAATGCAAACTGCATATTAACCATTATTTAAACGCAGACAAGCAGTTTTTACATGCTTTACGACAATTAGGTGCAAATGAGTCTTTATAGGCAAAATTGCTTTATTTCATGAGGGTAAGTCTATCTACACTATAACATTCAGGTTTGGATCATTCTCTCATAAAAAAATGCAAACTGCATATTTACTATCATTTTCACGCAGACAAGTAGTTTTTACATGCTTCACGACAATTGCGTGCAAATGAGTCCTTATAGGCAAAATTGCTTTATTTTACAAAGGTAAGTCTATTTACACTATAACATTCAGGTTTGGATCATTCGCTCATAAGAAAATGCAAACTGCATATTTACTATCATTTCACGCAGACATGCAGTTTTTACATGCTTCAAGACAATTGCGTGCAAAATTGCGTTATTTTACAAAGGTAGGTCTATTTACACTATAACATTCAGGTTTGGATCATTCTCACATAAGAAAATGCAAACTGCATATTAACCATTATTTTAACGCATACAAGCAGTTTTTACATGCTTTATGACAATTAGGGGCAAATGAGTCCTTATAGGGAAAAGTGCTTTATTTCATGAAGGTAAGTCTATTTACACTATAACATTCAGGTTTGAATCATTCTCTCATAAGAAAATGCAAACTGCATATTAACCATTATTTAAACGCAGACAAGCAGTTTTTACATGCTTTACGACAATTAGGTGCAAATGAGTCTTTATAGGCAAAATTGCTTTATTTCATGAGGGTAAGTCTATTTACACTATAACATTCAGGTTTGGATCATTCTCTCATAAGAAAATGCAAACTGCATATTTACTATCATTTTCACGCAGACATGCAGTTTTTACATGCTTCAAGACAATTGCGTGCAAAATTGTTTTATTTTACAAAGGTAAGTCTATTTGCACTATAACATTCAGGTTTGGATCATTCTCTCATAAGAAAATGCAAACTGCATATTAACCATTATTTTAACGCATACAAGCAGTTTTTACATGCTTTATGACAATTAGGGGCAAATGAGTCCTTATAGGCAAAATTGCTTTATTTTACAAATGTAAGTTTACTTAAACTATAACATTCAGGTTTGGATCATTCTCTCATAAGAAAATGCAAACTGTTATTAACTATTATTTTAACGCAGACAAGCAGCTTTTACATGGTTTACGACAATTAGGTGGAAATAAGTCCTTAAAGGCAAAATTGCTTTATTTTACAAAGGTAAGTCTATTTACACTATAACATTCAGGTTTGGATCATTCTCTCATAAGAAAATGCAAACTGTTATTAACTATTATTTTAACGCATACAAGCAGCTTTTACAAGCTTTATGACAAAGAGGTGCAAATGAGTCCTTATAGGCAAAATTGCTTTATTTCATAAGGGTAAGTCTATTTACACTATAACATTCAGGTTTGGATCATTCTTTCATAAGAAAATGCAAACTGCATATTATCCATTCTTTTAACGCAGACAAGCAGTTTGTACATGCTTTACGACAATTAGGTGCAAATGAGTCCTTATAGGCAAAAGTGCTTTATTTCATGAAGGTAAGTCTATTTACACTATAACATTCAGGTTTGTATCATTTTCTCATAAGAAAATGCAAACTGCATATTAACCATTATTTTAACGCATACAAGCAGTTTTTACATGCTTTATGACAATTAGGGGCAAATGAGTCTATATAGGCAAAATTGCTTTATTTTACAAAGGTAAGTTTACTTAAACTATAACATTCAGGTTTAGATCATTCTCTCATAAGAAAATGCAAACTGCATATTAACTATTATTTTAACGCATACAAGCAGTTTTTACAAGCTTTATGACAAATATGTGCAAATGAGTCCTTATAGGCAAAATTGCTTTATTTCATGAGGGTAAGTCTATTTACACTATAACATTCAGGTTTGGATCATTCTCTCATTAGAAAATGCAAACAGCATATTTACTATCATTTTAACGCATACAAGCAGTTTTTACATGCTTTATGACAATTAGGTGCAAATGAGTCTTTATAGGCAAAATTGCTTTACTTCATGAGGGTAAGTCTATTTACACTATAACATTAAGGTTTGGATAATTCTCTCATAAGAAAATGCAAACTGCATATTAACCATTATTTTAACGCAGACAAGCAGTTTTTACATGCTTCACGACAATTGCGTGCAAATAAGTCCTTATAGGCAAAATTGCGTTATTTTACAAAGGTAAGTCTATTTTCACTATAACATTCAGGTTTGGATCATTCTCTCATAAGAAAATGCAAACTGCATATTAACCATTATTTTAACGCATACAAGCAGTTTTTACATGCTTTATGACAATTAGGGGCAAATGAGTCCTTATAGGGAAAAGTGCTTTATTTCATGAAGGTAAGTCTATTTACACTATAACATTCAGGTTTGAATCATTCTCTCATAAGAAAATGCAAACTGCATATTAACTATTATTTAAACGCATACAAGCAGTTTTTACATGCTTTATGACAATTAGGGGCAAATTAGTCCTTATAGGGAAAAGTGCTTTATTTCATGAAGGTAAGTCTATTTACACTATAACATTCAGGTTTGAATCATTCTCTCATAAGAAAATGCAAACTGCATATTAACTATTATTTAAACGCATACAAGCAGTTTTTACATGCTTTACGACAATTAGGTGCAAATGAGTCTTTATAGGCAAAATTGCTTTATTTTACAAAGGTAAGTCTATTTACACTATAACATTCAGGTTTGGATCATTCTCTCATAAGAAAATGCAAACTGCATATTAACTATTATTTAAACGCATACAAGCAGTTTTTACATGCTTTATGACAATTAGGGGCAAATGAGTCCTTATAGGCAAAATTGCTTTATTTTACAAAGGTAAGTTTAGTTAAACTATAACATTCAGGTTTAGATCATTCTCTTATAAGAAAATGCAAACTGTTATTAACTATTATTTTAACGCATACAAGCAGCTTTTACAAGCTTTATGACAAATAGGTGCAAATGAGTCCTTATAGGCAAAATTGCTTTATTTCATAAGGGTAAGTCTATTTACACTATAACATTCAGGTTTGGATCATTCTCTCATAAGAAAATGCAAACTGCATATTTACTATCATTTTAACGCATACAAGCAGTTTTTACATGCTTTATGACATTTAGGGGCAAATGAGTCCTTATAGGCAAAAGTGCTTTATTTCATGAAGGTAAGTCTATTTACACTATAACATTCAGGTTTGGATCATTCGCTCATAAGAAAATGCAAACTGCATATTTACTATCATTTCACGCAGACATGCAGTTTTTACATGCTTCAAGACAATTGCGTGCAAAATTGCTTTATTTTACAAAGGTAAGTCTATTTACACTATAACATTCAGGTTTGGATCATTCTCACATAAGAAAATGCAAACTGCATATTAACCATTATTTTAACGCATACAAGCAGTTTTTACATGCTTTATGACAATTAGGGGCAAATGAGTCCTTATAGGAAAAAGTGCTTTATTTCATGAAGGTAAGTCTATTTACACTATAACATTCAGGTTTGAATCATTCTCTCATAAGAAAATGCAAACTGCATATTAACCATTATTAAAACGCAGACAAGCAGTTTTTACATGCTTTACGACAATTAGGTGCAAATGAGTCTTTATAGGCAGAATTGCTTTATTTCATGAGGGTAAGTCTATTTACACTATAACATTCAGGTTTGGATCATTCTCTCATAAGAAAATGCAAACTGCATATTTACTATCATTTTCACGCTGACAAGCAGTTTTTACATGCTTTATGACAATTAGGGGCAAATGAGTCCTTATAGGCAAAATTGCTTTATTTTACAAATGTAAGTTTACTTAAACTATAACATTCAGGTTTAGATCATTCTCTCATAAGAAAATGCAAACTGTTATTAACTATTATTTTAACGCATACAAGCAGCTTTTACAAGCTTTATGACAAATAGGTGCAAATAAGTCCTTATAGGCAAAAGTGCTTTATTTCATGAAGGTAAGTCTATTTACACTATAACATTCAGGTTTGTATCATTCTCTCATAAGAAAATGCAAACTGCAAATTTACTATCATTTTCACGAAGACAAGCAGTGTTCACATGTTTTACGACAATTAGGTGGAAATAAGTCCTTAAAGGCAAAATTGCTTTATTTTACAAAGGTAAGTCTATTTACACTATAACATTCAGGTTTGGATCATTCTCTCATAAGAAAATGCAAACTGCATATTAACCATTATTTTAACGTATACAAGCAGTTTTTACATGCTTTATGACAATTAGGGGCAAATGAGTCCTTATAGGCAAAATTGCTTTATTTCTTGAAGGTAAGTCTATTTACACAATAACATTCAGGTTTGGATTATTTTCTCATAAGAAAATGCAAACTGCATATTAACCATTATTTTAACGCAGACAAGCAGCTTTTACATGGTTTACGACAATTAGGTGCAAATAAGTCCTTAAAGGCAAAATTGTTTTATTTCACAAAGGTAAGTTTACTTTCACTATAACATTCAGGTTTGGATCATTTTCTCATAAGAAAATGCAAACTGCATATTAACCATTATTTAAACGCAGACAAGCAGTTTTTACATGCTTTACGACAATTAGGTGCAAATGAGTCTTTATAGGCAAAATTGCTTTATTTCATGAAGGTATAACTATTTACACTATAACATTCAGGTTTGGATCATTCTCTCATAAGAAAATGCAAACTGCATATTATCCATTCCTTTAACGCAGACAAGCAGTTTTTACATGCTTTACGACAATTAGGTGCAAAAGAGACTATATAGGCAAAATTGCTTTATTTTACAAAGGTAAGTTTACTTAAACTATAACATTCAGGTTTAGATCATTCTCTCATAAGAAAATGCAAACTGCATATTAACTATTATTTTAACGCATACAAGCAGTTTTTACAAGCTTTATGACAATTAGGTGCAAATGAGTCCTTATAGGCAAAATTGCTTTATTTCATGAGGGTAAGTCTATTTACACTATAACATTCAGGTTTGGATCATTCTCTCATAAGAAAATGCAAACTGCATATTTTCCATTCTTTTAACGCAGACAAGCAGTTTTTACATGCTTTACGACAATTAGGTGCAAATGAGTCCTTATAGGCAAAATTGCTTTATTTTACAAAGGTAAGTCTATTTACACTATAACATTCAGGTTTGGATCATTCTCTCATAAGAAAATGCAAACTGCATATTTACTCTTATTTTCACGCAGACAAGCAGTTTTTACATGCTTCACGACAATTGCGTGCAAATGAGTCCTTATAGGCAAAATTGCTTTATTTTTCAAAGGTAAGTCTATTTACACTCTAACATTCAGGTTTGGATCATTCTCTCATAAGAAAATGCAAACTGCATATTAACCATTATTTTAATGCATACAAGCAGTTTTTACATGCTTTATGACAATTAGGGGCAAATGAGTCCTTATAGGCAAAATTGCTTTATTTCATGAGGGTAAGTCTATCTACACTATAACATTCAGGTTTGGATCATTCTCTCATAAAAAAATGCAAACTGCATATTTACTATCATTTTCACGCAGACAAG
The DNA here is from genome assembly GCA_963575645.1 of Xanthostigma xanthostigma. Lineage (NCBI taxonomy): Eukaryota > Metazoa > Arthropoda > Insecta > Raphidioptera > Raphidiidae > Xanthostigma > Xanthostigma xanthostigma. The sequence goes on from OY754474.1 coordinate 9,831,807, forward strand.
TAGTTTTTACATGCTTCACGACAATTGCGTGCAAATGAGTCCTTATAGGCAAAATTGCTTTATTTTACAAAGGTAAGTCTATTTACACTATAACATTCAGGTTTGGATCATTCGCTCATAAGAAAATGCAAACTGCATATTTACTATCATTTCACGCAGACATGCAGTTTTTACATGCTTCAAGACAATTGCGTGCAAAATTGCGTTATTTTACAAAGGTAGGTCTATTTACACTATAACATTCAGGTTTGGATCATTCTCACATAAGAAAATGCAAACTGCATATTAACCATTATTTTAACGCATACAAGCAGTTTTTACATGCTTTATGACAATTAGGGGCAAATGAGTCCTTATAGGGAAAAGTGCTTTATTTCATGAAGGTAAGTCTATTTACACTATAACATTCAGGTTTGAATCATTCTCTCATAAGAAAATGCAAACTGCATATTAACCATTATTTAAACGCAGACAAGCAGTTTTTACATGCTTTACGACAATTAGGTGCAAATGAGTCTTTATAGGCAAAATTGCTTTATTTCATGAGGGTAAGTCTATTTACACTATAACATTCAGGTTTGGATCATTCTCTCATAAGAAAATGCAAACTGCATATTTACTATCATTTTCACGCAGACATGCAGTTTTTACATGCTTCAAGACAATTGCGTGCAAAATTGTTTTATTTTACAAAGGTAAGTCTATTTGCACTATAACATTCAGGTTTGGATCATTCTCTCATAAGAAAATGCAAACTGCATATTAACCATTATTTTAACGCATACAAGCAGTTTTTACATGCTTTATGACAATTAGGGGCAAATGAGTCCTTATAGGCAAAATTGCTTTATTTTACAAATGTAAGTTTACTTAAACTATAACATTCAGGTTTGGATCATTCTCTCATAAGAAAATGCAAACTGTTATTAACTATTATTTTAACGCAGACAAGCAGCTTTTACATGGTTTACGACAATTAGGTGGAAATAAGTCCTTAAAGGCAAAATTGCTTTATTTTACAAAGGTAAGTCTATTTACACTATAACATTCAGGTTTGGATCATTCTCTCATAAGAAAATGCAAACTGTTATTAACTATTATTTTAACGCATACAAGCAGCTTTTACAAGCTTTATGACAAAGAGGTGCAAATGAGTCCTTATAGGCAAAATTGCTTTATTTCATAAGGGTAAGTCTATTTACACTATAACATTCAGGTTTGGATCATTCTTTCATAAGAAAATGCAAACTGCATATTATCCATTCTTTTAACGCAGACAAGCAGTTTGTACATGCTTTACGACAATTAGGTGCAAATGAGTCCTTATAGGCAAAAGTGCTTTATTTCATGAAGGTAAGTCTATTTACACTATAACATTCAGGTTTGTATCATTTTCTCATAAGAAAATGCAAACTGCATATTAACCATTATTTTAACGCATACAAGCAGTTTTTACATGCTTTATGACAATTAGGGGCAAATGAGTCTATATAGGCAAAATTGCTTTATTTTACAAAGGTAAGTTTACTTAAACTATAACATTCAGGTTTAGATCATTCTCTCATAAGAAAATGCAAACTGCATATTAACTATTATTTTAACGCATACAAGCAGTTTTTACAAGCTTTATGACAAATATGTGCAAATGAGTCCTTATAGGCAAAATTGCTTTATTTCATGAGGGTAAGTCTATTTACACTATAACATTCAGGTTTGGATCATTCTCTCATTAGAAAATGCAAACAGCATATTTACTATCATTTTAACGCATACAAGCAGTTTTTACATGCTTTATGACAATTAGGTGCAAATGAGTCTTTATAGGCAAAATTGCTTTACTTCATGAGGGTAAGTCTATTTACACTATAACATTAAGGTTTGGATAATTCTCTCATAAGAAAATGCAAACTGCATATTAACCATTATTTTAACGCAGACAAGCAGTTTTTACATGCTTCACGACAATTGCGTGCAAATAAGTCCTTATAGGCAAAATTGCGTTATTTTACAAAGGTAAGTCTATTTTCACTATAACATTCAGGTTTGGATCATTCTCTCATAAGAAAATGCAAACTGCATATTAACCATTATTTTAACGCATACAAGCAGTTTTTACATGCTTTATGACAATTAGGGGCAAATGAGTCCTTATAGGGAAAAGTGCTTTATTTCATGAAGGTAAGTCTATTTACACTATAACATTCAGGTTTGAATCATTCTCTCATAAGAAAATGCAAACTGCATATTAACTATTATTTAAACGCATACAAGCAGTTTTTACATGCTTTATGACAATTAGGGGCAAATTAGTCCTTATAGGGAAAAGTGCTTTATTTCATGAAGGTAAGTCTATTTACACTATAACATTCAGGTTTGAATCATTCTCTCATAAGAAAATGCAAACTGCATATTAACTATTATTTAAACGCATACAAGCAGTTTTTACATGCTTTACGACAATTAGGTGCAAATGAGTCTTTATAGGCAAAATTGCTTTATTTTACAAAGGTAAGTCTATTTACACTATAACATTCAGGTTTGGATCATTCTCTCATAAGAAAATGCAAACTGCATATTAACTATTATTTAAACGCATACAAGCAGTTTTTACATGCTTTATGACAATTAGGGGCAAATGAGTCCTTATAGGCAAAATTGCTTTATTTTACAAAGGTAAGTTTAGTTAAACTATAACATTCAGGTTTAGATCATTCTCTTATAAGAAAATGCAAACTGTTATTAACTATTATTTTAACGCATACAAGCAGCTTTTACAAGCTTTATGACAAATAGGTGCAAATGAGTCCTTATAGGCAAAATTGCTTTATTTCATAAGGGTAAGTCTATTTACACTATAACATTCAGGTTTGGATCATTCTCTCATAAGAAAATGCAAACTGCATATTTACTATCATTTTAACGCATACAAGCAGTTTTTACATGCTTTATGACATTTAGGGGCAAATGAGTCCTTATAGGCAAAAGTGCTTTATTTCATGAAGGTAAGTCTATTTACACTATAACATTCAGGTTTGGATCATTCGCTCATAAGAAAATGCAAACTGCATATTTACTATCATTTCACGCAGACATGCAGTTTTTACATGCTTCAAGACAATTGCGTGCAAAATTGCTTTATTTTACAAAGGTAAGTCTATTTACACTATAACATTCAGGTTTGGATCATTCTCACATAAGAAAATGCAAACTGCATATTAACCATTATTTTAACGCATACAAGCAGTTTTTACATGCTTTATGACAATTAGGGGCAAATGAGTCCTTATAGGAAAAAGTGCTTTATTTCATGAAGGTAAGTCTATTTACACTATAACATTCAGGTTTGAATCATTCTCTCATAAGAAAATGCAAACTGCATATTAACCATTATTAAAACGCAGACAAGCAGTTTTTACATGCTTTACGACAATTAGGTGCAAATGAGTCTTTATAGGCAGAATTGCTTTATTTCATGAGGGTAAGTCTATTTACACTATAACATTCAGGTTTGGATCATTCTCTCATAAGAAAATGCAAACTGCATATTTACTATCATTTTCACGCTGACAAGCAGTTTTTACATGCTTTATGACAATTAGGGGCAAATGAGTCCTTATAGGCAAAATTGCTTTATTTTACAAATGTAAGTTTACTTAAACTATAACATTCAGGTTTAGATCATTCTCTCATAAGAAAATGCAAACTGTTATTAACTATTATTTTAACGCATACAAGCAGCTTTTACAAGCTTTATGACAAATAGGTGCAAATAAGTCCTTATAGGCAAAAGTGCTTTATTTCATGAAGGTAAGTCTATTTACACTATAACATTCAGGTTTGTATCATTCTCTCATAAGAAAATGCAAACTGCAAATTTACTATCATTTTCACGAAGACAAGCAGTGTTCACATGTTTTACGACAATTAGGTGGAAATAAGTCCTTAAAGGCAAAATTGCTTTATTTTACAAAGGTAAGTCTATTTACACTATAACATTCAGGTTTGGATCATTCTCTCATAAGAAAATGCAAACTGCATATTAACCATTATTTTAACGTATACAAGCAGTTTTTACATGCTTTATGACAATTAGGGGCAAATGAGTCCTTATAGGCAAAATTGCTTTATTTCTTGAAGGTAAGTCTATTTACACAATAACATTCAGGTTTGGATTATTTTCTCATAAGAAAATGCAAACTGCATATTAACCATTATTTTAACGCAGACAAGCAGCTTTTACATGGTTTACGACAATTAGGTGCAAATAAGTCCTTAAAGGCAAAATTGTTTTATTTCACAAAGGTAAGTTTACTTTCACTATAACATTCAGGTTTGGATCATTTTCTCATAAGAAAATGCAAACTGCATATTAACCATTATTTAAACGCAGACAAGCAGTTTTTACATGCTTTACGACAATTAGGTGCAAATGAGTCTTTATAGGCAAAATTGCTTTATTTCATGAAGGTATAACTATTTACACTATAACATTCAGGTTTGGATCATTCTCTCATAAGAAAATGCAAACTGCATATTATCCATTCCTTTAACGCAGACAAGCAGTTTTTACATGCTTTACGACAATTAGGTGCAAAAGAGACTATATAGGCAAAATTGCTTTATTTTACAAAGGTAAGTTTACTTAAACTATAACATTCAGGTTTAGATCATTCTCTCATAAGAAAATGCAAACTGCATATTAACTATTATTTTAACGCATACAAGCAGTTTTTACAAGCTTTATGACAATTAGGTGCAAATGAGTCCTTATAGGCAAAATTGCTTTATTTCATGAGGGTAAGTCTATTTACACTATAACATTCAGGTTTGGATCATTCTCTCATAAGAAAATGCAAACTGCATATTTTCCATTCTTTTAACGCAGACAAGCAGTTTTTACATGCTTTACGACAATTAGGTGCAAATGAGTCCTTATAGGCAAAATTGCTTTATTTTACAAAGGTAAGTCTATTTACACTATAACATTCAGGTTTGGATCATTCTCTCATAAGAAAATGCAAACTGCATATTTACTCTTATTTTCACGCAGACAAGCAGTTTTTACATGCTTCACGACAATTGCGTGCAAATGAGTCCTTATAGGCAAAATTGCTTTATTTTTCAAAGGTAAGTCTATTTACACTCTAACATTCAGGTTTGGATCATTCTCTCATAAGAAAATGCAAACTGCATATTAACCATTATTTTAATGCATACAAGCAGTTTTTACATGCTTTATGACAATTAGGGGCAAATGAGTCCTTATAGGCAAAATTGCTTTATTTTACAAAGGTAAGTTTACTTAAACTATAACATTCAAGTATAGATCATTCTCTCATAATTAAATGCAAACTGTTATTAACTATTATTTTAAAGCATACAAGCAGTTTTTACATGCTTTATGACAATTAGGTGCAAATGAGTCTTTATAGGCAAAATTGCTTTATTTCATGAGGGTAAGTCTATTTACACTATAACATTCAGGTTTGGATCATTCTCTCATAAGAAAATGCAAACTGCATTTTTACTATCATTTTCACGCAGACAAGCAGTTTTTACATGCTTCAAGACAATTGCGTGCAAAATTGCTTTATTTTACAAAGGTAAGTCTATTTACACTATATCATTCAGGTTTGGATCATTCTCTCATAAGAAAAGGCAAACTGCATATTAACCATTATTTTAACGCATACAAGCAGTTTTTACATGCTTTATGACAATTAGGGGCAAATGAGTCCTTATAGGCAAAATTGCTTTATTTTACTTAAACTATAACATTCAGGTTTAGATCATTCTCTCATAAGAAAATGCAAACTGTTATTAACTATTATTTTAACGCATACAAACAGCTTTTACAAGCTTTATGACAAATAGGTGCTAATGAGTCCTTATAGGCAAAATTGCTTTATTTCATAAGGGTAAGTCTATTTACACTATAACATTCAGGTTTGGATCATTCTTTCATAAGAAAATGCAAACTGCATATTATCCATTCTTTTAACGCAGACAAGCAGTTTGTACATGCTTTACGACAATTAGGTGCAAATGAGTCCTTATAGGCAAAAGTGCTTTATTTCATGAAGGTAAGTCTATTTACACTATAACATTTAGGTTTGTATCATTTTCTCATAAGAAAATGCAAACTGCATATTAACCATTATTTTAACGCATACAAGCAGTTTTTACATGCTTTATGACAATTAGAGGCAAATGAGTCTATATAGGCAAAATTGCTTTATTTTACAAAGGTAAGTTTACTTAAACTATAACATTCAGGTTTAGATCATTCTCTCATAAGAAAATGCAAACTGCATATTAACTATTATTTTAACGAATACAAGCAGTTTTTACAAGCTTTATGACAAATATGTGCAAATGAGTCCTTATAGGCAAAATTGCTTTATTTCATGAGGGTAAGTCTATTTACACTATAACATTCAGGTTTGGATCATTCTCTCATTAGAAAATGCAAACTGCATATTAACCATTATTTTAACGTATACAAGCAGTTTTTACATGCTTTATGACAATTAGGGGCAAATGAGTCCTTATAGGCAAAATTGCTTTATTTCTTGAAGGTAAGTCTATTTACACAATAACATTCAGGTTTGGATTATTTTCTCATAAGAAAATGCAAACTGCATATTAACCATTATTTTAACGCAGACAAGCAGCTTTTACATGGTTTACGACAATTAGGTGCAAATAAGTCCTTAAAGGCAAAATTGTTTTATTTCACAAAGGTAAGTCTACTTTCACTTTAACATTCAGGTTTGGATCATTTTCTCATAAGAAAATGCAAACTGCATATTAACCATTTTTTTAACGCAGACAAGCAGTTTTTACATGCTTTATGACAACTAGGGGCAAATGAGTCCTTATAGGCAAAATTGCTTTATTTCATGAAGGTATAACTATTTACACTATAACATTCAGGTTTGGATCATTCTCTCATAAGAAAATGCAAACTGCATATTATCCATTCTTTTAACGCAGACAAGCAGTTTTTACATGCTTTACGACAATTAGGTGCAAAAGAGTCTATATAGGCAAAATTGCTTTATTTTACAAAGGTAAGTTTACTTAAACTATAACATTCAGGTTTAGATCATTCTCTCATAAGAAAATGCAAACTGCATATTAACTATTATTTTAACGCATATAAGCAGTTTTTACAAGCTTTATGACAATTAGGTGCAAATGAGTCCTTATAGGCAAAATTGCTTTATTTCATGAGGGTAAGTCTATTTACACTATAACATTCAGGTTTGGATCATTCTCTCATAAGAAAATGCAAACTGCATATTATCCATTCTTTTAACGCAGACAAGCAGTTTTTACATGCTTTACGACAATTAGGTGCAAATGAGTCCTTATAGGCAAAATTGCTTTATTTTACAAAGGTAAGTCTATTTACACTATAACATTCAGGTTTGGATCATTCTCTCATAAGAAAATGCAAACTGCATATTTACTCTTATTTTCACGCAGACAAGCAGTTTTTACATGCTTCACGACAATTGCGTGCAAATGAGTCCTTATAGGCAAAATTGCTTTATTTTTCAAAGGTAAGTCTATTTACACTCTAACATTCAGGTTTGGATCATTCTCTCATAAGAAAATGCAAACTGCATATTAACCATTATTTTAACGCATACAAGCAGTTTTTACATGCTTTATGACAATTAGGGGCAAATGAGTCCTTATAGGCAAAATTGCTTTATTTTACAAAGGTAAGTTTACTTAAACTATAACATTCAAGTATAGATCATTCTCTCATAAGAAAATGCAAACTGTTATTAACTATTATTTTAAAGCTTACAAACAGTTTTTACATGCTTTATGACAATTAGGTGCAAATGAGTCTTTATAGGCAAAATTGCTTTATTTCATGAGGGTAAGTCTATTTACACTATAACATTCAGGTTTGGATCATTCTCTCATAAGAAAATGCAAACTGCATTTTTACTATCATTTTCACGCAGACAAGCAGTTTTTACATGCTTCAAGACAATTGCGTGCAAAATTGCTTTATTTTACAAAGGTAAGTCTATTTACACTATAACATTCAGGTTTGGATCATTCTCTCATAAGAAAAGGCAAACTGCATATTAACCATTATTTTAACGCATACAAGCAGTTTTTACATGCTTTATGACAATTAGGGGCAAATGAGTCCTTATAGGCAAAATTGCTTTATTTTACAAAAGTAAGTTTACTTAAACTATAACATTCAGGTTTAGATCATTCTCTCATAAGAAAATGCAAACTGCATATTTACTCTTATTTTCACGCAGACAAGCAGTTTTTACATGCTTCACGACAATTGCGTGCAAATGAGTCCTTATAGGCAAAATTGCTTTATTTTTCAAAGGTAAGTCTATTTACACTATAACATTCAGGTTTGGATCATTTTCTCATAAGAAAATGCAAACTGCATATTAACCATTTTTTTAACGCAGACAAGCAGTTTTTACATGCTTTATGACAACTAGGGGCAAATGAGTCCTTATAGGCAAAATTGCTTTATTTCATGAAGGTATAACTATTTACACTATAACATTCAGGTTTGGATCATTCTCTCATAAGAAAATGTAAACTGCATATTATCCATTCTTTTAACGCAGACAAGCAGTTTGTACATGCTTTACGACAATTAGGTGCAAATGAGTCCTTATAGGCAAAATTGCTTTATTTTACAAAGGTAAGTCTATTTACACTATAACATTCAGGTTTGGATCATTCTCTCATAAGAAAATGCAAACTGCATATTTACTCTTATTTTCACGCAGACAAGCAGTTTTTACATGCTTCACGACAATTGCGTGCAAATGAGTCCTTATAGGCAAAATTGCTTTATTTTTCAAAGGTAAGTCTATTTACACTCTAACATTCAGGTTTGGATCATTCTCTCATAACAAAATGCAAACTGCATATTAACCATTATTTTAACGCATACAAGCAGCTTTTACAAGCTTTATGACAAATAGGTGCAAATGAGTCCTTATAGGCAAAAGTGCTTTATTTCATGAAGGTTAGTCTATTTACACTATAACATTCAGGTTTGTATCATTTTCTCATAAGAAAATGCAAACTGCAAATTTACTATCATTTTCACGAAGACAAGCAGTGTTCACATGTTTTACGACAATTAGGTGGAAATAAGTCCTTAAAGGCAAAATTGCTTTATTTTACAAAGGTAAGTCTATTTACACTATAACATTCAGGTTTGGATCATTCTCTCATAAGAAAATGCAAACTGCATATTAACCATTATTTTAACGCATACAAGCAGTTTTTACATGCTTTATGACAATTAGGGGCAAATGAGTCCTTATAGGCAAAATTGCTTTATTTTACAAAGGTAAGTTTACTTAAACTATAACATTCAAGTATAGATCATTCTCTCATAAGAAAATGCAAACTGTTATTAACTATTATTTTAAAGCTTACAAACAGTTTTTACATGCTTTATGACAATTAGGTGCAAATGAGTCTTTATAGGCAAAATTGCTTTATTTCATGAGGGTAAGTCTATTTACACTATAACATTCAGGTTTGGATCATTCTCTCATAAGAAAATGCAAACTGCATTTTTACTATCATTTTCACGCAGACAAGCAGTTTTTACATGCTTCAAGACAATTGCGCGCAAAATTGCTTTACTTTACAAAGGTAAGTCTATTTACACTATAACATTCAGTTTTGGATCATTCTCTCATAAGAAAAGGCAAACTGCATATTAACCATTATTTTAACGCATACAAGCAGTTTTTACATGCTTTATGACAATTAGGGGCAAATGAGTCCTTATAGGCAAAATTGCTTTATTTTACAAAAGTAAGTTTACTTAAACTATAACATTCAGGTTTAGATCATTCTCTCATAAGAAAATGCAAACTGCATATTTACTCTTATTTTCACGCAGACAAGCAGTTTTTACATGCTTCACGACAATTGCGTGCAAATGAGTCCTTATAGGCAAAATTGCTTTATTTTTCAAAGGTAAGTCTATTTACACTATAACATTCAGGTTTGGATCATTTTCTCATAAGAAAATGCAAACTGCATATTAACCATTTTTTTAACGCAGACAAGCAGTTTTTACATGCTTTATGACAACTAGGGGCAAATGAGTCCTTATAGGCAAAATTGCTTTATTTCATGAAGGTATAACTATTTACACTATAACATTCAGGTTTGGATCATTCTCTCATAAGAAAATGTAAACTGCATATTATCCATTCTTTTAACGCAGACAAGCAGTTTGTACATGCTTTACGACAATTAGGTGCAAATGAGTCCTTATAGGCAAAATTGCTTTATTTTACAAAGGTAAGTCTATTTACACTATAACATTCAGGTTTGGATCATTCTCTCATAAGAAAATGCAAACTGCATATTTACTCTTATTTTCACGCAGACAAGCAGTTTTTACATGCTTCACGACAATTGCGTGCAAATGAGTCCTTATAGGCAAAATTGCTTTATTTTTCAAAGGTAAGTCTATTTACACTCTAACATTCAGGTTTGGATCATTCTCTCATAACAAAATGCAAACTGCATATTAACCATTATTTTAACGCATACAAGCAGCTTTTACAAGCTTTATGACAAATAGGTGCAAATGAGTCCTTATAGGCAAAAGTGCTTTATTTCATGAAGGTTAGTCTATTTACACTATAACATTCAGGTTTGTATCATTTTCTCATAAGAAAATGCAAACTGCAAATTTACTATCATTTTCACGAAGACAAGCAGTGTTCACATGTTTTACGACAATTAGGTGGAAATAAGTCCTTAAAGGCAAAATTGCTTTATTTTACAAAGGTAAGTCTATTTACACTATAACATTCAGGTTTGGATCATTCTCTCATAAGAAAATGCAAACTGCATATTAACCATTATTTTAACGCATACAAGCAGTTTTTACATGCTTTATGACAATTAGGGGCAAATGAGTCCTTATAGGCAAAATTGCTTTATTTTACAAAGGTAAGTTTACTTAAACTATAACATTCAAGTATAGATCATTCTCTCATAAGAAAATGCAAACTGTTATTAACTATTATTTTAAAGCTTACAAACAGTTTTTACATGCTTTATGACAATTAGGTGCAAATGAGTCTTTATAGGCAAAATTGCTTTATTTCATGAGGGTAAGTCTATTTACACTATAACATTCAGGTTTGGATCATTCTCTCATAAGAAAATGCAAACTGCATTTTTACTATCATTTTCACGCAGACAAGCAGTTTTTACATGCTTCAAGACAATTGCGCGCAAAATTGCTTTACTTTACAAAGGTAAGTCTATTTACACTATAACATTCAGTTTTGGATCATTCTCTCATAAGAAAAGGCAAACTGCATATTAACCATTATTTTAACGCATACAAGCAGTTTTTACATGCTTTATGACAATTAGGGGCAAATGAGTCCTTATAGGCAAAATTGCTTTATTTTACAAAAGTAAGTTTACTTAAACTATAACATTCAGGTTTAGATCATTCTCTCATAAGAAAATGCAAACTGTTATTAACTATTATTTTAACGCATACAAGCAGCTTTTACAAGCTTTATGACAAATAGGTGCAAATAAGTCCTTATAGGCAAAAGTGCTTTATTTCATGAAGGTAAGTCTATTTACACTATAACATTCAGGTTTGTATCATTCTCTCATAAGAAAATGCAAACTGCAAATTTACTATCATTTTCACGAAGACAAGCAGTGTTCACATGTTTTACGACAATTGGGTGGAAATAAGTCCTTAAAGGCAAAATTGCTTTATTTTACAAAGGTAAGTCTATTTACACTATAACATTCAGGTTTGGACCATTCTCTCATAAGAAAATGCAAACTGCATATTAACCATTATTTTAACGCATACAAGCAGTTTTTACATGCTTTATGACAATTAGGGGCAAATGAGTCCTTATAGGCAAAATTGCTTTATTTCTTGAAGGTAAGTCTATTTACACAATAACATTCAGGTTTGGATCATTTTCTCATAAGAAAATGCAAACTGCATATTTACCATTTTTTTAACGCAGACAAGCAGTTTTTACATGCTTTATGACAATTAGGGGCAAATGAGTACTTATAGGCAAAATTGCTTTATTTCATGAAGGTATAACTATTTACACTATAACATTTAGGTTTGGATCATTCTCTCATAAGAAAATGCAAACTGCATATTATCCATTCTTTTAACGCAGACAAGCAGTTTTTACATGCTTTACGACAATTAGGAGCAAATGAGTCCTTATAGGCAAAATTGCTTTATTTTACAAAGGTAAGTCTATTTACACTATAACATTCAGTTTTGGATCATTTTCTCATAAGAAAATGCAATCTGCATATTAACCATTATTTTAACGCATACAAGCAGTTTTTACATGCTTTATGACAATTAGGTGCAAATGAGTCCTTATAGGCAAAATTGCTTTATTTCATGAGGGTAAGTCTATTTACACTATAACATTCAGGTTTGGATCATTCTCTCATAAGAAAATGCAAACTGCATATTAACTATTATTTTAACGCATACAAGCAGATTTTACAAGCTTTATGACAATTAGGTGCAAATGAGTCCTTATAGGCAAAATTGCTTTATTTCATGAGGGTAAGTCTATTTACACTATAACATTCAGGTTTGGATAATTCTCTCATAAGAAAATGCAAACTGCATATTTACTATCATTTTTACGCAGACAAGCAGTTTTTACATGCTTCACGACAATTGCGTGCAAATGAGTCCTTATAGGCAAAATTGCTTTATTTTACAAAGGTAAGTCTAATTACACTATTACATTCAGGTTTGGATCATTCTCTCATAAGAAAATGCAAACTGCATATTAACCATTATTTTAACGCATACAAGCAGTTTTTACATGCTTTATGACAATTAGGGGCAAAAGAGTCTATATAGGCAAAATTGCTTTATTTTACAAAGGTAAGTTTACTTAAACTATAACATTCAGGTTTAGATCATTCTCTCATAAGAAAATGCAAACTGCATATTAACTATTATTTTAACGCATACAAGCAGTTTTTACATGCTTTATGACAATTAGGGGCAAATGAGTCTATACAGGCAAAATTGCTTTATTTCATGAAGGTAAGTCTATTTACACTATAACATTCAGGTTTGGATCATTCTCTCATAAGAAAATGCAAATTGCATATTAACCATTATTTTAACGCATACAAGCAGTTTTTACATGCTTTATGACAATTAGGGGCAAATGAGTCCCTATAGGCAAAATTGCTTTATTTAATGAGGGTAAGTCTATTTACACTATAACATTCAGGTTTGGATCATTCTCTCATAAGAAAATGCAAACTGCGTATTTACTATCATTTTCACGCAGACAAGCAGTTTTTACATGTTTTACGACAATTAGGTGCAAATAAGTCCTTAAAGGCAAAATTGTTTTATTTCATGAGGGTAAGTCTATTTACACTATAACATTTAGGTTTAGATCATTCTCTCATAAGAAAATGCAAATTGCATATTAACCATTATTTTAACGCATACAAGCAGTTTTTACATGCTTTATGACAATTAGGGGCAAATGAGTCCCTATAGGCAAAATTGCTTTATTTTATGAAGGTAAGTCTATTTACACTATAACATTCAGGTTTGGATCATTCTCTCATAAGAAAATGCAAACTGCATATTAACCATTATTTAAACGCAGACAAGCAGTTTTTACATGCTTTACGACAATTAGGTGCAAATGAGTCTTTATAGGCAAAATTGCTTTATTTTACAAAGGTAAGTTTATTTACACTCTAACATTCAGGTTTGGATCATTCTCTCATAAGAAAATGCAAACTGCATATTAACCATTATTTTAACGCATACAAGCAGTTTTTACATGCTTTATGACAATTAGGGGCAAATGAGTCTATATAGGCAAAATTGCTTTATTTCATGAGGGTAAGTCTATTTACACTATAACATTTAGGTTTGGATCATTCTCTCATAAGAAAATGCAAACTGCATATTAACCATTATTTTAACGCATACAAGCAGTTTTTACAAGCTTTATGACAATTAGGTGCAAATGAGTCCTTATAGGCAAAATTGCTTTATTTCATGAGGGTAAGTCTATTTACACTATAACATTCAGGTTTGGATCATTCTCTCATTAGAAAATGCAAACTGCATATTTATTATTTCCTATCATTTTAACGCATACAAGCAGTTTTTACATGCTTTATGACAATTAGGTGCAAATGAGTCCTTATAGGCAAAATTGCTTTATTTCATGAGGGTAAGTCTATTTACACTATAACATTCAGGTTTGGATCATTCTCTCATTAGAAAATGCAAACTGCATATTTATTATTTCCTATCATTTTAACGCATACAAGCAGTTTTTACATGCTTTATGACAATTAGGTGCAAATGAGTCTTTATAGGCAAAATTGCTTTACTTCATGAGGGTAAGTCTATTTACACTATAACATTTAGGTTTGGATCATTCTCTCATAAGAAAATGCAAACTGCATATTAACCATTATTTTAACGCATACAAGCAGTTTTTACAAGCTTTATGACAATAAGGTGCAAATGAGTCCTTATAGGCAAAATTGCTTTATTTCATGAGGGTAAGTCTATTTACACTATAACATTTAGGTTTGGATCATTCTCTCATTAGAAAATGCAAACTGCATATTTATTATTTCCTATCATTTTAACGCATACAAGCAGTTTTTACATGCTTTTTGACAATTAGGTGCAAATGAGTCTTTATAGGCAAAATTGCTTTACTTCATGAGGGTAAGTCTATTTACACTATAACATTTAGGTTTGGATCATTCTCTCATAAGAAAATGCAAACTGCATATTAACAATTATTTAAACGCAGACAAGCAGTTTTTACATGCTTTACGACAATTAGGTGCAAATGAGTCTTTATAGGCAAAATTGCTTTATTTTACAAAGGTAAGTCTATTTACACTATAACATTCAGGTTTGGATCATTCTCTCATAAGAAAATGCAAACTGCATATTTACTCTTATTTTCACGCAGACAAGCAGTTTTTACATGCTTCACGACAATTGCGTGCAAATGAGTCCTTATAGGCAAAATTGCTTTATTTTTCAAAGGTAAGTCTATTTACACTCTAACATTCAGGTTTGGATCATTCTCTCATAAGGAAATGCAAACTGCATATTAACCATTATTTTAACGCATACAAGCAGTTTTTACATGCTTTATGACAATTAGGGGCAAATGAGTCTATATAGGCAAAATTGCTTTATTTCATGAAGGTAAGTCTATTTACACTATAACATTCAGGTTTGGATCATTCTCTCATAAGAAAATGCAAACTGCATATTAACCATTAATTAAACGCAGACAAGCAGTTTTTACATGCTTTACGACAATTAGGTGCAAATGAGTCTTTATAGGCAAAATTGCTTTATTTTACAAAGGTAAGTCTATTTACACTACAACATTCAGTTTTGGATCATTCTCTCATAAGAAAATGCAAACTGCATATTTACACTTATTTTCACGCAGACAAGCAGTTTTTACATGCTTCACGACAATTGCGTGCAAATGAGTCCTTATAGGAAAAATTGCTTTATTTTTCAAAGGTAAGTCTATTTACACTCTAACATTCAGGTTTGGATCATTCTCTCATAAGAAAATGCAAACTGCATATTAACCATTATTTTAACGCATACAAGCAGTTTTTACATGCTTTATGACAATTAGGGGCAAATGAGTCTATATAGGCAAAATTGCTTTATTTCATGAAGGTAAGTCTATTTACACTATAACATTCAGGTTTGGATCATTCTCTCATAAGAAAATGCAAACTGCATATTAACCATTATTTAAACGCAGACAAGCAGTTTTTACATGCTTTACGACAATTAGGTGCAAATGAGTCTTTATAGGCAAAATTGCTTTATTTTACAAAGGTAAGTCTATTTACTTTATAACATTCAGGTTTGGATCATTCTCTCATAAGAAAATGCAAACTGCATATTTACTATCATTTTCACGCAGACAAGCAGTTTTTACATGCTTCACGACAATTGCGTGCAAATGAGTCCTTATAGGCAAAATTGCTTTATTTTTTAAAGATAAGTCTATTTACACTCTAACATTCAGGTTTGGATCTTTCTCTCATAAGAAAATGCAAACTGCATATTAACCATTATTTATACGCAGACAAGCAGTTTTTACATGCTTTACGACAATTAGGTGCAATTGAGTCTTTATAGGCAAAATTGCTTTATTTCATGAGGGTAAGTCTATTTACACTATAACATTTAGGTTTGGATCATTCTCTCATAAGAAAATGCAAACTGCATATTTACTATCATTTTCACGCAGACAAGCAGTTTTTACATGCTTCACGACAATTGCGTGCAAATGAGTTTATAGGCAAAATTGCTTTATTTTTCAAAGATAAGTCTATTAGACTCTAACATTCAGGTTTGGATCATTCTCTCATAAGAAAATGCAAACTGCATATTAACCATTATTTTAACGCATACAAGCAGTTTTTACATGCTTTATGACAATTAGGGGCAAATGAGTCTATATAGGCAAAATTGCTTTATTTTACAAAGGTAAGTTTACTTAAACTATAACATTCAGGTTTAGATCATTCTCTCATAAGAAAATGCAAACTGCATATTAACTATTATTTTAACGCATACAAGCAGTTTTTACAAGCTTTATGACAAATAGGTGCAAATGAGTCCTTATAGGCAAAATTGCTTTATTTCATGAGGGTAAGTCTATTTACACTATAACATTCAGGTTTGGATCATTCTCTCATTAGAAAATGCAAACAGCATATTTACTATCATTTTAACGCATACAAGCAGTTTTTACATGCTTTATGATAATTAGGTGCAAATGAGTCTTTATAGGCAAAATTGCTTTACTTCATGAGGGTAAGTCTATTTACACTATAACATTAAGGTTTGGATCATTCTCTCATAAGAAAATGCAAACTGCATATTTACTATCATTTTAACGCATACAAACAGTTTTTACATGCTTTATGACAATTAGGTGCAAATGAGTCTTTATAGGCAAAATTGCTTTATTTCATGAGGGTAAGTCTATTTACACTATAACATTGGGTTTGGATCTTTCTCTCATAAGAAAATGCAATCTGCATATTAACCATTATCTAAACGCAGACAAGCAGTTTTTACATGCTTTACGACAATTAGGTGCAAATGAGTCTTTATAGGCAAAATTGCTTTATTTCATGAGGGTAAGTCTATCTACACTATAACATTGGGTTTGGATCTTTCTCTCATAAGAAAATGCAATCTGCATATTAACCATTATTTTAACGCAGACAAGCAGTTTTTACATGCTTCACGACAATTGCGTGCAAATGAGTCCTTATAGGCAAAATTGCGTTATTTTACAAAGGTAAGTCTATTTTCACTATAACATTCAGGTTTGGATCATTCTCTCATAAGAAAATGCAAACTGCATATTAACCATTATTTTAACGCATACAAGCAGTTTTTACATGCTTTATGACAATTAGGGGCAAATGAGTCCTTATAGGGAAAAGTGCTTTATTTCATGAAGGTAAGTCTATTTACACTATAACATTCAGGTTTGAATCATTCTCTCATAAGAAAATGCAAACTGCATATTAACCATTATTTAAACGCAGACAAGCAGTTTTTACATGCTTTACGACAATTAGGTGCAAATGAGTCTTTATAGGCAAAATTGCTTTATTTCATGAGGGTAAGTCTATTTACACTATAACATTCAGGTTTGGATCATTCTCTCATAAGAAAATGCAAACTGCATATTTACTATCATTTTCACGCAGACAAGCAGTTTTTACATGCTTCAAGACAATTGCGTGCAAAATTGCTTTATTTTACAAAGGTAAGTCTATTTACACTATAACATTCAGGTTTGGATCATTCTCTCATAAGAAAATGCAAACTGCATATTAACTATTATTTAAACGCATACAAGCAGTTTTTACATGCTTTATGACAATTAGGGGCAAATGAGTCCTTATAGGCTAAATTGCTTTATTTTACAAAGGTAAGTTTACTTAAACTATAACATTCAGGTTTAGATCATTTTCTCATAAGAAAATGCAAACTGTTATTAACTATTATTTTAACGCATACAAGCAGCTTTTACAAGCTTTATGACAAATAGGTGCAAATGAGTCCTTATAGGCAAAATTGCTTTATTTCATAAGGGTAAGTCTATTTACACTATAACATTCAGGTTTGGATCATTCTCTCATAAGAAAATGCAAACTGCATATTTACTATCATTTTAACGCATACAAGCAGTTTTTACATGCTTTATGACAATTAGGGGCAAATGAGTCCTTATAGGCAAAAGTGCTTTATTTCATGAAGTTTAGTCTATTTACACTATAACATTCAGGTTTGGATCATTCTCTCATAAGAAAATGCAAACTGCATATTTACTATCATTTTAACGCATACAAACAGTTTTTACATGCTTTATGACAATTAGGTGCAAATGAGTCTTTATAGGCAAAATTGCTTTATTTCATGAGGGTAAGTCTATTTACACTATAACATTGGGTTTGGATCTTTCTCTCACAAGAAAATGCAATCTGCATATTAACCATTATTTAAACGCAGACAAGCAGTTTTTACATGCTTTACGACAATTAGGTGCAAATGAGTCTTTATAGGCAAAATTGCTTTATTTCATGAGGGTAAGTCTATCTACACTATAATATTCAGGTTTGGATCATTCTCTTATAAAAAAATGCAAACTGCATATTTACTATCATTTTTACGCAGACAAGTAGTTTTTACATGCTTCACGACAATTGCGTGCAAATGAGTCCTTATAGGCAAAATTGCTTTATTTTACAAAGGTAAGTCTATTTACACTATAACATTCAGGTTTGGATCATTCGCTCATAAGAAAATGCAAACTGCATATTTACTATCATTTCACGCAGACAAGCAGTTTTTACATGCTTGAAGACAATTGCGTGCAAAATTGCTTTATTTTACAAAGGTAAGTCTATTTACACTATAACATTCAGGTTTGGATCATTCTCACATAAGAAAATGCAAACTGCATATTAACCATTATTTTAACGCATACAAGCAGTTTTTACATGCTTTATGACAATTAGGGGCAAATGAGTCCTTATAGGGAAAAGTGCTTTATTTCATGAAGGTAAGTCTATTTACACTATAACATTCAGGTTTGAATCATTCTCTCATAAGAAAATGCAAACTGCATATTAACCATTATTTAAACGCAGACAAGCAGTTTTTACATGCTTTACGACAATTAGGTGCAAATGAGTCTTTATAGGCAAAATTGCTTTATTTCATAAGGGTAAGTCTATTTACACTATAACATTCAGGTTTGGATCATTCTCTCATAAGAAAATGCAAACTGCATATTTACTATCATTTTCACGCAGACAAGCAGTTTTTACATGCTTCAAGACAATTGCATGCAAGATTGCTTTATTTTACAAAGGTAAGTCTATTTACACTATAACATTCAGGTTTGGATCATTCTCACATAAGAAAATGCAAACTGCATATTAACCATTATTTTAACGCATACAAGCAGTTTTTACATGCTTTATGACAATTAGGGGCAAATAAGTCCTTATAGGCAAAATTGCTTTATTTTACAAATGTAAGTTTACCTAAACTATAACATTCAGGTTTAGATCATTCTCTCATAAGAAAATGCAAACTGTTATTAACTATTATTTTAACGCATACAAGCAGCTTTTACAAGCTTTATGACAAATAGGTGCAAATAAGTCCTTATAGGCAAAAGTGCTTTATTTCATGAAGGTAAGTCTATTTACACTATAACATTCAGGTTTGTATCATTCTCTCATAAGAAAATGCAAACTGCAAATTTACTATCATTTTCACGAAGACAAGCAGTGTTCACATGTTTTACGACAATTAGGTGGAAATAAGTCCTTAAAGGCAAAATTGCTTTATTTTACAAAGGTAAGTCTATTTACACTATAACATTCAGGTTTGGATCATTCTCTCATAAGAAAATGCAAACTGCATATTAACCATTATTTTTACGTATACAAGCAGTTTTTACATGCTTTATGACAATTAGGGGCAAATGAGTCCTTATAGGCAAAATTGCTTTATTTCTTGAAGGTAAGTCTGTTTACACAATAACATTCAGGTTCGGATTATTTTCTCATAAGAAAATGCAAACTGCATATTAACCATTATTTTAACGCAGACAAGCAGCTTTTACATGGTTTACGACAATTAGGTGCAAATAAGTCCTTAAAGGCAAAATTGTTTTATTTCACAAAGGTAAGTCTACTTTCACTATAACATTCAGGTTTGGATCATTTTCTCATAAGAAAATGCAAACTGCATATTAACCATTTTTTTAACGCAGACAAGCAGTTTTTACATGCTTTATGACAACTAGGGGCAAATGAGTCCTTATAGGCAAAATTGCTTTATTTCATGAAGGTATGACTATTTACACTATAACATTCAGGTTTGGATCATTCTCTCATAAGAAAATGCAAACTGCATATTATCCATTCTTTTAACGCAGACAAGCAGTTTTTACATGCTTTATGACAATTAGGGGCAAATGAGTCCTTATAGGCAAAATTGCTTTATTTTACAAAGGTAAGTTTACTTAAACTATAACATTCAAGTATAGATCATTCTCTCATAAGAAAATGCAAACTGTTATTAACTATTATTTTAAAGCATACAAGCAGTTTTTACAAGCTTTATGACAAATAGGTGCAAATGAGTCCTTATAGGCAAAATTGCTTTATTTCATAAGGGTAAGTCTATTTACACTATAACATTCAGGTTTGGATCATTCTCTCATAAGAAAATGCAAACTGCATATTTACTATCATTTTAACGCATACAAGCAGTTTTTACATGCTTTATGACAATTAGGTGCAAATGAGTCTTTATAGGCAAAATTGCTTTATTTCATGAGGGTAAGTCTATTTACACTATAAAATTCAGGTTTGGATCATTCTCTCATAAGAAAATGCAAACTGCATATTTACTATCATTTTAACGCATACAAGCAGTTCTTATATGCTTTATGACAATTAGGGGCAAATGAGTCCTTATAGGCAAAAGTGCTTTATTTCATGAAGGTAAGTCTATTTACACTATAACATTCAGGTTTGTATCATTCTCTCATAAGAAAATGCAAACTGCATGTTTACTATCATTTTCACGCAGACAAGCAGTTTTCACATGTTTTACGACAATTAGGTGGAAATAAGTCCTTAAAGGCAAAATTGCTTTATTTTACAAAGGTAAGTCTATTTACACAATAACATTCAGGTTTGGATCATTCTCTCATAAGAAAATGCAAACTGCATATTAACCATTATTTTAACGCATACAAGCAGTTTTTACATGCTTTATGACAATTAGGGGCAAATGAGTCCTTATAGGCAAAATTGCTTTATTTTACAAAGGTAAGTTTACTTAAACTATAACATTCAAGTATAGATCATTCTCTCATAAGAAAATGCAAACTGTTATTAACTATTATTTTAAAGCTTACAAACAGTTTTTACATGCTTTATGACAATTAGGTGCAAATGAGTCTTTATAGGCAAAATTGCTTTATTTCATGAGGGTAAGTCTATTTACACTATAACATTCAGGTTTGGATCATTCTCTCATAAGAAAATGCAAACTGCATTTTTACTATCATTTTCACGCAGACAAGCAGTTTTTACATGCTTCAAGACAATTGCGTGCAAAATTGCTTTACTTTACAAAGGTAAGTCTATTTACACTATAACATTCAGGTTTGGATCATTCTCTTATAAGAAAAGGCAAACTGCATATTAACCATTATTTTAACGCATACAAGCAGTTTTTACATGCTTTATGACAATTAGGGGCAAATGAGTCCTTATAGGCAAAATTGCTTTATTTTACAAAAGTAAGTTTACTTAAACTATAACATTCAGGTTTAGATCATTCTCTCATAAGAAAATGCAAACTGTTATTAACTATTATTTTAACGCATACAAGCAGCTTTTACAAGCTTTATGACAAATAGGTGCAAATAAGTCCTTATAGGCAAAAGTGCTTTATTTCATGAAGGTAAGTCTATTTACACTATAACATTCAGGTTTGTATCATTCTCTCATAAGAAAATGCAAACTGCAAATTTACTATCATTTTCACGAAGACAAGCAGTGTTCACATGTTTTACGACAATTGGGTGGAAATAAGTCCTTAAAGGCAAAATTGCTTTATTTTACAAAGGTAAGTCTATTTAAGTAAATAAAATTGTCGACCAATTTTTCTCAGACCATACGATATATTGACAAAAATGATAAAAATACAAATCAATATAACAAAAGATGACGTTTCGATCCGGATTTGGATCTTCTTCAGAAAAATCTAAAAATATAAAAATTAATTAGTATTAAATTATTAATTATTTATTTACACGAATGATGGAAGTTTGAAAGAATCAAACAAATTAATGAAAAATTAATAACAAACAATTTTTTAATACGTAGTCATGGATATCAAAGTACCCAAAAAGAAAAAGTTATTTAAAAACAAAAATTTATTTCAAAATAATATCATAAATTTTACTTAAATTTTCGGTATCTAATTGAGCATTAAGAGAGTTTTGGTTAGATTTTATGTATAACATTTCCGAAATACTTCTTTTAAAATAATTACTTTCATTATCTAAAATTTTAACATTATTCCAATTAATTTTGTGGTCATAGTCAATTTTATGCTTAGTAACGACATTATGCTTATCAGGGTTTAATTTTAGATTGCTACGATGTTCTCTGATTCGCGTTTTAAGCGCTCTTTTTGTTTGCCCAATATAATTCATATCACAATCTTCACAACTAATTTTGTAAACAACATTATGTTTTTGTAATTTGTTTAGTTTATCTTTTCCCTTTTTAATAATTTTGTCTAGTTTGTTATTAACATTATAAACTGTTTTTATATTTAAATTTTTAAGAAATGAATTAAATTTCTGAGAAATATTTTTGTAAAAAGGAATCACAATAAAGGGACAATCAACATTATTAATATTGTTTTGTGGATTATGGTTTCTTGTTAATTTATTAATTCTAATTTTGAAAAATTTATTAATAAATTTAAGAGGATAAGAATTAGCGAGAAGGATTTGCCGTACTAAATTAAAATTGTTTAAATGGAATTTTGGTTTAGATAATAAAATTGATTTATCAATAAGATTATAAATTTAAATATAAAAACAGTTTATAATGTTAATAACAAACTAGACAAAATTATTAAAAAGGGAAAAGATAAACTAAACAAATTACAAAAACATAATGTTGTTTACAAAATTAGTTGTGAAGATTGTGATATGAATTATATTGGGCAAACAAAAAGAGCGCTTAAAACGCGAATCAGAGAACATCGTAGCAATCTAAAATTAAACCCTGATAAGCATAATGTCGTTACTAAGCATAAAATTGACTATGACCACAAAATTAATTGGAATAATGTTAAAATTTTAGATAATGAAAGTAATTATTTTAAAAGAAGTATTTCGGAAATGTTATACATAAAATCTAACCAAAACTCTCTTAATGCTCAATTAGATACCGAAAATTTAAGTAAAATTTATGATATTATTTTGAAATAAATTTTTGTTTTTAAATAACTTTTTCTTTTTGGGTACTTTGATATCCATGACTACGTATTAAAAAATTGTTTGTTATTAATTTTTCATTAATTTGTTTGATTCTTTCAAACTTCCATCATTCGTGTAAATAAATAATTAATAATTTAATACTAATTAATTTTTATATTTTTAGATTTTTCTGAAGAAGATCCAAATCCGGATCGAAACGTCATCTTTTGTTATATTGATTTGTATTTTTATCATTTTTGTCAATATATCGTATGGTCTGAGAAAAATTGGTCGACAATTTTATTTACTTGAAGAGTTCTATTCAGACGTTAATTAAAGATTTGTAAGTCTATTTACACTATAACATTCAGGTTTGGACCATTCTCTCATAAGAAAATGCAAACTGCATATTAACCATTATTTTAACGCATACAAGCAGTTTTTACATGCTTTATGACAATTAGGGGCAAATGAGTCCTTATAGGCAAAATTGCTTTATTTCTTGAAGGTAAGTCTATTTACACAATAACATTCAGGTTTGGATCATTTTCTCATAAGAAAATGCAAACTGCATATTTACCATTTTTTTAACGCAGACAAGCAGTTTTTACATGCTTTATGACAATTAGGGGCAAATGAGTACTTATAGGCAAAATTGCTTTATTTCATGAAGGTATAACTATTTACACTATAACATTTAGGTTTGGATCATTCTCTCATAAGAAAATGCAAACTGCATATTATCCATTCTTTTAACGCAGACAAGCAGTTTTTACATGCTTTACGACAATTAGGAGCAAATGAGTCCTTATAGGCAAAATTGCTTTATTTTACAAAGGTAAGTCTATTTACACTATAACATTCAGTTTTGGATCATTTTCTCATAAGAAAATGCAATCTGCATATTAACCATTATTTTAACGCATACAAGCAGTTTTTACATGCTTTATGACAATTAGGTGCAAATGAGTCCTTATAGGCAAAATTGCTTTATTTCATGAGGGTTAGTCTATTTACACTATAACATTCAGGTTTGGATCATTCTCTCATAAGAAAATGCAAACTGCATATTAACTATTATTTTAACGCATACAAGCAGATTTTACAAGCTTTATGACAATTAGGGGCAAAAGAGTCTATATAGGCAAAATTGCTTTATTTTACAAAGGTAAGTTTACTTAAACTATAACATTCAGGTTTAGATCATTCTCTCATAAGAAAATGCAAACTGCATAGTAACTATTATTTTAACGCATACAAGCAGTTTTTACATGCTTTATGACAATTAGGGGCAAATGAGTCTATATAGGCAAAATTGCTTTATTTCATGAAGGTAAGTCTATTTACACTATAACATTCAGGTTTGGATCATTCTCTCATAAGAAAATGCAAATTGCATATTAACCATTATTTTAACGCATACAAGCAGTTTTTACATGCTTTATGACAATTAGGGGCAAATGAGTCCCTATAGGCAAAATTGCTTTATTTCATGAGGGTAAGTCTATTTACACTATAACATTCAGGTTTGGATCATTCTCTCATAAGAAAATGCAAACTGCGTATTTACTATCATTTTCACGCAGACAAGCAGTTTTTACATGTTTTACGACAATTAGGTGCAAATAAGTCCTTAAAGGCAAAATTGTTTTATTTCATGAGGGTAAGTCTATTTACACTATAACATTTAGGTTTAGATCATTCTCTCATAAGAAAATGCAAATTGCATATTAACCATTATTTTAACGCATACAAGCAGTTTTTACATGCTTTATGACAATTAGGGGCAAATGAGTCCCTATAGGCAAAATTGCTTTATTTTATGAAGGTAAGTCTATTTACACTATAACATTCAGGTTTGGATCATTCTCTCATAAGAAAATGCAAACTGCATATTAACCATTATTTAAACGCAGACAAGCAGTTTTTACATGCTTTACGACAATTAGGTGCAAATGAGTCTTTATAGGCAAAATTGCTTTATTTTACAAAGGTAAGTCTATTTACACTCTAACATTCAGGTTTGGATCATTCTCTCATAAGAAAATGCAAACTGCATATTAACCATTATTTTAACGCATACAAGCAGTTTTTACATGCTTTATGACAATTAGGGGCAAATGAGTCTATATAGGCAAAATTGCTTTATTTCATGAGGGTAAGTCTATTTACACTATAACATTTAGGTTTGGATCATTCTCTCATAAGAAAATGCAAACTGCATATTAACCATTATTTTAACGCATACAAGCAGTTTTTACAAGCTTTATGACAATTAGGTGCAAATGAGTCCTTATAGGCAAAATTGCTTTATTTCATGAGGGTAAGTCTATTTACACTATAACATTCAGGTTTGGATCATTCTCTCATTAGAAAATGCAAACTGCATATTTATTATTTCCTATCATTTTAACGCATACAAGCAGTTTTTACATGCTTTATGACAATTAGGTGCAAATGAGTCCTTATAGGCAAAATTGCTTTATTTCATGAGGGTAAGTCTATTTACACTATAACATTCAGGTTTGGATCATTCTCTCATTAGAAAATGCAAACTGCATATTTATTATTTCCTATCATTTTAACGCATACAAGCAGTTTTTACATGCTTTACGACAATTAGGTGCAAATGAGTCTTTATAGGCAAAATTGCTTTATTTCATGAGAGTAAGTCTCTTTACACTATAACATTTAGGTTTGGATCATTCTCTCATAAGAAAATGCTAACTGCATATTAACTATTATTTTAACGCATACAAGCAGTTTTTACAAGCTTTATGACAATTAGGTGCAAATGAGTCCTTATAGGCAAATTTGCTTTATTTTACAAAGGTTAGTCTATTTACACTATAACATTCAGGTTTGGATCATTCTCTCATAAGAAAATGCAAACTGCATATTAACCATTATTTTAACGCATACAAGCAGTTTTTACATGCTTTATGACAATTAGGGGCAAATGAGTCCTTATAGGCAAAACTGCTTTATTTTACAAAGGTAAGTTTACTTAAACTATAACATTCAGGTTTAGATCATTCTCTCATAAGAAAATGCAAACTGCATATTAACTATTATTTTAACGCATACAAGCAGTTTTTACAAGCTTTATGACAATTAGGTGCAAATGAGTCCTTATAGGCAAAATTGCTTTATTTCATGAGGGTAAGTCTATTTACACTATAACATTTAGGTTTGGATCATTCTCTCGAAAGGAAATGCAAACTGCATATTTACTATCATTTTAACGCATACAAGCAGTTTTTACATGCTTTATGACAATTAAGTGCAAATGAGTCTTTATAGGCAAAATTGCTTTACCTCATGAGGTTAAGTCTATTAATTACACTATAACATTCAGGTTTAGATCATTCTCTCATAAGAAAATGCAAACTGCATATTTACTATCATTTTAACGCATACAAACAGTTTTTACATGCTTTATGACAATTAGGTGCAAATGAGTCTTTATAGGCAAAATTGCTTTATTTTATGAGGGTAAGTCTATTTACACTATAACATTCAGGTTTGGATCTTTCTCTCATAAGAAAATGCAAACTGCATATTAACCATTATTTAAACGCAGACAAGCAGTTTTTACATGCTCACGACAATTGCGTGCAAATGAGTCCTTATAGGCAAAATTGCTTTATTTTACAAAGGTAAGTCTATTTACACTATAACATTCAGGTTTGGATCATTCACTTATAAGAAAATGCAAACTGCATATTTACTATCATTTCACGCAGACAAGCAGTTTTTACATGCTTCAAGTCAATTGCGTGCAAAATTGCTTTATTTTACAAAGGTAAGTCTATTTACACTATAACATTCAGGTTTGGATTATTCTCTCATAAGAAAATGCAAACTGCATATTAACCATTATTTGAACGCAGACAAGCAATTTTTACATGCTTTATGACAATTAGGTGCAAATGAGTCCTTATAGGCAAAATTGCTTTATTTCATGAGGGTAAGTCTATTTACACTATAACATTCAGGTTTG
Source organism: Xanthostigma xanthostigma (assembly GCA_963575645.1). Classification (NCBI taxonomy): domain Eukaryota; kingdom Metazoa; phylum Arthropoda; class Insecta; order Raphidioptera; family Raphidiidae; genus Xanthostigma; species Xanthostigma xanthostigma. The sequence continues at coordinate 9,859,476 of OY754474.1, forward strand.
GATCATTCTCTCATAAGAAAATGCAAACTGCATATTAACCATTATTTTAACGCATACAAGCAGTTTTTACAAGCTTTATGACAATTAGGTGCAAATGAGTCCTTATAGGCAAAATTGCTTTATTTCATGAGGGTAAGTCTATTTACACTATAACATTCAGGTTTGGATCATTCTCTCATTAGAAAATGCAAACTGCATATTTATTATTTCCTATCATTTTAACGCATACAAGCAGTTTTTACATGCTTTATGACAATTAGGAGCAAATGAGTCTTTATAGGCAAAATTGCTTTACTTCATGAGGGTAAGTCTATTTACACTATAACATTTAGGTTTGGATCATTCTCTCATAAGAAAATGCAAACTGCATATTAACCATTATTTAAACGCAGACAAGCAGTTTTTACATGCTTTACGACAATTAGGTGCAAATGAGTCTTTATAGGCAAAATTGCTTTATTTTACAAAGGTAAGTCTATTTACACTATAACATTCAGGTTTGGATCATTCTCTCATAAGAAAATGCAAACTGCATATTTACTCTTATTTTCACGCAGACAAGCAGTTTTTACATGCTTCACGACAATTGCGTGCAAATGAGTCCTTATAGGCAAAATTGCTTTATTTTTCAAAGGTAAGTCTATTTACACTCTAACATTCAGGTTTGGATCATTCTCTCATAAGGAAATGCAAACTGCATATTAACCATTATTTTAACGCATACAAGCAGTTTTTACATGCTTTATGACAATTAGGGGCAAATGAGTCTATATAGGCAAAATTGCTTTATTTCATGAAGGTAAGTCTATTTACACTATAACATTCAGGTTTGGATCATTCTCTCATAAGAAAATGCAAACTGCATATTAACCATTATTTAAACGCAGACAAGCAGTTTTTACATGCTTTACGACAATTAGGTGCAAATGAGTCTTTATAGGCAAAATTGCTTTATTTTACAAAGGTAAGTCTATTTACACTACAACATTCAGGTTTGGATCATTCTCTCATAAGAAAATGCAAACTGCATATTTACACTTATTTTCACGCAGACAAGCAGTTTTTACATGCTTCACGACAATTGCGTGCAAATGAGTCCTTATAGGAAAAATTGCTTTATTAAACGCTTTATATTAGTTTGGGTTGTAACTAACTATGTATGTATGTATGCATGTAACGGAATCTTTGAGCATAATTTTCACCAATTTCCCGAAGTCTGATTAATTTGAAACTTTGCATACGTATCAAGGACCGATGACAATGCAATAATTTGATAACAGTTTCCCATTATCCTTATTAGGACCCCCAGGATTAATAAATTCTTTTATAGATCCTCAAACTAAAAAGTGAAAAATAAATATAGTTTAAAAAAAACTAAAAAACACGCTTTATATCGAACTAAAAAGTAAAAAATAATTTTTTTAAAATAAGCTTAAAAAGCGTTGGGCGCTCGATGTACGAAAATGTGGAACAAAGCGCCCCACGCTTTTTAAGCTTATTTTAAAAAAATTATTTTTTACTTTTTAGTTCGATATAAAGCGTGTTTTTTAGTTTTTTTTAAACTATATTTATTTTTTTTTCAAAGGTAAGTCTATTTACACTCTAACATTCAGGTTTGGATCATTCTCTCATAAGAAAATGCAAACTGCATATTAACCATTATTTTAACGCATACAAGCAGTTTTTACATGCTTTATGACAATTAGGGGCAAATGAGTCTATATAGGCAAAATTGCTTTATTTCATGAAGGTAAGTCTATTTACACTATAACATTCAGGTTTGGATCATTCTCTCATAAGAAAATGCAAACTGCATATTAACCATTATTTAAACGCAGACAAGCAGTTTTTACATGCTTTACGACAATTAGGTGCAAATGAGTCTTTATAGGCAAAATTGCTTTATTTTACAAAGGTAAGTCTATTTACACTATAACATTCAGGTTTGGATCATTCCCTCATAAGAAAATGCAAACTGCATATTTACTATCATTTTCACGCAGACAAGCAGTTTTTACATGCTTCACGACAATTGCGTGCAAATGAGTCCTTATAGGCAAAATTGCTTTATTTTTTAAAGATAAGTCTATTTACACTCTAACATTCAGGTTTGGATCATACTCTCATAAGAAAATGCAAACTGCATATTAACCATTATTTATACGCAGACAAGCAGTTTTTACATGCTTTACGACAATTAGGTGCAATTGAGTCTTTATAGGCAAAATTGCTTTATTTCATGAGGGTAAGTCTATTTACACTATAACATTTAGGTTTGGATCATTCTCTCATAAGAAAATGCAAACTGCATATTTACTATCATTTTCACGCAGACAAGCAGTTTTTACATGCTTCACGACAATTGCGTGCAAATGAGTTTATAGGCAAAATTGCTTTATTTTTCAAAGATAAGTCTATTAGACTCTAACATTCAGGTTTGGATCATTCTCTCATAAGAAAATGCAAACTGCATATTAACCATTATTTTAACGCATACAAGCAGTTTTTACATGCTTTATGACAATTAGGGGCAAATGAGTCTATATAGGCAAAATTGCTTTATTTTACAAAGGTAAGTTTACTTAAACTATAACATTCAGGTTTAGATCATTCTCTCATAAGAAAATGCAAACTGCATATTAACTATTATTTTAACGCATACAAGCAGTTTTTACAAGCTTTATGACAAATAGGTGCAAATGAGTCCTTATAGGCAAAATTGCTTTATTTCATGAGGGTAAGTCTATTTACACTATAACATTCAGGTTTGGATCATTCTCTCATTAGAAAATGCAAACAGCATATTTACTATCATTTTAACGCATACAAGCAGTTTTTACATGCTTTATGATAATTAGGTGCAAATGAGTCTTTATAGGCAAAATTGCTTTACTTCATGAGGGTAAGTCTATTTACACTATAACATTAAGGTTTGGATCATTCTCTCATAAGAAAATGCAAACTGCATATTTACTATCATTTTAACGCATACAAACAGTTTTTACATGCTTTATGACAATTAGGTGCAAATGAGTCTTTATAGGCAAAATTGCTTTATTTCATGAGGGTAAGTCTATTTACACTATAACATTGGGTTTGGATCTTTCTCTCATAAGAAAATGCAATCTGCATATTAACCATTATCTAAACGCAGACAAGCAGTTTTTACATGCTTTACGACAATTAGGTGCAAATGAGTCTTTATAGGCAAAATTGCTTTATTTCATGAGGGTAAGTCTATCTACACTATAACATTGGGTTTGGATCTTTCTCTCATAAGAAAATGCAATCTGCATATTAACCATTATTTTAACGCAGACAAGCAGTTTTTACATGCTTCACGACAATTGCGTGCAAATGAGTCCTTATAGGCAAAATTGCGTTATTTTACAAAGGTAAGTCTATTTTCACTATAACATTCAGGTTTGGATCATTCTCTCATAAGAAAATGCAAACTGCATATTAACCATTATTTTAACGCATACAAACAGTTTTTACATGCTTTATGACAATTAGGGGCAAATGAGTCCTTATAGGGAAAAGTGCTTTATTTCATGAAGGTAAGTCTATTTACACTATAACATTCAGGTTTGAATCATTCTCTCATAAGAAAATGCAAACTGCATATTAACCATTATTTAAACGCAGACAAGCAGTTTTTACATGCTTTACGACAATTAGGTGCAAATGAGTCTTTATAGGCAAAATTGCTTTATTTCATGAGGGTAAGTCTATTTACACTATAACATTCAGGTTTGGATCATTCTCTCATAAGAAAATGCAAACTGCATATTTACTATCATTTTCACGCAGACAAGCAGTTTTTACATGCTTCAAGACAATTGCGTGCAAAATTGCTTTATTTTACAAAGGTAAGTCTATTTACACTATAACATTCAGGTTTGGATCATTCTCTCATAAGAAAATGCAAACTGCATATTAACTATTATTTAAACGCATACAAGCAGTTTTTACATGCTTTATGACAATTAGGGGCAAATGAGTCCTTATAGGCAAAATTGCTTTATTTTACAAAGGTAAGTTTACTTAAACTATAACATTCAGGTTTAGATCATTCTCTCATAAGAAAATGCAAACTGTTATTAACTATTATTTTAACGCATACAAGCAGCTTTTACAAGCTTTATGACAAATAGGTGCAAATGAGTCCTTATAGGCAAAATTGCTTTATTTCATAAGGGTAAGTCTATTTACACTATAACATTCAGGTTTGGATCATTCTCTCATAAGAAAATGCAAAATGCATATTTACTATCATTTTAACGCATACAAGCAGTTTTTACATGCTTTATGACAATTAGGGGCAAATGAGTCCTTATAGGCAAAAGTGCTTTATTTCATGAAGGTAAGTCTATTTACACTATAACATTCAGGTTTGGATTATTCTCTCATAAGAAAATGCAAACTGCATATTTACTATCATTTTAACGCATACAAACAGTTTTTACATGCTTTATGACAATTAGGTGCAAATGAGTCTTTATAGGCAAAATTGCTTTATTTCATAAGGGTAAGTCTATTTACACTATAACATTGGGTTTGGATCTTTCTCTCACAAGAAAATGCAATCTGCATATTAACCATTATTTAAACGCAGACAAGCAGTTTTTACATGCTTTACGACAATTAGGTGCAAATGAGTCTTTATAGGCAAAATTGCTTTATTTCATGAGGGTAAGTCTATCTACACTATAATATTCAGGTTTGGATCATTCTCTTATAAAAAAATGCAAAATGCATATTTACTATCATTTTTACGCAGACAAGTAGTTTTTACATGCTTCACGACAATTGCGTGCAAATGAGTCCTTATAGGCAAAATTGCTTTATTTTACAAAGGTAAGTCTATTTACACTATAACATTCAGGTTTGGATCATTCGCTCATAAGAAAATGCAAACTGCATATTTACTATCATTTCACGCAGACAAGCAGTTTTTACATGCTTGAAGACAATTGCGTGCAAAATTGCTTTATTTTACAAAGGTAAGTCTATTTACACTATAACATTCAGGTTTGGATCATTCTCACATAAGAAAATGCAAACTGCATATTAACCATTATTTTAACGCATACAAGCAGTTTTTACATGCTTTATGACAATTAGGGGCAAATGAGTCCTTATAGGGAAAAGTGCTTTATTTCATGAAGGTAAGTCTATTTACACTATAACATTCAGGTTTGAATCATTCTCTCATAAGAAAATGCAAACTGCATATTAACCATTATTTAAACGCAGACAAGCAGTTTTTACATGCTTTACGACAATTAGGTGCAAATGAGTCTTTATAGGCAAAATTGCTTTATTTCATAAGGGTAAGTCTATTTACACTATAACATTCAGGTTTGGATCATTCTCTCATAAGAAAATGCAAACTGCATATTTACTATCATTTTCACGCAGACAAGCAATTTTTACATGCTTCAAGACAATTGCATGCAAGATTGCTTTATTTTACAAAGGTAAGTCTATTTACACTATAACATTCAGGTTTGGATCATTCTCACATAAGAAAATGCAAACTGCATATTAACCATTATTTTAACGCATACAAGCAGTTTTTACATGCTTTATGACAATTAGGGGCAAATGAGTCCTTATAGGCAAAATTGCTTTATTTTACAAATGTAAGTTTACCTAAACTATAACATTCAGGTTTAGATCATTCTCTCATAAGAAAATGCAAACTGTTATTAACTATTATTTTAACGCATACAAGCAGCTTTTACAAGCTTTATGACAAATAGGTGCAAATAAGTCCTTATAGGCAAAAGTGCTTTATTTCATGAAGGTAAGTCTATTTACACTATTACATTCAGGTTTGTATCATTCTCTCATAAGAAAATGCAAACTGCAAATTTACTATCATTTTCACGAAGACAAGCAGTGTTCACATGTTTTACGACAATTAGGTGGAAATAAGTCCTTAAAGGCAAAATTGCTTTATTTTACAAAGGTAAGTCTATTTACACTATAACATTCAGGTTTGGATCATTCTCTCATAAGAAAATGCAAACTGCATATTAACCATTATTTTTACGTATACAAGCAGTTTTTACATGCTTTATGACAATTAGGGGCAAATGAGTCCTTATAGGCAAAATTGCTTTATTTCTTGAAGGTAAGTCTATTTACACAATAACATTCAGGTTTGGATTATTTTCTCATAAGAAAATGCAAACTGCATATTAACCATTATTTTAACGCAGACAAGCAGCTTTTACATGGTTTACGACAATTAGGTGCAAATAAGTCCTTAAAGGCAAAATTGTTTTATTTCACAAAGGTAAGTCTACTTTCACTATAACATTCAGGTTTGGATCATTTTCTCATAAGAAAATGCAAACTGCATATTAACCATTTTTTTAACGCAGACAAGCAGTTTTTACATGCTTTATGACAACTAGGGGCAAATGAGTCCTTATAGGCAAAATTGCTTTATTTCATGAAGGTATGACTATTTACACTATAACATTCAGGTTTGGATCATTCTCTCATAAGAAAATGCAAACTGCATATTATCCATTCTTTTAACGCAGACAAGCAGTTTTTACATGCTTTATGACAATTAGGGGCAAATGAGTCCTTATAGGCAAAATTGCTTTATTTTACAAAGGTAAGTTTACTTAAACTATAACATTCAAGTATAGATCATTCTCTCATAAGAAAATGCAAACTGTTATTAACTATTATTTTAAAGCATACAAGCAGTTTTTACAAGCTTTATGACAAATAGGTGCAAATGAGTCCTTATAGGCAAAATTGCTTTATTTCATAAGGGTAAGTCTATTTACACTATAACATTCAGGTTTGGATCATTCTCTCATAAGAAAATGCAAACTGCATATTTACTATCATTTTAACGCATACAAGCAGTTTTTACATGCTTTATGACAATTAGGTGCAAATGAGTCTTTATAGGCAAAATTGCTTTATTTCATGAGGGTAAGTCTATTTACACTATAAAATTCAGGTTTGGATCATTCTCTCATAAGAAAATGCAAACTGCATATTTACTATCATTTTAACGCATACAAGCAGTTCTTATATGCTTTATGACAATTAGGGGCAAATGAGTCCTTATAGGCAAAATTGCTTTATTTCATGAAGGTAAGTCTATTTACACTATAACATTCAGGTTTGTATCATTCTCTCATAAGAAAATGCAAACTGCATGTTTACTATCATTTTCACGCAGACAAGCAGTTTTCACATGTTTTACGACAATTAGGTGGAAATAAGTCCTTAAAGGCAAAATTGCTTTATTTTACAAAGGTAAGTCTATTTACACAATAACATTCAGGTTTGGATCATTCTCTCGTAAGAGAATGCAAACATAATATTAACCATTATTTTAACGCATACAAGCAGTTTTTACATGCTTTATGACAATTAGGGGCAAATGAGTCCGTATAGGCAAAATTGCTTTATTTCTTGAAGGTAAGTCTATTTACACAATTCCATTCAGGTTTGGATTATTTTCTCATAAGAAAATGCAAACTGCATATTAATCATTATTTTAACGCAGACAAGCAGTTTTTACATGCTTTACGACAATTAGGTGCAAATGGGTGCTTATAAGCAAAATTGCTTTATTTTACAAAGGTAAGTCTATTTTTACTATAACATTTAGGTTTGGATCATTCTCTCATAAGAAAATGCATACTGCATATTAACCATTATTTAAACGCAGACAAGCAGTTTTTACATGCTTTACGACAATTAGGTGCAAATGAGTCTTTATAGGCAAAATTGCTTTATTTCATGAGAGTAAGTCTCTTTACACTATAACATTTAGGTTTGGATCATTCTCTCATAAGAAAATGCTAACTGCATATTAACTATTATTTTAACGCATACAAGCAGTTTTTACAAGCTTTATGACAATTAGGTGCAAATGAGTCCTTATAGGCAAATTTGCTTTATTTTACAAAGGTTAGTCTATTTACACTATAACATTCAGGTTTGGATCATTCTCTCATAAGAAAATGCAAACTGCATATTAACCATTATTTTAACGCATACAAGCAGTTTTTACATGCTTTATGACAATTAGGGGCAAATGAGTCCTTATAGGCAAAACTGCTTTATTTTACAAAGGTAAGTTTACTTAAACTATAACATTCAGGTTTAGATCATTCTCTCATAAGAAAATGCAAACTGCATATTAACTATTATTTTAACGCATACAAGCAGTTTTTACAAGCTTTATGACAATTAGGTGCAAATGAGTCCTTATAGGCAAAATTGCTTTATTTCATGAGGGTAAGTCTATTTACACTATAACATTTAGGTTTGGATCATTCTCTCGAAAGGAAATGCAAACTGCATATTTACTATCATTTTAACGCATACAAGCAGTTTTTACATGCTTTATGACAATTAAGTGCAAATGAGTCTTTATAGGCAAAATTGCTTTACCTCATGAGGTTAAGTCTATTAATTACACTATAACATTCAGGTTTAGATCATTCTCTCATAAGAAAATGCAAACTGCATATTTACTATCATTTTAACGCATACAAACAGTTTTTACATGCTTTATGACAATTAGGTGCAAATGAGTCTTTATAGGCAAAATTGCTTTATTTTATGAGGGTAAGTCTATTTACACTATAACATTCAGGTTTGGATCTTTCTCTCATAAGAAAATGCAAACTGCATATTAACCATTATTTAAACGCAGACAAGCAGTTTTTACATGCTCACGACAATTGCGTGCAAATGAGTCCTTATAGGCAAAATTGCTTTATTTTACAAAGGTAAGTCTATTTACACTATAACATTCAGGTTTGGATCATTCACTTATAAGAAAATGCAAACTGCATATTTACTATCATTTCACGCAGACAAGCAGTTTTTACATGCTTCAAGTCAATTGCGTGCAAAATTGCTTTATTTTACAAAGGTAAGTCTATTTACACTATAACATTCAGGTTTGGATTATTCTCTCATAAGAAAATGCAAACTGCATATTAACCATTATTTGAACGCAGACAAGCAATTTTTACATGCTTTATGACAATTAGGTGCAAATGAGTCCTTATAGGCAAAATTGCTTTATTTCATGAGGGTAAGTCTATTTACACTATAACATTCAGGTTTGGATCATTCTCTCATAAGAAAATGCAAACTGCATATTAACCATTATTTTAACGCATACAAGCAGTTTTTACAAGCTTTATGACAATTAGGTGCAAATGAGTCCTTATAGGCAAAATTGCTTTATTTCATGAGGGTAAGTCTATTTACACTATAACATTCAGGTTTGGATCATTCTCTCATTAGAAAATGCAAACTGCATATTTATTATTTCCTATCATTTTAACGCATACAAGCAGTTTTTACATGCTTTATGACAATTAGGAGCAAATGAGTCTTTATAGGCAAAATTGCTTTACTTCATGAGGGTAAGTCTATTTACACTATAACATTTAGGTTTGGATCATTCTCTCATAAGAAAATGCAAACTGCATATTAACCATTATTTAAACGCAGACAAGCAGTTTTTACATGCTTTACGACAATTAGGTGCAAATGAGTCTTTATAGGCAAAATTGCTTTATTTTACAAAGGTAAGTCTATTTACACTATAACATTCAGGTTTGGATCATTCTCTCATAAGAAAATGCAAACTGCATATTTACTCTTATTTTCACGCAGACAAGCAGTTTTTACATGCTTCACGACAATTGCGTGCAAATGAGTCCTTATAGGCAAAATTGCTTTATTTTTCAAAGGTAAGTCTATTTACACTCTAACATTCAGGTTTGGATCATTCTCTCATAAGGAAATGCAAACTGCATATTAACCATTATTTTAACGCATACAAGCAGTTTTTACATGCTTTATGACAATTAGGGGCAAATGAGTCTATATAGGCAAAATTGCTTTATTTCATGAAGGTAAGTCTATTTACACTATAACATTCAGGTTTGGATCATTCTCTCATAAGAAAATGCAAACTGCATATTAACCATTATTTAAACGCAGACAAGCAGTTTTTACATGCTTTACGACAATTAGGTGCAAATGAGTCTTTATAGGCAAAATTGCTTTATTTTACAAAGGTAAGTCTATTTACACTACAACATTCAGGTTTGGATCATTCTCTCATAAGAAAATGCAAACTGCATATTTACACTTATTTTCACGCAGACAAGCAGTTTTTACATGCTTCACGACAATTGCGTGCAAATGAGTCCTTATAGGAAAAATTGCTTTATTAAACGCTTTATATTAGTTTGGGTTGTAACTAACTATGTATGTATGTATGCATGTAACGGAATCTTTGAGCATAATTTTCACCAATTTCCCGAAGTCTGATTAATTTGAAACTTTGCATACGTATCAAGGACCGATGACAATGCAATAATTTGATAACAGTTTCCCATTATCCTTATTAGGACCCCCAGGATTAATAAATTCTTTTATAGATCCTCAAACTAAAAAGTGAAAAATAAATATAGTTTAAAAAAAACTAAAAAACACGCTTTATATCGAACTAAAAAGTAAAAAATAATTTTTTTAAAATAAGCTTAAAAAGCGTTGGGCGCTCGATGTACGAAAATGTGGAACAAAGCGCCCCACGCTTTTTAAGCTTATTTTAAAAAAATTATTTTTTACTTTTTAGTTCGATATAAAGCGTGTTTTTTAGTTTTTTTTAAACTATATTTATTTTTTTTTCAAAGGTAAGTCTATTTACACTCTAACATTCAGGTTTGGATCATTCTCTCATAAGAAAATGCAAACTGCATATTAACCATTATTTTAACGCATACAAGCAGTTTTTACATGCTTTATGACAATTAGGGGCAAATGAGTCTATATAGGCAAAATTGCTTTATTTCATGAAGGTAAGTCTATTTACACTATAACATTCAGGTTTGGATCATTCTCTCATAAGAAAATGCAAACTGCATATTAACCATTATTTAAACGCAGACAAGCAGTTTTTACATGCTTTACGACAATTAGGTGCAAATGAGTCTTTATAGGCAAAATTGCTTTATTTTACAAAGGTAAGTCTATTTACACTATAACATTCAGGTTTGGATCATTCCCTCATAAGAAAATGCAAACTGCATATTTACTATCATTTTCACGCAGACAAGCAGTTTTTACATGCTTCACGACAATTGCGTGCAAATGAGTCCTTATAGGCAAAATTGCTTTATTTTTTAAAGATAAGTCTATTTACACTCTAACATTCAGGTTTGGATCATACTCTCATAAGAAAATGCAAACTGCATATTAACCATTATTTATACGCAGACAAGCAGTTTTTACATGCTTTACGACAATTAGGTGCAATTGAGTCTTTATAGGCAAAATTGCTTTATTTCATGAGGGTAAGTCTATTTACACTATAACATTTAGGTTTGGATCATTCTCTCATAAGAAAATGCAAACTGCATATTTACTATCATTTTCACGCAGACAAGCAGTTTTTACATGCTTCACGACAATTGCGTGCAAATGAGTTTATAGGCAAAATTGCTTTTTTTTTCAAAGATAAGTCTATTAGACTCTAACATTCAGGTTTGGATCATTCTCTCATAAGAAAATGCAAACTGCATATTAACCATTATTTTAACGCATACAAGCAGTTTTTACATGCTTTATGACAATTAGGGGCAAATGAGTCTATATAGGCAAAATTGCTTTATTTTACAAAGGTAAGTTTACTTAAACTATAACATTCAGGTTTAGATCATTCTCTCATAAGAAAATGCAAACTGCATATTAACTATTATTTTAACGCATACAAGCAGTTTTTACAAGCTTTATGACAAATAGGTGCAAATGAGTCCTTATAGGCAAAATTGCTTTATTTCATGAGGGTAAGTCTATTTACACTATAACATTCAGGTTTGGATCATTCTCTCATTAGAAAATGCAAACAGCATATTTACTATCATTTTAACGCATACAAGCAGTTTTTACATGCTTTATGATAATTAGGTGCAAATGAGTCTTTATAGGCAAAATTGCTTTACTTCATGAGGGTAAGTCTATTTACACTATAACATTAAGGTTTGGATCATTCTCTCATAAGAAAATGCAAACTGCATATTTACTATCATTTTAACGCATACAAACAGTTTTTACATGCTTTATGACAATTAGGTGCAAATGAGTCTTTATAGGCAAAATTGCTTTATTTCATGAGGGTAAGTCTATTTACACTATAACATTGGGTTTGGATCTTTCTCTCATAAGAAAATGCAATCTGCATATTAACCATTATCTAAACGCAGACAAGCAGTTTTTACATGCTTTACGACAATTAGGTGCAAATGAGTCTTTATAGGCAAAATTGCTTTATTTCATGAGGGTAAGTCTATCTACACTATAACATTGGGTTTGGATCTTTCTCTCATAAGAAAATGCAATCTGCATATTAACCATTATTTTAACGCAGACAAGCAGTTTTTACATGCTTCACGACAATTGCGTGCAAATGAGTCCTTATAGGCAAAATTGCGTTATTTTACAAAGGTAAGTCTATTTTCACTATAACATTCAGGTTTGGATCATTCTCTCATAAGAAAATGCAAACTGCATATTAACCATTATTTTAACGCATACAAACAGTTTTTACATGCTTTATGACAATTAGGGGCAAATGAGTCCTTATAGGGAAAAGTGCTTTATTTCATGAAGGTAAGTCTATTTACACTATAACATTCAGGTTTGAATCATTCTCTCATAAGAAAATGCAAACTGCATATTAACCATTATTTAAACGCAGACAAGCAGTTTTTACATGCTTTACGACAATTAGGTGCAAATGAGTCTTTATAGGCAAAATTGCTTTATTTCATGAGGGTAAGTCTATTTACACTATAACATTCAGGTTTGGATCATTCTCTCATAAGAAAATGCAAACTGCATATTTACTATCATTTTCACGCAGACAAGCAGTTTTTACATGCTTCAAGACAATTGCGTGCAAAATTGCTTTATTTTACAAAGGTAAGTCTATTTACACTATAACATTCAGGTTTGGATCATTCTCTCATAAGAAAATGCAAACTGCATATTAACTATTATTTAAACGCATACAAGCAGTTTTTACATGCTTTATGACAATTAGGGGCAAATGAGTCCTTATAGGCAAAATTGCTTTATTTTACAAAGGTAAGTTTACTTAAACTATAACATTCAGGTTTAGATCATTCTCTCATAAGAAAATGCAAACTGTTATTAACTATTATTTTAACGCATACAAGCAGCTTTTACAAGCTTTATGACAAATAGGTGCAAATGAGTCCTTATAGGCAAAATTGCTTTATTTCATAAGGGTAAGTCTATTTACACTATAACATTCAGGTTTGGATCATTCTCTCATAAGAAAATGCAAAATGCATATTTACTATCATTTTAACGCATACAAGCAGTTTTTACATGCTTTATGACAATTAGGGGCAAATGAGTCCTTATAGGCAAAAGTGCTTTATTTCATGAAGGTAAGTCTATTTACACTATAACATTCAGGTTTGGATTATTCTCTCATAAGAAAATGCAAACTGCATATTTACTATCATTTTAACGCATACAAACAGTTTTTACATGCTTTATGACAATTAGGTGCAAATGAGTCTTTATAGGCAAAATTGCTTTATTTCATAAGGGTAAGTCTATTTACACTATAACATTGGGTTTGGATCTTTCTCTCACAAGAAAATGCAATCTGCATATTAACCATTATTTAAACGCAGACAAGCAGTTTTTACATGCTTTACGACAATTAGGTGCAAATGAGTCTTTATAGGCAAAATTGCTTTATTTCATGAGGGTAAGTCTATCTACACTATAATATTCAGGTTTGGATCATTCTCTTATAAAAAAATGCAAAATGCATATTTACTATCATTTTTACGCAGACAAGTAGTTTTTACATGCTTCACGACAATTGCGTGCAAATGAGTCCTTATAGGCAAAATTGCTTTATTTTACAAAGGTAAGTCTATTTACACTATAACATTCAGGTTTGGATCATTCGCTCATAAGAAAATGCAAACTGCATATTTACTATCATTTCACGCAGACAAGCAGTTTTTACATGCTTGAAGACAATTGCGTGCAAAATTGCTTTATTTTACAAAGGTAAGTCTATTTACACTATAACATTCAGGTTTGGATCATTCTCACATAAGAAAATGCAAACTGCATATTAACCATTATTTTAACGCATACAAGCAGTTTTTACATGCTTTATGACAATTAGGGGCAAATGAGTCCTTATAGGGAAAAGTGCTTTATTTCATGAAGGTAAGTCTATTTACACTATAACATTCAGGTTTGAATCATTCTCTCATAAGAAAATGCAAACTGCATATTAACCATTATTTAAACGCAGACAAGCAGTTTTTACATGCTTTACGACAATTAGGTGCAAATGAGTCTTTATAGGCAAAATTGCTTTATTTCATAAGGGTAAGTCTATTTACACTATAACATTCAGGTTTGGATCATTCTCTCATAAGAAAATGCAAACTGCATATTTACTATCATTTTCACGCAGACAAGCAATTTTTACATGCTTCAAGACAATTGCATGCAAGATTGCTTTATTTTACAAAGGTAAGTCTATTTACACTATAACATTCAGGTTTGGATCATTCTCACATAAGAAAATGCAAACTGCATATTAACCATTATTTTAACGCATACAAGCAGTTTTTACATGCTTTATGACAATTAGGGGCAAATGAGTCCTTATAGGCAAAATTGCTTTATTTTACAAATGTAAGTTTACCTAAACTATAACATTCAGGTTTAGATCATTCTCTCATAAGAAAATGCAAACTGTTATTAACTATTATTTTAACGCATACAAGCAGCTTTTACAAGCTTTATGACAAATAGGTGCAAATAAGTCCTTATAGGCAAAAGTGCTTTATTTCATGAAGGTAAGTCTATTTACACTATTACATTCAGGTTTGTATCATTCTCTCATAAGAAAATGCAAACTGCAAATTTACTATCATTTTCACGAAGACAAGCAGTGTTCACATGTTTTACGACAATTAGGTGGAAATAAGTCCTTAAAGGCAAAATTGCTTTATTTTACAAAGGTAAGTCTATTTACACTATAACATTCAGGTTTGGATCATTCTCTCATAAGAAAATGCAAACTGCATATTAACCATTATTTTTACGTATACAAGCAGTTTTTACATGCTTTATGACAATTAGGGGCAAATGAGTCCTTATAGGCAAAATTGCTTTATTTCTTGAAGGTAAGTCTATTTACACAATAACATTCAGGTTTGGATTATTTTCTCATAAGAAAATGCAAACTGCATATTAACCATTATTTTAACGCAGACAAGCAGCTTTTACATGGTTTACGACAATTAGGTGCAAATAAGTCCTTAAAGGCAAAATTGTTTTATTTCACAAAGGTAAGTCTACTTTCACTATAACATTCAGGTTTGGATCATTTTCTCATAAGAAAATGCAAACTGCATATTAACCATTTTTTTAACGCAGACAAGCAGTTTTTACATGCTTTATGACAACTAGGGGCAAATGAGTCCTTATAGGCAAAATTGCTTTATTTCATGAAGGTATGACTATTTACACTATAACATTCAGGTTTGGATCATTCTCTCATAAGAAAATGCAAACTGCATATTATCCATTCTTTTAACGCAGACAAGCAGTTTTTACATGCTTTATGACAATTAGGGGCAAATGAGTCCTTATAGGCAAAATTGCTTTATTTTACAAAGGTAAGTTTACTTAAACTATAACATTCAAGTATAGATCATTCTCTCATAAGAAAATGCAAACTGTTATTAACTATTATTTTAAAGCATACAAGCAGTTTTTACAAGCTTTATGACAAATAGGTGCAAATGAGTCCTTATAGGCAAAATTGCTTTATTTCATAAGGGTAAGTCTATTTACACTATAACATTCAGGTTTGGATCATTCTCTCATAAGAAAATGCAAACTGCATATTTACTATCATTTTAACGCATACAAGCAGTTTTTACATGCTTTATGACAATTAGGTGCAAATGAGTCTTTATAGGCAAAATTGCTTTATTTCATGAGGGTAAGTCTATTTACACTATAAAATTCAGGTTTGGATCATTCTCTCATAAGAAAATGCAAACTGCATATTTACAATCATTTTAACGCATACAAGCAGTTCTTATATGCTTTATGACAATTAGGGGCAAATGAGTCCTTATAGGCAAAATTGCTTTATTTCATGAAGGTAAGTCTATTTACACTATAACATTCAGGTTTGTATCATTCTCTCATAAGAAAATGCAAACTGCATGTTTACTATCATTTTCACGCAGACAAGCAGTTTTCACATGTTTTACGACAATTAGGTGGAAATAAGTCCTTAAAGGCAAAATTGCTTTATTTTACAAAGGTAAGTCTATTTACACAATAACATTCAGGTTTGGATCATTCTCTCGTAAGAGAATGCAAACATAATATTAACCATTATTTTAACGCATACAAGCAGTTTTTACATGCTTTATGACAATTAGGGGCAAATGAGTCCGTATAGGCAAAATTGCTTTATTTCTTGAAGGTAAGTCTATTTACACAATTCCATTCAGGTTTGGATTATTTTCTCATAAGAAAATGCAAACTGCATATTAATCATTATTTTAACGCAGACAAGCAGTTTTTACATGGTTTACGACAATTGGGTGCAAATAAGTCCTCAAAGGCAAAATTGTTTTATTTCACAAAGGTAAGTCTACTTTCACAGTAACATTCAGGTTTGGATCATTTTCTCATAAGAAAATGCAAACTGCATATTAACCATTATTTGAACGCAGACAAGCAATTTTTACATGCTTTATGACAATTAGGAGCAAATGAGTCCTTATGGGCAAAATTGCTTTATTTCATGAAGGTATAACTATTTACACTATAACATTCAGGTTTGGATCATTCTCTCATAAGAAAATGCAAACTGCATATTATCCATTCTTTTAACGCAGACAAGCAGTTTTTACATGCTTTACGACAATTAGGTGCAAATGGGTGCTTATAAGCAAAATTGCTTTATTTTACAAAGGTAAGTCTATTTTTACTATAACATTTAGGTTTGGATCATTCTCTCATAAGAAAATGCATACTGCATATTAACCATTATTTAAACGCAGACAAGCAGTTTTTACATGCTTTACGACAATTAGGTGCAAATGAGTCTTTATAGGCAAAATTGCTTTATTTCATGAGAGTAAGTCTCTTTACACTATAACATTTAGGTTTGGATCATTCTCTCATAAGAAAATGCTAACTGCATATTAACTATTATTTTAACGCATACAAGCAGTTTTTACAAGCTTTATGACAATTAGGTGCAAATGAGTCCTTATAGGCAAATTTGCTTTATTTTACAAAGGTTAGTCTATTTACACTATAACATTCAGGTTTGGATCATTCTCTCATAAGAAAATGCAAACTGCATATTAACCATTATTTTAACGCATACAAGCAGTTTTTACATGCTTTATGACAATTAGGGGCAAATGAGTCCTTATAGGCAAAACTGCTTTATTTTACAAAGGTAAGTTTACTTAAACTATAACATTCAGGTTTAGATCATTCTCTCATAAGAAAATGCAAACTGCATATTAACTATTATTTTAACGCATACAAGCAGTTTTTACAAGCTTTATGACAATTAGGTGCAAATGAGTCCTTATAGGCAAAATTGCTTTATTTCATGAGGGTAAGTCTATTTACACTATAACATTTAGGTTTGGATCATTCTCTCGAAAGGAAATGCAAACTGCATATTTACTATCATTTTAACGCATACAAGCAGTTTTTACATGCTTTATGACAATTAAGTGCAAATGAGTCTTTATAGGCAAAATTGCTTTACCTCATGAGGTTAAGTCTATTAATTACACTATAACATTCAGGTTTAGATCATTCTCTCATAAGAAAATGCAAACTGCATATTTACTATCATTTTAACGCATACAAACAGTTTTTACATGCTTTATGACAATTAGGTGCAAATGAGTCTTTATAGGCAAAATTGCTTTATTTTATGAGGGTAAGTCTATTTACACTATAACATTCAGGTTTGGATCTTTCTCTCATAAGAAAATGCAAACTGCATATTAACCATTATTTAAACGCAGACAAGCAGTTTTTACATGCTCACGACAATTGCGTGCAAATGAGTCCTTATAGGCAAAATTGCTTTATTTTACAAAGGTAAGTCTATTTACACTATAACATTCAGGTTTGGATCATTCACTTATAAGAAAATGCAAACTGCATATTTACTATCATTTCACGCAGACAAGCAGTTTTTACATGCTTCAAGTCAATTGCGTGCAAAATTGCTTTATTTTACAAAGGTAAGTCTATTTACACTATAACATTCAGGTTTGGATTATTCTCTCATAAGAAAATGCAAACTGCATATTAACCATTATTTAAACGCAGACAAGCAGTTTTTACATGCTTTATGACAATTAGGTGCAAATGAGTCCTTATAGGCAAAATTGCTTTATTTCATTAGGGTTAGTCTATTTACACTATAACATTCAGGTTTAGATCATTCTCTCATAAGAAAATGCAAACTGCATATTTACTATCATTTTTACGCAGACAAGCAGTTTTTACATGCTTCACGACAATTGCGTGCAAATGAGTCCTTATAGGCAAAATTGCTTTATTTTACAAAGGTAAGTCTATTTGCACTATAACATTCAGGTTTGGATCATTCTCTCATAAGAAAATGCAAACTGCATATTTACTATCATTTTCACGCAGACAAGCAGTTTTCACATGTTTTACGACAATTAGGTGGAAATAAGTCCTTAAAGGCAAAATTGCTTTATTTTACAAAGGTAAGTCTATTTACACTATGACATTCAGGTTTTGATCATTCTCTCATAAGAAAATGCAAACTGCATATTTACTATCATTTTCACGCAGACAAGCAGTTTTCACATGTTTTACGACAATTAGGTGGAAATAAGTCCTTAAAAGCAAAATTGTTTTATTTCACAAAGGTAAGTCTACTTTCACTATAACATTCAGGTTTGGATCATTCTCTCATAAAAAAATGCAAACTGCATATTTACTATCGATTTCACGCAGACAAGCAGTTTTTACATGCTTCACGACAATTGCGTGCAAATGAGTCCTTATAGGCAAAATTGCTTTATTTTACAAAGGTTTAGTCTATTTATACTATAACATTCAGGTTTGGATCATTCACTCATAAGAAAATGCAAACTGCATATTTACTATCATTTCACGCAGACAAGCAGTTTTTACATGCTTCAAGACAATTGCGTGCAAAATTGCTTTATTTTACAAAGGTAAGTCTATTTACACTATAACATTCAGGTTTGGATCATTCTCTCATAAGAAAATTCAAACTGCATAATATTAACCATTATTTAAACGCAGACAAGCAGTTTTTACATGCTTTATGACAATTAGGTGCAAATGAGTCCTTATAGGCAAAATTGCTTTATTTCATGAGGGTAAGTCTATTTACACTATAACATTCAGGTTTGGATCATTCTCTCATAAGAAAATGCAACTGCATATTTACTATCATTTTCACGCAGACAAGCAGTTTTCACATGTTTTACGACAATTAGGTGGAAATAAGTCCTTAAAAGCAAAATTGTTTTATTTCACAAAGGTAAGTCTACTTTCACTATAACATTCAGGTTTGGATCATTCTCTCATAAGAAAATGCAAACTGCATATTAACCATTATTTTAACGCAGACAAGCAGTTTTTACAAGCTTTATGACAATTAGGTGCAAATGAGTCTTTATAGGCAAAATTGCTTTATTTCATGAGGGTAAGTCTATTTACACTATAACATTCAGGTTTGGATCTTTCTCTCATAAAAAAATGCAAACTGCATATTTACTATCGATTTCACGCAGACAAGCAGTTTTTACATGCTTCACGACAATTGCGTGCAAATGAGTCCTTATAGGCAAAAATGCTTTATTTTACAAAAGTAAGTCTATTTACACTATAACATTCAGGTTTGGATCATTCTCACATAAGAAAATGCAAACTGCATATCAACCATTATTTTAACGCATACAAGCAGTTTTTACATGCTTTATGACAATTAGGGGCAAATGAGTCCTTATAAGGAAAAGTGCTTTATTTCATGAAGATAAGTCTATTTACACTATAACATTCAGGTTTGAATCATTCTCTCATAAGAAAATGCAAACTGCATATTAACCATTATTTAAACGCAGACAAGCAGTTTTTACATGCTTTACGAAAATTAGGTGCAAATGAGTCTTTATAGGCAAACTTGCTTTATTTCATGAGGGTAAGTCTATTTACACTATAACATTCAGGTTTGGATCATTCTCTCATAAGAAAATGCAAACTGCATATTTACTATCATTTTCACGCAGACAAGCAGTTTTTACATGCTTTAAGACAATTGCGTGCAAAATTGCTTTATTTTACAAAGGTAAGTCTATTTACACTATAACATTCAGGTTTGGATCATTCTCTCATAAGAAAAGGCAAACTGCATATTAACCATTATTTTAACGCATACAAGCAGTTTTTACTTGCTTTATGACAATTAGGGGCAAATGAGTCCTTATAGGCAAAATTGCTTCATTTTACAAAGGTAAGTTTACTTAAACTATAACATTCAGGTTTAGATCATTATCTCATAAGAAAATGCAAACTGTTAT
Source organism: Xanthostigma xanthostigma (assembly GCA_963575645.1). Taxonomy (NCBI): domain Eukaryota; kingdom Metazoa; phylum Arthropoda; class Insecta; order Raphidioptera; family Raphidiidae; genus Xanthostigma; species Xanthostigma xanthostigma. The sequence continues at coordinate 9,880,205 of OY754474.1, forward strand.
TAATTATTATTTTAACGCATACAGGCAGCTTTTACAAGCTTTATGACAAATAGGTGCAAATGAGTCCTTATAGGCAAAAGTGCTTTATTTCATGAAGGTAAGTCTATTTACACTATAACATTCAGGTTTGTATCATTCTCTCATAAGAAAATGCAAACTGCAAATTTACTATCATTTTCACGAAGACAAGCAGTGTTCACATGTTTTACGACAATTAGGTCGAAATAAGTCCTTAAAGGCAAAATTGCTTTATTTTACAAAGGTAAGTCTATTTACACTATAACATTCAGGTTTGGACCATTCTCTCATAAGAAAATGCAAACTGCATATTAACCATTATTTTAACGCATACAAGCAGTTTTTACATGCTTTATGACAATTAGGGGCAAATGAGTCCTTATAGGCAAAATTGCTTTATTTCATGAAGGCATAACTATTTACACTATAACATTCAGGTTTAGATCATTCTCTCATAAGAAAATGCAAACTGTTATTAACTATTATTTTAACGCATACAAGCAGCTTTTACAAGCTTTATGACAAATAGGTGCAAATGAGTCCTTATAGGCAAAAGTGCTTTATTTCATGAAGGTAAGTCTATTTACACTATAACATTCAGGTTTGTATCATTCTCTAATAAGAAAATGCAAACTGCAAATTTACTATCATTTTCACGAAGACAAGCAGTGTTCACATGTTTTACGACAATTAGGAGCAAATGAGTCCTTATAGGCAAAATTGCTTTATTTTACAAAGGTAAGTCTATTTACACTATAACATTCAGTTTTGGATCATTTTCTCATAAGAAAATGCAATCTGCATATTAACCATTATTTTAACGCATACAAGCAGTTTTTACATGCTTTATGACAATTAGGTGCAAATGAGTCCTTATAGGCAAAATTGCTTTATTTCATGAGGGTAAGTCTATTTACACTATAACATTCAGGTTTGGATCATTCTCTCATAAGAAAATGCAAACTGCATATTAACTATTATTTTAACGCTTACAAGCAGATTTTACAAGCTTTATGACAATTAGGTGCAAATGAGTCCTTATAGGCAAAAATGCTTTATTTCATGAGGGTTAGTCTATTTACACTATAACATTCAGGTTTGGATAATTCTCTCATAAGAAAATGCAAACTGCATATTTACTATCATTTTCACGCAGACAAGCAGTTTTTACATGCTTTACGACAATTGCGTGCAAATGAGTCTTTATAGGCAAAATTGCTTTATTTCATGAGGGTAAGTCTATTTACACTATAACATTCAGGTTTGGATCATTCTCTCATAAGAAAATGCAAACTGCATATTAACTAATATTTTAACGCATACAAGCAGTTTTTACATGTTTTGCGACAATTAGGTGCAAATAAGTCCTTAAAGGCAAAATTGTTTTATTTCATGATGGTAAGTCTATTTACACTATAACATTTAGGTTTGGATCATTCTCTCATAAGAAAATGCAAATTGCATATTAACCATTATTTTAACGCATACAAGCAGTTTTTACATGCTTTATGACAATTAGGGGCAAATGAGTCCTTATAGGCAAAATTGCTTTATTTTATGAAGGTAAGCCTATTTACACTATAACATTCAGGTTTGGATCATTCTCTCATAAGAAAATGCAAACTGCATATTAACCATTATTTAAACGCAGACAAGCAGTTTTTACATGCTTTACGACAATTAGGTGCAAATGAGTCCTTATAGGCAAAATTGCTTTATTTTTCAAAGGTAAGTCTATTTACACTCTAACATTCAGGTTTGGATCATTCTCTCATAAGAAAATGCAAACTGCATATTAACCATTATTTTAACGCATACAAGCAGTTTTTACATGCTTTATGACAATTATGGGCAAATGAGTCTATATAGGCAAAATTGCTTTATTTCATGAAGGTAAGTCTATTTACACTATAACATTCAAGTTTGGATCATTCTCTCATAAGAAAATGCAAACTGCATATTAAACATTATTTAAACGCAGACAAGCAGTTTTTACATGCTTTACGACAATTAGGTGCAAATGAGTCTTTATAGGCAAAATTGCTTTATTTTACAAAGGTAAGTCTATTTACACTATAACATTCAGGTTTGGATCATTCTCTCATAAGAAAATGCAAACTGCATATTTGCTATCATTTTCACGCAGACAAGCAGTTTTTACATGCTTCACGACAATTACGTGCAAATGAGTCCTTATAGGCAAAATTGCTTTATTTTTCAAAGATAAGTCTATTTACACTTTAACATTCAGGTTTGGATCATTCTCTCATAAGAAAATGCAAACTGCATATTAACCATTATTTTAACGCATACAAGCAGTTTTTACATGCTTTATGACGATTAGGGGCAAATGAGTCTATATAGGCAAAATTGCTTTATTTTACAAAGGTAAGTTTACTTAAATTATAACATTCAGGTTTAGATCATTCTCTCATAAGAAAATGCAAACTGCATATTAACTATTATTTTAACGCATACAAGCATTTTTACAAGCTTTATGACAAATAGGTGCAAATGAGTCCTTATAGGCAAAATTGCTTTATTTCATGAGGGTAAGTCTATTTACACTATAACATTCAGGTTTGGATCATTCTTTCATTAGAAAATGCAAACTGCATATTTATTATTTTCTATCATTTTAACGCATACAAGCAGTTTTTACATGCTTTATGACAATTATGTGCAAATGAGTCTTTATAGGCAAAATTGCTTTACTTCATGAGGGTAAGTCTATTTACACTATAACATTTAGGTTTGGATCATTCTCTCATAAGAAAATGCAAACTGCATATTAACTATTATTTTAACGCAGACAAGCAGTTTTAACATGCTTCACGACAATTGCGTGCAAATAAGTCCTTATAGGCAAAATTGCGTTATTTTACAAAGGTAAGTCTATTTTTACTATAACATTCAGGTTTGGATCATTCTCTCATAAGAAAATGCAAACTGCATATTAACCATTATTTTAACGCATACAAGCAGTTTTTACATGCTTTATGACAATTAGGGGCAAATGAGTCCTTATAGGGAAAAGTGCTTTATTTCATGAAGGTAAGTCTATTTACACTATAACATTCAGGTTTGGATCATTCTCTCATAAGAAAATGCAAACTGTTGTTAACTATTATTTTAACGCATACAAGCAGTTTTTACATGCTTTATGACAATTAGGGGCAAATGAGTCCTTATAGGCAAAATTGCTTTATTTCATGAAGGTAAGTCTATTTACACTATAACATTAAGGTTTGGATCATTCTCTCATAAGAAAATGCAAACTGCATATTAACCATTATTTAAACGCAGACAAGCAGTTTTTACATGCATTACGACAATAAGGTGCAAATGAGTCTTTCTAGGCAAAATTGCATTATTTTACAAAGGTAAGTCTATTTACACTATAACATTCAGGTTTGGATCATTCTCTCATAAGAAAATGCAAACTGCATATTTACTCTTATTTTCACGCAGACAAGCAGTTTTTACATGCTTCACGACAATTGCGTGCAAATGAGTCCTTATAGGCAAAATTGCTTTATTTTTCAAAGGTAAGTCTATTTACACTCTAACATTGAGGTTTGGATCATTCTCTCATAAGAAAATGCAAACTGCATATTAAACATTATTTTAACGCATACAAGCAGTTTTTACATGCTTTATGACAATTAGGGGCAAAGGAGTCTATATAGGCAAAATTGCTTTATTTCATGAAGGTAAGTCTATTTACACTATACATTCAGGTTTGGATCATTCTCTCATAAGAAAATGCAAACTGCATATTAACCATTATTAAAACGCAGACAAGCAGTTTTTACATGCTTTACGACAATTAGGTGCAAATGAGTCTTTATAGGCAAAATTGCTTTATTTTACAAAGGTAAGTCTATTTAGAGTTTAGACTATAACATTTAGGTTTGGATCATTCTCTCATAAGAAAATGCAAACTGCATATTTACTCTTATTTTCACGCAGACAAGCAGTTTTTACATGCTTCACGACAATTGCGTGCAAATGAGTCCTTATAGGCAAAATTGCTTTATTTTTCAAAGGTAAGTCTATTTACACTCTAACATTCAGGTTTGGATCATTCTCTCATAAGAAAATGCAAACTGCATATTAACCATTATTTTAACGCATACAAGCAGTTTTTACATGCTTTATGACAATTAGGGGCAAATGAGTTCTTATAGGCAAAATTGCTTTATTTTACAAAGGTAAGCTTACTTAAACTATAACATTCAGGTTTAGATCATTCTCTCATAAGAAAATGCAAACTGTTGTTAACTATTATTTTAACGCATACAAGCAGCTTTTACAGGCTTTATGACAAATAGGTGCAAATGAGTCCTTATAGGCAAAATTGCTTTATTCAATAAGGGTAAGTCTATTTACACTATAACATTCAGGTTTGGATCATTCTCTCATAAGAAAATGCAAACTGCATATTTACTATCATTTTAACGCATACAAGCAGTTTTTACATGCTTTATGACAATTAGGGGCAAATGAGTCCTTATAGGCAAAAGTGCTTTATTTCATGAAGGTAAGTCTATTTACACTATAACATTCAGGTTTGGATCATTCTCTCATAAGAAAATGCAAACTGCATATTAACTATTATTTTAACGCATACAAGCAGTTTTTACATGTTTTGCGACAATTAGGTGCAAATAAGTCCTTAAAGGCAAAATTGTTTTATTTCATGATGGTAAGTCTATTTACACTATAACATTTAGGTTTGGATCATTCTCTCATAAGAAAATGCAAATTGCATATTAACCATTATTTTAACGCATACAAGCAGTTTTTACATGCTTTATGACAATTAGGGGCAAATGAGTCCTTATAGGCAAAATTGCTTTATTTTATGAAGGTAAGCCTATTTACACTATAACATTCAGGTTTGGATCATTCTCTCATAAGAAAATGCAAACTGCATATTAACCATTATTTAAACGCAGACAAGCAGTTTTTACATGCTTTACGACAATTAGGTGCAAATGAGTCTTTATAGGCAAAATTGCTTTATTTTACAAAGGTAAGTCTATTTACACTATAACATTCAGGTTTGGATCATTCTCTCATAAGAAAATGCAAACTGCATATTTACTCTTATTTTCACGCAGACAAGCAGTTTTTACATGCTTCACGACAATTGCGTGCAAATGAGTCCTTATAGGCAAAATTGCTTTATTTTTCAAAGGTAAGTCTATTTACACTCTAACATTCAGGTTTGGATCATTCTCTCATAAGAAAATGCAAACTGCATATTAACCATTATTTTAACGCATACAAGCAGTTTTTACATGCTTTATGACAATTATGGGCAAATGAGTCTATATAGGCAAAATTGCTTTATTTCATGAAGGTAAGTCTATTTACACTATAACATTCAAGTTTGGATCATTCTCTCATAAGAAAATGCAAACTGCATATTAAACATTATTTAAACGCAGACAAGCAGTTTTTACATGCTTTACGACAATTAGGTGCAAATGAGTCTTTATAGGCAAAATTGCTTTATTTTACAAAGGTAAGTCTATTTACACTATAACATTCAGGTTTGGATCATTCTCTCATAAGAAAATGCAAACTGCATATTTGCTATCATTTTCACGCAGACAAGCAGTTTTTACATGCTTCACGACAATTACGTGCAAATGAGTCCTTATAGGCAAAATTGCTTTATTTTTCAAAGATAAGTCTATTTACACTTTAACATTCAGGTTTGGATCATTCTCTCATAAGAAAATGCAAACTGCATATTAACCATTATTTTAACGCATACAAGCAGTTTTTACATGCTTTATGACGATTAGGGGCAAATGAGTCTATATAGGCAAAATTGCTTTATTTTACAAAGGTAAGTTTACTTAAATTATAACATTCAGGTTTAGATCATTCTCTCATAAGAAAATGCAAACTGCATATTAACTATTATTTTAACGCATACAAGCATTTTTACAAGCTTTATGACAAATAGGTGCAAATGAGTCCTTATAGGCAAAATTGCTTTATTTCATGAGGGTAAGTCTATTTACACTATAACATTCAGGTTTGGATCATTCTCTCATTAGAAAATGCAAACTGCATATTTATTATTTTCTATCATTTTAACGCATACAAGCAGTTTTTACATGCTTTATGACAATTATGTGCAAATGAGTCTTTATAGGCAAAATTGCTTTACTTCATGAGGGTAAGTCTATTTACACTATAACATTTAGGTTTGGATCATTCTCTCATAAGAAAATGCAAACTGCATATTAACTATTATTTTAACGCAGACAAGCAGTTTTAACATGCTTCACGACAATTGCGTGCAAATAAGTCCTTATAGGCAAAATTGCGTTATTTTACAAAGGTAAGTCTATTTTTACTATAACATTCAGGTTTGGATCATTCTCTCATAAGAAAATGCAAACTGCATATTAACCATTATTTTAACGCATACAAGCAGTTTTTACATGCTTTATGACAATTAGGGGCAAATGAGTCCTTATAGGGAAAAGTGCTTTATTTCATGAAGGTAAGTCTATTTACACTATAACATTCAGGTTTGGATCATTCTCTCATAAGAAAATGCAAACTGTTGTTAACTATTATTTTAACGCATACAAGCAGTTTTTACATGCTTTATGACAATTAGGGGCAAATGAGTCCTTATAGGCAAAATTGCTTTATTTCATGAAGGTAAGTCTATTTACACTATAACATTAAGGTTTGGATCATTCTCTCATAAAAAAATGCAAACTGCATATTAACCATTATTTAAACGCAGACAAGCAGTTTTTACATGCATTACGACAATAAGGTGCAAATGAGTCTTTCTAGGCAAAATTGCATTATTTTACAAAGGTAAGTCTATTTACACTATAACATTCAGGTTTGGATCATTCTCTCATAAGAAAATGCAAACTGCATATTTACTCTTATTTTCACGCAGACAAGCAGTTTTTACATGCTTCACGACAATTGCGTGCAAATGAGTCCTTATAGGCAAAATTGCTTTATTTTTCAAAGGTAAGTCTATTTACACTCTAACATTGAGGTTTGGATCATTCTCTCATAAGAAAATGCAAACTGCATATTAAACATTATTTTAACGCATACAAGCAGTTTTTACATGCTTTATGACAATTAGGGGCAAAGGAGTCTATATAGGCAAAATTGCTTTATTTCATGAAGGTAAGTCTATTTACACTATACATTCAGGTTTGGATCATTCTCTCATAAGAAAATGCAAACTGCATATTAACCATTATTAAAACGCAGACAAGCAGTTTTTACATGCTTTACGACAATTAGGTGCAAATGAGTCTTTATAGGCAAAATTGCTTTATTTTACAAAGGTAAGTCTATTTAGAGTTTAGACTATAACATTTAGGTTTGGATCATTCTCTCATAAGAAAATGCAAACTGCATATTTACTCTTATTTTCACGCAGACAAGCAGTTTTTACATGCTTCACGACAATTGCGTGCAAATGAGTCCTTATAGGCAAAATTGCTTTATTTTTCAAAGGTAAGTCTATTTACACTCTAACATTCAGGTTTGGATCATTCTCTCATAAGAAAATGCAAACTGCATATTAACCATTATTTTAACGCATACAAGCAGTTTTTACATGCTTTATGACAATTAGGGGCAAATGAGTTCTTATAGGCAAAATTGCTTTATTTTACAAAGGTAAGCTTACTTAAACTATAACATTCAGGTTTAGATCATTCTCTCATAAGAAAATGCAAACTGTTGTTAACTATTATTTTAACGCATACAAGCAGCTTTTACAGGCTTTATGACAAATAGGTGCAAATGAGTCCTTATAGGCAAAATTGCTTTATTCAATAAGGGTAAGTCTATTTACACTATAACATTCAGGTTTGGATCATTCTCTCATAAGAAAATGCAAACTGCATATTTACTATCATTTTAACGCATACAAGCAGTTTTTACATGCTTTATGACAATTAGGGGCAAATGAGTCCTTATAGGCAAAAGTGCTTTATTTCATGAAGGTAAGTCTATTTACACTATAACATTCAGGTTTGGATCATTCTCTCATAAGAAAATGCAAACTGCATATAAACCATTATTTTAACGCATACAAGCAGTTTTTACATGCTTTATGACAATTAGGGGCAAATGAGTCATTATAGGCAAAATTGCTTTATTTTACAAAGGTAAGTTTACTTAAACTATAACATTCAGGTTTAGATCATTCTCTCATAAGAAAATGCAAACTGTTATTAACTATTATTTTAACGCATACAAGCAGCTTTTACAAGCTTTATGACAAATAGGTGCAAATGAGTCCTTATAGGCAAAATTGCTTTATTTCATAAGGGTAAGTCTATTTACACTATTACATTCAGGTTTGGATCATTCTCTCATAAGAAAATGCAAACTGCATATTTACTATCATTTTAACGCATACAAGCAGTTTTTACATGCTTTATGACAATTAGGGGCAAATGAGTCCTTATAGGCAAAAGTGCTTTATTTCATGAAGGTAAGTCTATTTACACTATAACATTCAGGTTTGGATCATTCTCTCATAAGAAAATGCAAACTGCAAATTTACTATCATTTTTACGAAGACAAGCAGTTTTCACATGTTTTACGACAATTAGGTGGAAATAAGTCCTTAAGGGCAAAATTGCTTCATTTTACAAAGGTAAGTCTATTTACACTATAACATTCAGGTTTGGATCATTCTCTCATAAGAAAATGCAAACTGCATATTAACCATTATTTTAACGCATACAAGCAGTTTTTACATGCTTTATGACAATTAGGGGCAAATGGGTCCTTATAGGCAAAATTGCTTTATTTCATGAAGGTTAGTCTATTTACACTATAACATTCAGGTTTGGATTATTCTCTCATAAGAAAATGCAAACTGCATATTAACCATTATTTTAACGCAGACAAGCAGTTTTTACATGCTTTACGACAATTAGGTGCAAATGAGTCCTTATAGGCAAAATTGCTTTATTTCACAAAGGTAAGTTTACTCACACTATAACATTCAGGTTTGGATCATTCTATCACAATTAAATGCAATCTGCATATCAACTATTATTTTAACGCATACAAGCAGTTTTTACATGCTTTATGACAATAAGGTGCAAATGAGTCCTTATAAGCAAAATTGCTTTATTTCATGAGAGTAAGTCTATTTACACTATAACATTCAGGTTTGGATCATTCTCTCATAAGAAAATGCAAACTGAATATTGACTATCATTTTCACGCAGACAAGAAGTTTTTACATGGTTTCCGACAATAAGGTGCAAATAAGTCCTTAAAAGCAAAATTGTTTTATTTCATGAGGGTAAGTCTATTTACAATATAACATTTAGGTTTAAATCATTCTCTCATAAGAAAATGCAAATTGCATATTAACCATTATTTTAACGCAGACAAGCAGTTTTTACATGCTTCACGACAATTAGGTGCAAATGAGTCCTTATAGGCAAAATTGCTTTATTTCACAAAGGTAAGTTTACTCACACTATAACATTCAGGTTTGGATCATTCTATCACAATTAAATGCAATCTGCATATTAACTATTATTTTAACGCATACAAGCAGTTTTTACATGCTTTATGACAATAAGGTGCAAATGAGTCCTTATAAGCAAAATTGCTTTATTTCATGAGAGTAAGTCTATTTACACTATAACATTCAGGTTTGGATCATTCTCTCATAAGAAAATGCAAACTGAATATTGACTATCATTTTCACGCAGACAAGAAGTTTTTACATGGTTTCCGACAATAAGGTGCAAATAAGTCCTTAAAAGCAAAATTGTTTTATTTCATGAGGGTAAGTCTATTTACACTATAACATTTAGGTTTGGATCATTCTCTCATAAGAAAATGCAAACTGCATATTAACCATTATTTTAACGCATACAAGCAGTTTTTACATGCTTTATGACAATTAGGGACAAATGAGTCCTTATAGGCAAAAGTGCCTTATTTCATGAAGGTAAGTCTATTTACACTATAACATTCAGGTTTGGATCATTCTCTCATAAGAAAATGCAAACTGCATATTAACCATTATTTTAACGCAAACAAGCAGTTTTTACATGCTTTATGACAATGAGGGGCAAATGAGTCCTTATAGGCAAAATTGCTTTATTTTACAAAGGTAAGTTTACTTAAGCTATAACATTCAGGTTTTGATCATTCTCTCATAAGAAAATGCAAACTGTTATTAACTATTATTTTAACGCATACAAGCAGTTTTTACAAGCTTTATGACAAATAGGTGCAAATGAGTCCTTATAGGCAAAATTGCTTTATTTCATAAGGGTAAGTCTATTTACACTATAACATGCAGGTTTGGATCATTCTCTCATAAGAAAATGCAAACTGCATATTTACTATCATTTTAACGCATACAAGCAGTTTTTACATGCTTTATGACAATTAGGTGCAAATGATTCTTTATAGGCAAAATTGCTTTATTTCATGAGGGTAAGTCTATTTACACTATAAAATTCAGGTTTGGATCATTCTCTCATAAGAAAATGCAAACTGCATTTTTACTATCATTTTAACGCATACAAGCAGTTTTTACATGCTTTATGACAATTAGGGGCAAATGAGTCCTTATAGGCAAAATTGCTTTATTTCTTGAAGGTAAGTCTATTTACACAATTACATTCAGGTTTGGATTATTTTCTCATAAGAAAATGCAAACTGCATATTAACCATTATTTTAACGCAGACAAGCAGTTTTTACATGGTTTACGACAATTGGGTGCAAATAGGTCCTTAAAGGCAAAATTGTTTTATTTCACAAAGGTAAGTCTACTTTCACTATAAAATTCAGGTTTGGATCATTCTCTCATAAGAAAATTCAAACTGCATATTTACTATCATTTTAACGCATACAAGCAGTTTTTACATGCTTTATGACAATTAGGGGCAAATGAGTCCTTATAGGCAAAAGTGCTTTATTTCATGAAGGTAAGTCTATTTACACTATAACATTCAGGTTTGGACCATTCTCTCGTAAGAAAATGCAAACTGCATATTAACCATTATTTTAACGCATACAAGCAGTTTTTACATGCTTTATGACAATTAGGGGCAAATGAGTCCTTATAGGCAAAATTGCTTTATTTCTTGAAGGTAAGTCTATTTACACAATTACATTCAGGTTTGGATTATTTTCTCATAAGAAAATGCAAACTGCAAATTAACCATTATTTAAACGCAGACAAGCAGTTTTTACATGCTTTATGACAATTAGGGGCAATTGAGTCCTTATGGGCAAAATTGCTTTATTTCATGAAGGTATAACTATTTACACTATAACATTCAGGTTTGGATCATTCTCTCATAAGAAAATGCAAACTGCATATTATCCATTCTTTTAACGCAGACAAGCAGTTTTTACATGCTTTACGACAATTAGGTACAAATGAGTCCTTATAAGCAAAATTGCTTTATTTTACAAAGGTAAGTCTATTTTCACTATAACATTTAGGTTTGGATCATTCTCTCATAAGAAAATGCAAACTGCATATTAACCATTATTTAAACGCAGACAAGCAGTTTTTACATGCTTTACGACAATTAGGTGCAAATGAGTCTTTATAGGCAAAATTGCTTTATTTCATGAGAGTAAGTCTATTTACACTATAACATTCAGGTTTGGATCATTCTCTCATAGGAAAATGCAAACTGCATATTAACTATTATTTTAACGCATACAAGCAGTTTTTACAAGCTTTATGACAATTAGGTGCAAATGAGTCCTTATAGGCAAAATTGCTTTATTTCATGAGGGTAAGTCTATTTACACTATAACATTCAGGTTTGGATCATTCTCTCATAAGAAAATGCAAACTGCATATTAACCATTATTTTAACGCAGACAAGCAGTTTTTACATGCTTCACGACAATTGCGTGCAAATGAGTCCTTATAGGCAAAATTGCTTTATTTTACAAAGGTTAGTCTATTTACACTATAACATTCAGGTTTGGATCATTCTCTCATAAGAAAATGCAAACTGCATATTAACCATTATTTTAACGCATACAAGCAGTTTTTACATGCTTTATGACAATTAGGGGCAAATGAGTCCTTACAGGCAAAACTGCTTTATTTTACAAAGGTAAGTTTACTTAAACCATAACATTCAGGTTGAGATCATTCTCTCATAAGAAAATGCAAACTGCATATTAACTATTATTTTAACGCATACAAGCAGTTTTTACAAGCTTTATGACAATTAGGTGCAAATGAGTCCTTATAAGCAAAATTGCATTATTTCATGAGGGTAAGTCAATTTACACTATAACATTCAGGTTTGGATCATTCTCTCATAAGAAAATGCAAACTGCATATTAACTATTATTTTAACGCATACAAGCAGTTTTTACATGCTTTTTGACAATTAGGTGCAAATGAGTCCTTATAGGCAAAATTGCTTTATTTCATGAGGGTAAGTCTACTTACACTATAACATTCAGGTTTGGATCCTTCTCTCATAAGAAAATGCAAACTGCATATTAACCATTATTTTAACGCAGACAAGCAGTTTTTACATGCTTCACGACAATTGCGTGCAAATGAGTCCTTATAGGCAAAATTGCTTTATTTTACAAAGGTTAGTCTATTTACACTATAACATTCAGGTTTGGATCATTCTCTCATAAGAAAATGCAAACTGCATATTAACCATTATTTTAACGCATACAAGCAGTTTTACATGCTTTACGACAATTAGGTGCAAATGAGTCCTTTTAGGCAAAATTGCTTTATTTCACAAAGGTAAGTTTACTCACACTATAACATTCAGGTTTGGATCATTCTATCACAATTAAATGCAATCTGCATATTAACTAATAATTATTTTAACGCATACAAGCAGTTTTTACATGCTTTATGACAATTAGGTGCAAATGAGTCCTTATAGGCAAAATTGCTTTATTTCATGAGGGTAAGTCTACTTACACTATAACATTCAGGTTTGGATCCTTCTCTCATAAGAAAATGCAAACTGCATATTAACCATTATTTTAACGCAGACAAGCAGTTTTTACATGCTTCACGACAATTGCGTGCAAATGAGTCCTTATAGGCAAAATTGCTTTATTTTACAAAGGTTAGTCTATCTACACTATAACATTCAGGTTTGGATCATTCTCTCATAAGAAAATGCAAACTGCATATTAACCATTATTTTAACGCATACAAGCAGTTTTTACATGCTTTATGATAATTAGGGGCAAATGAGTCCTAATAGGCAAAATTGCTTTATTTCATGAAGGTAAGTCTATTTTCACTATAACATTCAGGTTTGGATCATTCTCTCATAAGAAAATGCAAACTGCATATTAACCATTATTTAAACGCAGACAAGCAGTTTTTACATGCTTTACGACAATTAGTTGCAAATGAGTCTTTATAGGCAAAATTGCTTTATTTTACCAAGGGAAGTCTATTTACACTATAACATTCAGGTTTGGATCTATTTCTCAAAAGATAATGCAAACTGATCATTTCCTTCTATTTTCACGCAAACAAGCAGTTTTTACATGCTTCACGACAATTAGGTGCAAATGAGTCCTTATAGGCAAAATTACTTTGTTTTACAAAGGCAAGTCTATTTACACTATAACATTCAGGTTTGGATCATTCTCTCATAAGAAAATGCAAACTGCACATTTACTATCATTTTAACGCAGACAAGCAGGTTTTACATGCTTTACGACTATTAGGTGCAAATTAGTCCTTATAGGCAAAATTGCTTTATTTCATGAAGGTTAGTCTATTTACACTATTACATTCAGGTTTGGATCATACTCTCATAAGAAAATGCAAACTGCATATTTACTATCATTTTCACGCAGACAAGCAGTTTTTACATGCTTCACGACAATTGCGTGCAAATGAGTCCTTATAGGCAAAATTGCTTTATTTTTCAAAGGTAAGTCTATTTACACTATAACATTCAGGTTTGGATCATTCTCTCATAAGAAAATGCAAACTGCATATTATTCATTATTTTAACGCATACAAGCAGTTTTTACATGCATTATGACAATTAGGTGCAAATGAGTCTTTATAGGCAAAATTGCTTTATTTCATAAGGGTAAGTCTATTTACACTATAACATTTAGGTTTGGATCATTCTCATATAATAAAAATGCAAACTGCATATTAACCATTATTTTAACGCAGACAAGCAGTTTTAACATGCTTCACGACAATTGCGTGCAAATGAGTCCTTATAGGCAAAAGTGTTTTTTTTAATGAGGGTAAGTCTATTTACACTATAACATTCAGGTTTGGATCATTCTCTCATAAGAAAATGCAAACTGCATATTTACAATCATTTTAACGCATACAAGCAGTTTTCACATGTTTTACGACAATTAGGTGGAAATAAGTCCTTATAGGCAAAAGTGCTTTATTTCATGAAAGTAAGTCTATTTACACTATAACATTCAGGTTTGGATCGTTCTCTCATAAGAAAATGCAAATTGCATATTAACCATTATTTTAACGCTGACAAGCAGTTTTTACATGCTTTATGACAATTAGGGGCAAATGAGTCCTTATAGGCAAAATTGCTTTATTTTATGAAGGTAAGTCTATTTACACTATTTTATTCAGGTTTGGATCATTCTCTCATAAGAAAATGCAAACTGCATATTAACCATTATTTTAACGCAGACAAACAGTTTTTACGTGCTTCACGACAATTGCGTGCAAATGAGTCCTTATAGGCAAAAGTGCTTTATTTCATGGAGGTAAGTCTATTTACACTATAACATTCAGGTTTGGATCATTCTCTCATAAGAAAATGCAAACTGCATATTAACCAATATTTTAACGCATACAAGCAGTTTTTACAAGCTTTATGACAAATAGGTGCAAATGAGTCCTTATAGGGAAAATTGCTTTATTTCATGAGGGTAAGTCTATTTACACTATAACATTCAGGTTTGGATCATTCTCTCATACGAAAATGCAAACTGCATAATAACCATTATTTAAACGCAGACAAGCAGTTTTTACATGCTTTACGACAATTACGTGCAAGTGAGTCTTTATAGGAAAAATTGCTTTATTTCATGAGGGTAAGTCTATTTACACTATAACATTCAGGTTTGGATCATTCTCTCATAAGAAAATGCAAACTGCATATTTACTATCATTTTCACGCAGACAAGCAGTTTTTACATGCTTCAAGACAATTGCGTGCAAAATTGCTTTATTTTACAAAGGTAAGTCTATTTACACTATAACATTCCGGTTTGGATCATTCTCTCATAAGAAAATGCAAACTGCATATTTACTATCATTTTAACGCATACAAGCAGTTTTTACATGCTTTATGACAATTAGGTGCAAATGATTCTTTATAGGCAAAATTGCTTTATTTCATGAGGGTAAGTCTATTTACACTATAACATTCAGGTTTGGATCATTCTCTCATAAGAAAATGCAAACTGCATATTAACCATTATTTTAACGCAGACAAGCAGTTTTTACATGCTTCACGACAATTGCGTGCAAATGAGTCCTTATAGGCAAAATTGCTTTATTTTACAAAGGTTAGTCTATTTACACTATAACATTCAGGTTTGGATCATTCTCTCATAAGAAAATGCAAACTGCATATTAACCATTATTTTAACGCATACAAGCAGTTTTTACATGCTTTATGACAATTAGGGGCAAATGAGTCCTTACAGGCAAAACTGCTTTATTTTACAAAGGTAAGTTTACTTAAACCATAACATTCAGGTTGAGATCATTCTCTCATAAGAAAATGCAAACTGCATATTAACTATTATTTTAACGCATACAAGCAGTTTTTACAAGCTTTATGACAATTAGGTGCAAATGAGTCCTTATAAGCAAAATTGCATTATTTCATGAGGGTAAGTCAATTTACACTATAACATTCAGGTTTGGATCATTCTCTCATAAGAAAATGCAAACTGCATATTAACTATTATTTTAACGCATACAAGCAGTTTTTACATGCTTTTTGACAATTAGGTGCAAATGAGTCCTTATAGGCAAAATTGCTTTATTTCATGAGGGTAAGTCTTCTTACACTATAACATTCAGGTTTGGATCCTTCTCTCATAAGAAAATGCAAACTGCATATTAACCATTATTTTAACGCAGACAAGCAGTTTTTACATGCTTCACGACAATTGCGTGCAAATGAGTCCTTATAGGCAAAATTGCTTTATTTTACAAAGGTTAGTCTATTTACACTATAACATTCAGGTTTGGATCATTCTCTCATAAGAAAATGCAAACTGCATATTAACCATTATTTTAACGCATACAAGCAGTTTTTACATGCTTTACGACAATTAGGTGCAAATGAGTCCTTTTAGGCAAAATTGCTTTATTTCACAAAGGTAAGTTTACTCACACTATAACATTCAGGTTTGGATCATTCTATCACAATTAAATGCAATCTGCATATTAACTAATAATTATTTTAACGCATACAAGCAGTTTTTACATGCTTTATGACAATTAGGTGCAAATGAGTCCTTATAGGCAAAATTGCTTTATTTCATGAGGGTAAGTCTACTTACACTATAACATTCAGGTTTGGATCCTTCTCTCATAAGAAAATGCAAACTGCATATTAACCATTATTTTAACGCAGACAAGCAGTTTTTACATGCTTCACGACAATTGCGTGCAAATGAGTCCTTATAGGCAAAATTGCTTTATTTCATGAGGGTAAGTCTACTTACACTATAACATTCAGGTTTGGATCCTTCTCTCATAAGAAAATGCAAACTGCATATTAACCATTATTTTAACGCATACAAGCAGTTTTTACATGCTTTATGACAATTAGGGGCAAATGAGTCCTAATAGGCAAAATTGCTTTATTTCATGAAGGTAAGTCTATTTTCACTATAACATTCAGGTTTGGATCATTCTCTCATAAGAAAATGCAAACTGCATATTAACCATTATTTAAACGCAGACAAGCAGTTTTTACATGCTTTACGACAATTAGTTGCAAATGAGTCTTTATAGGCAAAATTGCTTTATTTTACCAAGGGAAGTCTATTTACACTATAACATTCAGGTTTGGATCTATTTCTCAAAAGATAATGCAAACTGATCATTTCCTATTATTTTCACGCAAACAAGCAGTTTTTACATGCTTCACGACAATTAGGTGCAAATGAGTCCTTATAGGCAAAATTACTTTGTTTTACAAAGGCAAGTCTATTTACACTATAACATTCAGGTTTGGATCGTTCTCTCATAAGAAAATGCAAACTGCACATTTACTATCATTTTAACGCAGACAAGCAGGTTTTACATGCTTTACGACTATTAGGTGCAAATTTGTCCTTATAGGCAAAATTGCTTTATTTCATGAAGGTTAGTCTATTTACACTATTACATTCAGGTTTGGATCATACTCTCATAAGAAAATGCAAACTGCATATTTACTATCATTTTCACGCAGACAAGCAGTTTTTACATGCTTCACGACAATTGCGTGCAAATGAGTCCTTATAGGCAAAATTGCTTTATTTTTCAAAGGTAAGTCTATTTACACTATAACATTCAGGTTTGGATCATTCTCTCATAAGAAAATGCAAACTGCATATTATTCATTATTTTAACGCATACAAGCAGTTTTTACATGCATTATGACAATTAGGTGCAAATGAGTCTTTATAGGCAAAATTGCTTTATTTCATAAGGGTAAGTCTATTTACACTATAACATTTAGGTTTGGATCATTCTCATATAATAAAAATGCAAACTGCATATTAACCATTATTTTAACGCAGACAAGCAGTTTTAACATGCTTCACGACAATTGCGTGCAAATGAGTCCTTATAGGCAAAAGTGTTTTCTTTAATGAGGGTAAGTCTATTTACACTATAACATTCAGGTTTGGATCATTCTCTCATAAGAAAATGCAAACTGCATATTTACAATCATTTTAACGCATACAAGCAGTTTTCACATGTTTTACGACAATTAGGTGGAAATAAGTCCTTATAGGCAAAAGTGCTTTATTTCATGAAAGTAAGTCTATTTACACTATAACATTCAGGTTTGGATCGTTCTCTCATAAGAAAATGCAAATTGCATATTAACCATTATTTTAACGCTGACCAGCAGTTTTTACATGCTTTATGACAATTAGGGGCAAATGAGTCCTTATAGGCAAAATTGCTTTATTTTATGAAGGTAAGTCTATTTACACTATTTTATTCAGGTTTGGATCATTCTCTCATAAGAAAATGCAAACTGCATATTAACCATTATTTTAACGCAGACAAACAGTTTTTACGTGCTTCACGACAATTGCGTGCAAATGAGTCCTTATAGGCAAAAGTGCTTTATTTCATGGAGGTAAGTCTATTTACACTATAACATTCAGGTTTGGATCATTCTCTCATAAGAAAATGCAAACTGCATATTAACCAATATTTTAACGCATACAAGCAGTTTTTACAAGCTTTATGACAAATAGGTGCAAATGAGTCCTTATAGGGAAAATTGCTTTATTTCATGAGGGTAAGTCTATTTACACTATAACATTCAGGTTTGGATCATTCTCTCATTAGAAAATGCAAACTGCATAATAACCATTATTTAAACGCAGACAAGCAGTTTTTACATGCTTTACGACAATTACGTGCAAGTGAGTCTTTATAGGAAAAATTGCTTTATTTCATGAGGGTAAGTCTATTTACACTATAACATTCAGGTTTGGATCATTCTCACATAAGAAAATGCAAACTGCATATTTACTATCATTTTCACGCAGACAAGCAGTTTTTACATGCTTCAAGACAATTGCGTGCAAAATTGCTTTATTTTACAAAGGTAAGTCTATTTAC
Organism: Xanthostigma xanthostigma; assembly: GCA_963575645.1. NCBI lineage: Eukaryota > Metazoa > Arthropoda > Insecta > Raphidioptera > Raphidiidae > Xanthostigma > Xanthostigma xanthostigma. Next base: position 9,899,116 of record OY754474.1, read on the forward strand.
ACTATAACATTCCGGTTTGGATCATTCTCTCATAAGAAAATGCAAACTGCATATTTACTATCATTTTAACGCATACAAGCAGTTTTTACATGCTTTATGACAATTAGGTGCAAATGATTCTTTATAGGCAAAATTGCTTTATTTCATGAGGGTAAGTCTATTTACACTATAAAATTCAGGTTTGGATCATTCTCTCATAAGAAAATGCAAACTGCATTTTTACTATCATTTTAACGCATACAAGCAGTTTTTACATGCTTTATGACAAATAGGGGCAAATGAGTCCTTATAGGCAAAATTGCTTTATTTCTTGAAGGTAAGTCTATTTACACAATTACATTCAGGTTTGGATTATTTTCTCATAAGAAAATGCAAACTGCATATTAACCATTATTTTAACGCAGACAAGCAGTTTTTACATGGTTTACGACAATTGGGTGCAAATAGGTCCTTAAAGGCAAAATTGTTTTATTTCACAAAGGTAAGTCTACTTTCACTATAAAATTCAGGTTTGGATCATTCTCTCATAAGAAAATGCAAACTGCATATTTACTATCATTTTAACGCATACAAGCAGTTTTTACATGCTTTATGACAATTAGGGGCAAATGAGTCCTTATAGGCAAAAGTGCTTTATTTCATGAAGGTAAGTCTATTTACACTATAACATTCAGGTTTGGACCATTCTCTCGTAAGAAAATGCAAACTGCATATTAACCATTATTTTAACGCATACAAGCAGTTTTTACATGCTTTATGACAATTAGGGGCAAATGAGTCCTTATAGGCAAAATTGCTTTATTTCTTGAAGGTAAGTCTATTTACACAATTACATTCAGGTTTGGATTATTTTCTCATAAGAAAATGCAAACTGCAAATTAACCATTATTTAAACGCAGACAAGCAGTTTTTACATGCTTTATGACAATTAGGGGCAAATGAGTCCTTATGGGCAAAATTGCTTTATTTCATGAAGGTTTAACTATTTACACTATAACATTCAGGTTTGGATCATTCTCTCATAAGAAAATGCAAACTGCATATTATCCATTCTTTTAACGCAGACAAGCAGTTTTTACATGCTTTACGACTATTAGGTACAAATGAGTCCTTATAAGCAAAATTGCTTTATTTTACAAAGGTAAGTCTATTTTCACTATAACATTTAGGTTTGGATCATTCTCTCATAAGAAAATGCAAACTGCATATTAACCATTATTTAAACGCAGACAAGCAGTTTTTACATGCTTTACGACAATTAGGTGCAAATGAGTCTTTATAGGCAAAATTGCTTTATTTCATGAGAGTAAGTCTATTTACACTATAACATTCAGGTTTGGATCATTCTCTTATAAGAAAATGCAAACTGCATATTAACTATTATTTTAACGCATACAAGCAGTTTTTACAAGCTTTATGACAATTAGGTGCAAATGAGTCCTTATAGGCAAAATTGCTTTATTTCATGAGGGTAAGTCTATTTACACTATAACATTCAGGTTTGGATCATTCTCTCATAAGAAAATGCAAACTGCATATTAACCATTATTTTAACGCAGACAAGCAGTTTTTACATGCTTCACGACAATTGCGTGCAAATGAGTCCTTATAGGCAATATTACTTTATTTTACAAAGGTTAGTCTATTTACACTATAATATTCAGGTTTGGATCATTCTCTCATAAGAAAATGCAAACTGCATATTAACCATTATTTTAACGCATACAAGCAGTTTTTACATGCTTTATGACAATTAGGGGCAAATGAGTCCTTACAGGCAAAACTGCTTTATTTTACAAAGGTAAGTTTACTTAAACCATAACATTCAGGTTGAGATCATTCTCTCATAAGAAAATGCAAACTGCATATTAACTATTATTTTAACGCATACAAGCAGTTTTTACAAGCTTTATGACAATTAGGTGCAAATGAGTCCTTATAAGCAAAATTGCATTATTTCATGAGGGTAAGTCAATTTACACTATAACATTCAGGTTTGGATCATTCTCTCATAAGAAAATGCAAACTGCATATTAACTATTATTTTAACGCATACAAGCAGTTTTTACATGCTTTTTGACAATTAGGTGCAAATGAGTCCTTATAGGCAAAATTGCTTTATTTCATGAGGGTAAGTCTACTTACACTATAACATTCAGGTTTGGATCCTTCTCTCATAAGAAAATGCAAACTGCATATTAACCATTATTTTAACGCAGACAAGCAGTTTTTACATGCTTCACGACAATTGCGTGCAAATGAGTCCTTATAGGCAAAATTGCTTTATTTTACAAAGGTTAGTCTATTTACACTATAACATTCAGGTTTGGATCATTCTCTCATAAGAAAATGCAAACTGCATATTAACCATTATTTTAACGCATACAAGCAGTTTTTACATGCTTTACGACAATTAGGTGCAAATGAGTCCTTTTAGGCAAAATTGCTTTATTTCACAAAGGTAAGTTTACTCACACTATAACATTCAGGTTTGGATCATTCTATCACAATTAAATGCAATCTGCATATTAACTAATAATTATTTTAACGCATACAAGCAGTTTTTACATGCTTTATGACAATTAGGTGCAAATGAGTCCTTATAGGCAAAATTGCTTTATTTCATGAGGGTAAGTCTACTTACACTATAACATTCAGGTTTGGATCCTTCTCTCATAAGAAAATGCAAACTGCATATTAACCATTATTTTAACGCAGACAAGCAGTTTTTACATGCTTCACGACAATTGCGTGCAAATGAGTCCTTATAGGCAAAATTGCTTTATTTTACAAAGGTTAGTCTATCTACACTATAACATTCAGGTTTGGATCATTCTCTCATAAGAAAATGCAAACTGCATATTAACCATTATTTTAACGCATACAAGCAGTTTTTACATGCTTTATGACAATTAGGGGCAAATGAGTCCTAATAGGCAAAATTGCTTTATTTCATGAAGGTAAGTCTATTTTCACTATAACATTCAGGTTTGGATCATTCTCTCATAAGAAAATGCAAACTGCATATTAACCATTATTTAAACGCAGACAAGCAGTTTTTACATGCTTTACGACAATTAGTTGCAAATGAGTCTTTATAGGCAAAATTGCTTTATTTTACCAAGGGAAGTCTATTTACACTATAACATTCAGGTTTGGATCTATTTCTCAAAAGATAATGCAAACTGATCATTTCCTATTATTTTCACGCAAACAAGCAGTTTTTACATGCTTCACGACAATTAGGTGCAAATGAGTCCTTATAGGCAAAATTACTTTGTTTTACAAAGGCAAGTCTATTTACACTATAACATTCAGGTTTGAATCATTCTCTCATAAGAAAATGCAAACTGCACATTTTCTATCATTTTAACGCAGACAAGCAGGTTTTACATGCTTTACGACTATTAGGTGCAAATTAGTCCTTATAGGCAAAATTGCTTTATTTCATGAAGGTTAGTCTATTTACACTATTACATTCAGGTTTGGATCATACTCTCATAAGAAAATGCAAACTGCATATTTACTATCATTTTCACGCAGACAAGCAGTTTTTACATGCTTCACGACAATTGCGTGCAAATGAGTCCTTATAGGCAAAATTGCTTTATTTTTCAAAGGTAAGTCTATTTACACTATAACATTCAGGTTTGGATCATTCTCTCATAAGAAAATGCAAACTGCATATTATTCATTATTTTAACGCATACAAGCAGTTTTTACATGCATTATGACAATTAGGTGCAAATGAGTCTTTATAGGCAAAATTGCTTTATTTCATAAGGGTAAGTCTATTTACACTATAACATTTAGGTTTGGATCATTCTCATATAATAAAAATGCAAACTGCATATTAACCATTATTTTAACGCAGACAAGCAGTTTTAACATGCTTCACGACAATTGCGTGCAAATGAGTCCTTATAGGCAAAAGTGTTTTCTTTAATGAGGGTAAGTCTATTTACACTATAACATTCAGGTTTGGATCATTCTCTCATAAGAAAATGCAAACTGCATATTTACAATCATTTTAACGCATACAAGCAGTTTTCACATGTTTTACGACAATTAGGTGGAAATAAGTCCTTATAGGCAAAAGTGCTTTATTTCATGAAAGTAAGTCTATTTACACTATAACATTCAGGTTTGGATCGTTCTCTCATAAGAAAATGCAAATTGCATATTAACCATTATTTTAACGCTGACAAGCAGTTTTTACATGCTTTATGACAATTAGGGGCAAATGAGTCCTTATAGGCAAAATTGCTTTATTTTATGAAGGTAAGTCTATTTACACTATTTTATTCAGGTTTGGATCATTCTCTCATAAGAAAATGCAAACTGCATATTAACCATTATTTTAACGCAGACAAACAGTTTTTACGTGCTTCACGACAATTGCGTGCAAATGAGTCCTTATAGGCAAAAGTGCTTTATTTCATGGCGGTAAGTCTATTTACACTATAACATTCAGGTTTGGATCATTCTCTCATAAGAAAATGCAAACTGCATATTAACCAATATTTTAACGCATACAAGCAGTTTTTACAAGCTTTATGACAAATAGGTGCAAATGAGTCCTTATAGGGAAAATTGCTTTATTTCATGAGGGTAAGTCTATTTACACTATAACATTCAGGTTTGGATCATTCTCTCATAAGAAAATGCAAACTGCATAATAACCATTATTTAAACGCAGACAAGCAGTTTTTACATGCTTTACGACAATTACGTGCAAGTGAGTCTTTATAGGAAAAATTGCTTTATTTCATGAGGGTAAGTCTATTTACACTATAACATTCAGGTTTGGATCATTCTCTCATAAGAAAATGCAAACTGCATATTTACTATCATTTTCACGCAGACAAGCAGTTTTTACATGCTTCAAGACAATTGCGTGCAAAATTGCTTTATTTTACAAAGGTAAGTCTATTTACACTATAACATTCCGGTTTGGATCTTTCTCTCATAAGAAAATGCAAACTGCATATTAACCATTATTTTAACGCATACAAGCAGTTTTTACATGCTTTATGACAATTAGGGGCAAATGAGTTCTTATAGGCAAAATTGCTTTATTTTACAAAGGTAAGTTTACTTAAACTATAACATTCAGGTTTAGATCATTCTCTCATAAGAAAATGCAAACTGCATATTAACTATTATTTTAACGCATAGAAGCAGTTTTTACAAGCTTTATGACAAATAGGTGCGAATGAGTCCTTATAGGCAAAATTGCTTTATTTCATGAGGGTAAGTCTATTTACACTATACATTCAGGTTTGGATCATTCTCTCATAAGAAAATGCAAACTGCATATTTACTATCATTTTAACGCATACAAGCAGTTTTTACATGCTTTATGACAATTAGGTGCAAAAGAGTCTTTATGGTCAAAATTGCTTTATTTCATGAGGGTAAGTCTATTTACACTATAACATTTAGGTTTGGATCATTCTCTCATAAGAAAATGCAAACTGCATATTAACCAATATTTTAACGCAGACAAGCAGTTTTTACATGCTTCACGACAATTGCGTGCAAATGAGTCCTTATAGGCAAAATTGCGTTATTTTACAAAGGTAAGTTTATTTTCACTATAACATTCAGGTTTGGATCATTCTCTCATAAGAAAATGCAAACTGCATATTAACCATTATTTTAACGCTGACAAGCAGTTTTTACATGCTTTATGACAATTAGGGGCAAATGAGTCCTTATAGGCAAAAGTGCTTTATTTCATGAAGGTAAGTCTATTTACACTATAACATTCAGGTTTGGATCGTTCTCTCATAAGAAAATGCAAACTGCATATTAACCATTATTTTAACGCTGACAAGCAGTTTTTACATGCTTTATGACAATTAGGGGCAAATGAGTCCTTATCGGCAAAATTGCATTATTTTATGAAGGTAAGTCTATTTACACTATTTTATTCAGGTTTGGATCATTCTCTCATAAGAAAATGCAAACTGCATATTAACCATTATTTTAACGCAGACAAGCAGTTTCTACGTGCTTCACGACAATTGCGTGCAAATGAGTCCTTATAGGCAAAATTGCTTTATTTTACAAAGGTAAGTCTATTTACACTATAACATTCAGGTTTGGATCAGTCTCTCATAAGAAAATGCAAACTGCATATTAGCCATTATTTTAACGCATACAAGCAAATTTTACAAGCTTTATGACAAATAGGTGCAAATGAGTCCTTATAGGCAAGAGTGCTTTATTTCATGGAGATAAGTCTATTTACACTATAACATTCAGGTTTGGATCATTCTCTCATAAGAAAATGCAAACTGCATATTAACCAATATTTTAACGCATACAAGCAGTTTTTACAAGCTTTATGACAAATAGGTGCAAATGAGTCCTTATAGGCAAAATTGCTTTATTTCATGAGGGTAAGTCTATTTACACTATAACATTCAGGTTTGGATCATTCTCTCATAAGAAAATGCAAACTGCATATTTACTATCATTTTCACGCAGACAAGCAGTTTTTACATGCTTCAAGACAATTGCGTGCAAAATTGCTTTATTTTACAAAGGTAAGTCTATTTACACTATAACATTCCGGTTTGGATCATTCTCTCATAAGAAAATGCAAACTGCATATTAACCATTATTTTAACGCATACAAGCAGTTTTTACATGCTTTATGACAATTAGGGGCAAATGAGTTCTTATAGGCAAAATTGCTTTATTTTACAAAGGTAAGTTTACTTAAACTATAACATTCAGGTTTAGATCATTCTCTCATAAGAAAATGCAAACTGCATATTAACTATTATTTTAACGCATACAAGCAGTTTTTACAAGCTTTATGACAAATAGGTGCGAATGAGTCCTTATAGGCAAAATTGCAATATTTCATGAGGGTAAGTCTATTTTCACTATACATTCAGGTTTGGATCATTCTCTCATAAGAAAATGCAAACTGCATATTTACTATCATTTTAACGCATACAAGCAGTTTTTACATGCTTTATGACAATTAGGTGCAAATGAGTCTTTATGGTCAAAATTGCTTTATTTCATGAGGGTAAGTCTATTTACACTATAACATTTAGGTTTGGATCGTTCTCTCATAAGAAAATGCAAACTGCATATTAACCAATATTTTAACGCAGACAAGCAGTTTTTACATGCTTCACGACAATTGCGTGCAAATGAGTCCTTATAGGCAAAATTGCGTTATTTTACAAAGGTAAGTTTATATTCACTATAACATTCAGGTTTGGATCATTCTCTCATAAGAAAATGCAAACTGCATATTAACCATTATTTTAACGCTGACAAGCAGTTTTTACATGCTTTATGACAATTAGGGGCAAATGAGTCCTTATAGGCAAAAGTGCTTTATTTCATGAAGGTAAGTCTATTTACACTATAACATTCAGGTTTGGATCGTTCTCTCACAAGAAAATGCAAACTGCATATTAACCATTATTTTAACGCTGACAAGCAGTTTTTACATGCTTTATGACAATTAGGGGCAAATGAGTCCTTATAGGCAAAATTGCTTTATTTTATGAAGGTAAGTCTATTTACACTATTTTATTCAGGTTTGGATCATTCTCTCATAAGAAAAAGCAAACTGCATATTAACCATTATTTTAACGCAGACAAGCAGTTTTTACGTGCTTCACGACAATTGCGTGCAAATGAGTCCTTATAGGCAAAATTGCTTTATTTTACAATGGTAAGTCTATTTACACTATAACATTCAGGTTTGGATCAGTCTCTCATAAGAAAATGCAAACTGCATATTAACCATTATTTAAACGCAGACAAGCAGTTTTTACATGCTTTATGACAATTAGGGGCAAATGAGTCCTTATAGGCAAAAGTGCTTTATTTCATAAAGGTAAGTCTATTTACACTATAACATTCAGGTTTGGATCATTCTCTCATAAGAAATGCAAACTGCATATTAACCATTATTTTAACGCTGACAAGCAGTTTTTACATGCTTTATGACAATTAGGGGCAAATGAGTCCTTATAGGCAAAATTGCTTTATTTCATGAAGGTTAGTCTATTTACACTATTTTATTTAGGTTTGGATCATTCTCTCATAAGAAAATGCAAACTGCATATAACCATTATTTTAACGCAGACAAGCAGTTTTTACATGCTTCACGACAATTGCGTGTAAATGAGTCCTTATAGGCAAAATTGCTTTACTTTACAAAGGTAAGTCTATTTACACTATACATTCAGGTTTGGATCATTCTCTCATAAGAAAATGCAAACTGCATATTAACCATTATTTTAACGCATAGAAGCAGTTTTTACATGCTTTATGACAATTAGGGGCAAATGAGTCCTTATGGGCAAAAGTGCTTTATTTCATGAAGGTAAGTCTATTTACACTATAACATTCACGTTTGTATCATTCTCTCATAAGAAAATGCAAACTGCATATTTACTATCATTTTCACGCAGACAAGCAGTTTTCACATGTTTTACGACAATTAGGTGGAAATAAGTCCTTAAAGGCAAAATTGCTTTATTTTACAAAGGTAAGTCTATTTACACTATAACATTCAGGTTTTGATCATTCTCTCATAAGAAAATGCAAACTGCATATTAACCATTATTTTAACGCATACAAGCAGTTTTTACATGCTTTATGACAATTAGCGGCAAATGAGTCCTTATAGGCAAAATTGCTTTATTTTATTAAGGTAAGTCTATTTACACTATAACATTCAGGTTTGGATCATTCTCTCATAAGAAAATGCAAACTGCATATTTACTATCATTTTCACGCAGACAAGCAGTTTTCACATGTTTTACGACAATTAGGTGGAAATAAGTCCTTAAAGGCAAAATTGTTTTATTTCACAAAGGTAAGTCTACTTTCACTATAACATTCAGGTTTGGATCATTATCTCATAAGAAAATGCAACCTGCATAATATTAACCATTATTTTAACGCAGACAAGCAGTTTTTACAAGCTTTATGACAATTAGGTGCAAATGAGTCCTTATAGGCAAAATTGCTTTATTTCATGAGGGTAAGTCTATTTACACTATAACAAGCAGGTTTGGATCATTCTCTCATAAGAAAATGCAAACTGCATATTTACTATCATTTTAACGCATACAAACAGTTTTTACATGTTTTATGACAATTAGGTGCAAATGAGTCTTTATAGGCAAAATTGATTTATTTCATGAGGGTAAGTCTATTTACACTATAACATTCAGGTTTGGATCTTTCTCTTATAAGAAAATGCAAACTGCATATTAACCATTATTTAAACGCAGACAAGCAGTTTTTACATGCTTCACGACAATTGCGTGCAAATGAGTCCTTATAGGCAAAATTGCTTTATTTTACAAAGGTAAATCTATTTACACTATAACATTCAGGTTTGGATCATTCACTCATAAGAAAATGCAAACTGCATATTTACTATCATTTCACGCAGACAACAGTTTTTACATGCTTCAAGACAATTGCGTGCAAAATTGCTTTATTTTACAAAGGTTAGTCTATTTACACTATAACATTCAGGTTTGGATCATTCTCTCATAAGAAAATGCAAACTGCATATTAACCATTATTTAAACGCAGACAAGCAGTTTTTACATGCTTTATGACAATTAGGTGCAAATGAGTCCTTATAGGCAAAATTGCTTTATTTCATGAGGGTAAGTCTATTTACACTATAACATTCAGGTTTGGATCATTCTCTCATAAGAAAATGCAAACTGCATATTAACTATCATTTTCACGCAGACAAGCAGTTTTTACATGCTTTACGACAATTAGGTGCAAATGAGTCTTTATAGGCAAAATTGCTTTATTTCATGAGGGTAAGTCTATCTACACTACGACATTCAGGTTTGGATCATTCTCTCATAAGAAAATGCAAACTGCATATTTACTATCATTTTCACGCAGACAAGCAGTTTTTACATGCTTCACGACAATTGCGTGCAAAATTGCTTTATTTTACAAAGGTAAGTCTATTTACACTATAACATTCAGGTTTGGATCCATCTCTCATAAGAAAATGCAAACTGCATATTAACCATTATTTTAACGCATACAAGCAGTTTTTACATGCTTTATGACAATTAGGTGCAAATGAGTCTTTATAGGCAAAATTGCTTTATTTCATGAGGGTAAGTCTATTTACACTATAACATTCAGGTTTGGATCTTTCTCTCATAAGAAAATGCAAACTGCATATTAACCATTATTTAAACGCAGACAAGCAGTTTTTACATGCTTTACGACAATTAGGTGCAAATGAGTCTTTATATGCAAAATTGCTTTATTTCATGAGGGTAAGTCTATCTACACTACGACATTCAGGTTTGGATCATTCTCTCATAAGAAAATGCAAACTGCATATTTACTATCATTTTCACGCAGACAAGCAGTTTTTACATGCTTCACGACAATTGCGTGCAAATGAGTCCTTATAAACAAAATTGCTTTATTTTACAAAGGTAAGTCTATTTACACTATAACATTCAGGTTTGGATAATTCTCTCATAAGAAAATGCAATCTGCATATTTACTATAATTTCACGCAGACAAGCAGTTTTTACATGCTTCAAGACATTTGCGTGCAAAATTGCTTTATTTTACAAAGGTTAGTCTATTTACACTATAACATTCAGGTTTGGATCATTCTCTCATAAGAAAATGCAAACTGCATATTAACCATTATTTAAACGCAGACAAGCAGTTTTTACATGCTTTATGACAATTAGGTGCAAATGAGTCTTTATAGGCAAAATTGCTTTATTTCATGGGGGTAAGTCTATTTACACTATAACATTCAGGTTTGGATCATTCTCTCATAAGAAAATGCAAACTGCATATTTACTATCATTTTCACGCAGACAAGCAGTTTTTACATGCTTCACGACAATTGCGTGCAAATGAGTCCTTATAAACAAAATTGCTTTATTTTACAAAGGTAAGTCTATTTACACTATAACATTCAGGTTTGGATAATTCTCTCATAAGAAAATGCAATCTGCATATTAACCATTATTTTAACGCATACAAGCAGTTCTTACATGCTTTATGACAATTAGGGGCAAATGAGTCCTTATAGGCAAAATTGCTTTATTTCATAAAGGTAAGTCTATTTACACTATAACATTCAGGTTTGGATCATTCTCTCATAAGAAAATGCAATCTGCATATTAACCATTATTTTAACGCATACAAGCAGTTTTCACATGCTTTATGACAATTAGGTGCAAATGAGTCTTTATAGGCAAAATTGCTTTATTTTACAAAGGTAAGTCTATTTACACTATAACATTCAGGTTTGGATCATTCTCTCATAAGAAAATGCAAACTGCATATTAACCATTATTTTAACGCATACAAGCAGTTTTTACATGCTTCACGACAATTGCGTGCAAATGAGTCCTTATAGGCAAAATTGCTTTATTTTACAAAGGTAAGTCTATTTACACTACAACATTCAGGTTTGGATCAGTCTCTCATAAGAAAATGCAAACTGCATATTTACTATCATTTTCACGCAGACAAGCAGTTTTTACATGCTTCACGACAATTGCGTGCAAATGAGTCCTTTAGTGGCAAAATTGCTTTATTTTTCAAAGGTAAGTCTATTTACACTATAACATTCAGGTTTGGATCATTCTCTCATAAGAAAATGCAAACTGCATATTAACCATTATTTTAACGCATACAAGCAGTTTTTACATGCTTCACGACAATTGCGTGCAAATGAGTCCTTATAGGCAAAATTGCTTTATTTTACAAAGGTAAGTCTATTTACACCATAACATTCAGGTTTGGATCAGTCTCTCATAAGAAAATGCAAACTGCATATTAACCATTATTTAAACGCAGACAAGCAGTTTTTACATACTTTACGACAATTAGGTGCAAATAAGTCTTTATAGGCAAAATTGCTTTATTTCATGAGGGTAAGTCTATTTACACTATAACATTCAGGTTTGGATAATTCTCTCATAAGAAAATGCAATCTGCATATTAACCATTATTTAAACGCAGACAAGCAGTTTTTACATACTTTACGACAATTAAGTGCAAATAAGTCTTTATAGGCAAAATTGCTTTATTTCATGAAGGTAAGTCTATTTACACTATAACATTCAGGTTTGGATCATTCTCTGATAAGAAAATGCAATCTGCATATTAACCATTATTTTAACGCATACAAGCAGTTTTTACATGCTTTATGACAATTAAGGGCAAATGAGTCCTAATAGGCAAAATTGCTTTATTTCATGAAGGTAAGTCTATTTACACTATAACATTCAGGTTTGGATCTTTCTCTTATAAGAAAATGCAAACTGCATATTAACCATTATTTAAACGCAGACAAGCAGTTTTTACATGCTTTACGACAATTAGGTGCAAATGAGTCTTTATAGGCAAAATTGCTTTATTTCATGAGGGTAAGTCTATCTACACTATGACATTCAGGTTTGGATCATTTGCTCATAAGAAAATGCAAACTGCATATTTACTATCATTTTTACGCAGACAAGCAGTTTTTACATGCTTCACGACAATTGCGTGCAAATGAGTCCTTATAGGCAAAATTGCTTTATTTTGCAAAGGTAAATCTATTTACACTATAACATTTAGGTTTGGATCATTCACCCATAAGAAAATGCAAACTGCATATTTACTATCATTTCACGCAGACAAGCAGTTTTTACATGCTTCAAGACAATTGCGTGCAAAATTGCTTTATTTTACAAAGGTTAGTCTATTTACACTATAACATTCAGGTTTGGATTATTCTCTCATAAGAAAATGCAAACTGCATATTAACCATTATTTAAACGCAGACAAGCACTTTTTACATACTTTACGACAATTAGGTGCAAATAAGTCTTTATAGGCAAAATTGCTTTATTTTATGAGGGTAAGTCTATTTACACTATAACATTCAGGTTTGGATCATTCTCTCATAAGAAAATGCAAACTGCATATTAACCATTATTTTAACGCATACAAGCAGTTTTTACATGCTTTATGACAATTAAGGGCAAATGAGTCCTAATAGGCAAAATTGCTTTATTTCATGAAGGTAAGTCTATTTACACTATAACATTCAGGTTTGGATCTTTCTCTTATAAGAAAATGCAAACTGCATATTAACCATTATTTAAACGCAGACAAGCAGTTTTTACATGCTTTACGACAATTAGGTGCAAATGAGTCTTTATAGGCAAAATTGCTTTATTTCATGAGGGTAAGTCTATCTACACTATGACATTCAGGTTTGGATCATTTGCTCATAAGAAAATGCAAACTGCATATTTACTATCATTTTTACGCAGACAAGCAGTTTTTACATGCTTCACGACAATTGCGTGCAAATGAGTCCTTATAGGCAAAATTGCTTTATTTTGCAAAGGTAAATCTATTTACACTATAACATTTAGGTTTGGATCATTCACCCATAAGAAAATGCAAACTGCATATTTACTATCATTTCACGCAGACAAGCAGTTTTTACATGCTTCAAGACAATTGCGTGCAAAATTGCTTTATTTTACAAAGGTTAGTCTATTTACACTATAACATTCAGGTTTGGATTATTCTCTCATAAGAAAATGCAAACTGCATATTAACCATTATTTAAACGCAGACAAGCACTTTTTACATACTTTACGACAATTAGGTGCAAATAAGTCTTTATAGGCAAAATTGCTTTATTTCATGAAGGTAAGTCTATTTACACTATAACATTCAGGTTTGGATCATTCTCTGATAAGAAAATGCAATCTGCATATTAACCATTATTTTAACGCATACAAGCAGTTTTTACATGCTTTATGACAATTAAGGGCAAATGAGTCCTAATAGGCAAAATTGCTTTATTTCATGAAGGTAAGTCTATTTACACTATAACATTCAGGTTTGGATTATTCTCTCATAAGAAAATGCAAACTGCATATTAACCATTATTTAAACGCAGACAAGCACTTTTTACATACTTTACGACAATTAGGTGCAAATAAGTCTTTATAGGCAAAATTGCTTTATTTTATGAGGGTAAGTCTATTTACACTATAACATTCAGGTTTGGATCATTCTCTCATAAGAAAATGCAAACTGCATATTAACCATTATTTTAACGCATACAAGCAGTTTTTACATGCTTCACGACAATTGCGTGCAAATGAGTCCTTATAGGCAAAATTGCTTTATTTTACAAAGGTAAGTCTATTTACACCATAACATTCAGGTTTGGATCAGTCTCTCATAAGAAAATGCAAACTGCATATTAACCATTATTTAAACGCAGACAAGCAGTTTTTACATACTTTACGACAATTAGGTGCAAATAAGTCTTTATAGGCAAAATTGCTTTATTTCATGAGGGTAAGTCTATTTACACTATAACATTCAGGTTTGGATAATTCTCTCATAAGAAAATGCAATCTGCATATTAACCATTATTTAAACGCAGACAAGCAGTTTTTACATACTTTACGACAATTAGGTGCAAATAAGTCTTTATAGGCAAAATTGCTTTATTTCATGAAGGTAAGTCTATTTACACTATAACATTCAGGTTTGGATCATTCTCTGATAAGAAAATGCAATCTGCATATTAACCATTATTTTAACGCATACAAGCAGTTTTTACATGCTTTATGACAATTAAGGGCAAATGAGTCCTAATAGGCAAAATTGCTTTATTTCATGAAGGTAAGTCTATTTACACTATAACATTCAGGTTTGGATCTTTCTCTTATAAGAAAATGCAAACTGCATATTAACCATTATTTAAACGCAGACAAGCAGTTTTTACATGCTTTACGACAATTAGGTGCAAATGAGTCTTTATAGGCAAAATTGCTTTATTTCATGAGGGTAAGTCTATCTACACTATGACATTCAGGTTTGGATCATTTTCTCATAAGAAAATGCAAACTGCATATTTACTATCATTTTTACGCAGACAAGCAGTTTTTACATGCTTCACGACAATTGCGTGCAAATGAGTCCTTATAGGCAAAATTGCTTTATTTTGCAAAGGTAAATCTATTTACACTATAACATTTAGGTTTGGATCATTCACTCATAAGAAAATGCAAACTGCATATTTACTATCATTTCACGCAGACAAGCAGTTTTTACATGCTTCAAGACAATTGCGTGCAAAATTGCTTTATTTTACAAAGGTTAGTCTATTTACACTATAACATTCAGGTTTGGATTATTCTCTCATAAGAAAATGCAAACTGCATATTAACCATTATTTAAACGCAGACAAGCAGTTTTTACATGCTTTATGACAATTAGGTGCAAATGAGTCCTTATAGGCAAAATTGCTTTATTTCATGAGGGTAAGTCTATTTACACTATAACATTCAGGTTTGGATCATTCTCTCATAAGAAAATGCAAACTGCATATTTACTATCATTTTCACGCAGACAAGCAGTTTTTACATGCTTCACGACAATTGCGTGCAAATGAGTCCTTATAGGCAAAATTGCTTTATTTTACAAAGGTAAGTCTATTTACACTATAACATTCAGGTTTGGATCATTCTCTCATAAGAAAATGCAAACTGCATATTTACTATCATTTTCACGCAGACAAGCAGTTTTTACATGCTTCAAGACAATTGCGTGCAAAATTGCTTTATTTTACAAAGGTAAGTTTCTTTACACTATAACATTCAGGTTTGGATCATTCTCTCATAAGAAAATGCAAACTGCATATTAACCATTATTTTAACGCAGACAAGCAGTTTTTACATGCTTCACGACAATTACGTGCAAATGAGTTTTTATAGGCAAAATTGCTTTATTTTACAAAGGTAAGTCTATTTACACTATAACATTTAGGTTTGGATAATTCTCTCATAAGAAAATGCAATCTGCATATTAACCATTATTTTAACGCATACAAGCAGTTTTTACATGCTTTATGACAATTAGGGGCAAATGAGTCCTTATAGGCAAAATTGCTTTATTTCATGAAGGTAAGTCTATTTACACTATAACATTCAGGTTTGGATCATTCTCTCATAAGAAAATGCAAACTGCATATTTACTATCATTTTCACGCAGACAAGCAGTTTTTACATGCTTCACGACAATTGCGTGCAAATGAGTCCTTATAGGCAAAATTGCTTTATTTTACAAAGGTAAGTCTATTTACACTATAACATTCAGGTTTGGATCATTCTCTCATAAGAAAATGCAAACTGCATATTTACTATCATTTTCACGCAGACAAGCAGTTTTTACATGCTTCAAGACAATTGCGTGCAAAATTGCTTTATTTTACAAAGGTAAGTTTTTTTACACTATAACATTCAGGTTTGGATCATTCTCTCATAAGAAAATGCAAACTGCATATTAACCATTATTTTAACGCAGACAAGCAGTTTTTACATGCTTCACGACAATTACGTGCAAATGAGTTTTTATAGGCAAAATTGCTTTATTTTACAAAGGTAAGTCTATTTACACTATAACATTCAGGTTTGGATAATTCTCTCATAAGAAAATGCAATCTGCATATTAACCATTATTTTAACGCATACAAGCAGTTTTTACATGCTTTATGACAATTAGGGGCAAATGAGTCCTTATAGGCAAAATTGCTTTATTTAATGAAGGTAAGTCTATTTACACTATAACATTCAGGTTTGGATCATTCTCTCATAAGAAAATGCAATCTGCATATTAACCATTATTTTAACGCATACAAGCAGTTTTTACATGCTTCACGACAATTACGTGCAAATGAGTCTTTATAGGCAAAATTGCTTTATTTTACAAAGGTAAGTCTATTTACACTATAACATTCAGGTTTGGATAATTCTCTCATAAGAAAATGCAATCTGCATATTAACCTTTATTTTTACGCATACAAGCAGTTTTTACATGCTTTATGACAATTAGGGGCAAATGAGTCCTTATAGGCAAAATTGCTTTATTTCATGAAGGTAAGTCTATTTACACTATAACATTCAGGTTTGGATCATTCTCTCATAAGAAAATGCAATCTGCATATTAACCATTATTTTAACGCATACAAGCAGTTTTTACATGCTTTATGACAATTAGGTGCAAATGAATCTTTATAGGCAAAATTGCTTTATTTTACAATGGTAAGTCTATTTACACTATAACATTCAGGTTTGGATCAGTCTCTCATAAGAAAATGCAAACTGCATATTTACTATCATTTTCACGCAGACAAGCAGTTTTTACATGCTTCACGACAATTGCGTGCAAATGAGTCCTTATAGGCAAAATTGCTTTATTTTTCAAAGGTAAGTCTATTTACACTATAACATTCAGGTTTGGATCATTCTCTCATAAGAAAATGCAAACTGCATATTAACCATTATTTTAACGCATACAAGCAGTTTTTACATGCTTCACGACAATTGCGTGCAAATGAGTCCTTATAGGCAAAATTGCTTTATTTTACAAAGGTAAGTCTATTTACACCATAACATTCAGGTTTGGATCAGTCTCTCATAAGAAAATGCAAACTGCATATTAACCATTATTTAAACGCAGACAAGCAGTTTTTACATACTTTACGACAATTAGGTGCAAATAAGTCTCTATAGGCAAAATTGCTTTATTTCATGAGGGTAAGTCTATTTACACTATAACATTCAGGTTGGGATCATTCTCTCATAAGAAAATGCAATCTGCATATTAACCATTATTTTAACGCATACAAGCAGTTTTTACATGCTTTATGACAATTAGGGGCAAATGAGTCCTTATAGGCAAAATTGCTTTATTTCATGAAGGTAAGTCTATTTAAACTATAACATTCAGGTTTGGATCATTCTCTGATAAGAAAATGCAATCTGCATATTAACCATTATTTTAACGCATACAAGCAGTTTTTACATGCTTTATGACAATTAAGGGCAAATGAGTTCTAATAGGCAAAATTGCTTTATTTCATGAAGGTAAGTCTATTTACACTATGACATTCAGGTTTGGATCATTCTCTCATAAGAAAATGCAAACTGCATATTAACCATTATTTTAACGCATACAAGCAGTTTTTACATGCTTTATGACAATTAGGGGCAAATGAGTCCTAATAGGCAAAATTGCTTTATTTCATGAAGGTTAGTCTATTTACACTATAACATTCAGGTTTGGATCATTCTCTCATAAGAAAATGCAATCTGCATATTAACCATTATTTAAACGCAGACAAGCAGTTTTTACATGCTTTACGACAATTAGGTGCAAATGAGTCTTTATAGGCAAAATTGCTTTATTTTACAAAGGTAAGTCTATTTACACTATAACATTTAGGTTTGGATCATTCTCTCATAAGAAAATTCAAACTGCATATTAACCATTATTTAAACGCAGACAAGCAGTTTTTACATGCTTTACGACAATTAGGTGCAAATGAGTCTTTATAGGCAAAATTGCTTTATTTTACAAAGGTAAGTCTATTTACACTATACACATTCAGGTTTGGACCATTCTCTCATAAGAAAATGCAAACTGCATATTAACTATTATTTTAACGCATACAAGCAGTTTTTACATGCTTTATGACAATTAGGGGCAAATGAGTCTTTATAGGCAAAATTGCTATATTTTACAAAGGTAAGTTTACTTAAACTATAACATTCAGGTTTGGATCATTCTCTCATAAGAAAATGCAAACTGCATATTTACTATCATTTTAACGCATACAAGCAGTTTTTACATGCTTTATGACAATTAGGTGCAAATGAGTCTTTATAGGCAAAATTGCTTTATTTCATGAGGGTAAGTCTATTTACACTATAACATTTAGGTTTGGATCATTCTCTCATAAGAAAATGCAAACTGCATATTAACCATTATTTAAACGCAGACAAGCAGTTTTTACATGCTTCACGACAATTGCGTGCAAATGAGTCCTTATAGGCAAAATTGCGTTATTTTACAAAGGTAAGTCTATTTTCACTATAACATTCAGGTTTGGATCATTCTCTCATAAGAAAATGCAAACTGCATATTAACCATTATTTTAACGCATACAAGCAGTTTTTACATGCTTTATGACAATTAGGTGCAAATGAGTCTTTATAGGCAAAATTGCTTTATTTTATGAAGGTAAGTCTATTTACACTATTTTATTCAGGTTTGGATCATTCTCGCATAAGAAAATGCAAACTGCATATTAACCATTATTTTAACGCAGACAATCAGTTTTTACGTGCTTCACGACAATTGCGTGCAAATGAGTCCTTATAGGCAAAATTGCGTTATTTTACAAAATTAAGTTTACTTAAACTATAACATTCAGGTTTAGATCATTCTCTCATTAGAAAATGCAAACTGCATATTAACTATCATTTTAACGCATACAAGCAGTTTTTACATGCTTTATGAAAATTAGGTGCATATGAGTGTTTATAGGCAAAATTGCTTTATTTCATGAGTGTAAGTCTATTTACACTATAACATTTAGGTTTAGATCATTCTCTCATAAGAAAATGCAAACTGCATATTAACCATTATTTTAACGCAGACAAGCAGTTTTTACATGCTTCAAGACAATTGCGTGCAAAATTGCTTTATTTTACAAAGGTAAGTCTATTTACACTATAACATTCAGGTTTGGATCATTCTCTCATAAGAAAATGCAAACTGCATATTAACCATTATTTTAACGCATACAAGCAGTTTTTACATGCTTTATGACAATTAGGGGCAAATGAGTTCTTATAGGCAAAATTGCTTTATTTTACAAAGGTAAGTTTACTTAAACTATAACATTCAGGTTTGGATCATTCTCTCATTAGAAAATGCAAACTGCATATTAACTATCATTTTAACGCATACAAGCAGTTTTTACATGCTTTATGAAAATTAGGTGCATATGAGTGTTTATAGGCAAAATTGCTTTATTTCATGAGTGTAAGTCTATTTACACTATAACAATTAGGTTTGGATCATTCTCTCATAAGAAAATGCAAACTGCATATTAACCATTATTTAAACGCAGACAAGCAGTTTTTACATGCTTCACGACAATTGCGTGCAAATGAGTCCTTATAGGCAAAATTGCGTTATTTTACAAAGGTAAATCTATTTTCACTATAACATTCAGGTTTGGATCATTCTCTCATAAGAAAATGCAAACTGCATATTAACCATTATTTTAACGAATACAAGCAGTTTTTACATGCTTTATGACAATTAGGGGCAAATGAGTCCTTATAGGCAAAAGTGCTTTATTTCATGAAGGTAAGTCTATTTAAACTATAACATTCAGGTTTGGATCATTCTCTCATAAGAAAATGCAAACTGCATATTAACCCATTATTTTAACGCTGACAAGCAGTTTTTACATGCTTTATGACAATTAGGGGCAAATGAGTCCTTATAGGCAAAATTGCTTTATTTTATGAAGGTAAGTCTATTTACACTATTTTATTCAGGTTTGGATCATTCTCTCATAAGAAAATGCAAACTGCATATTAACCATTATTTTAACGCAGACAAGCAGTTTTTACATGCTTCACGACAATTGCGTGCAAATGAGTCCTTATAGGCAAAATTGCTTTATTTTACAAAGGTAAGTCTATTTACACTATAACATTCAGGTTTGGATCATTCACTCATATGAAAATGCAAACTGCATATTTACAATCATTTTCACGCAGACAAGCAGTTTTCACATGTTTTACGACAATTAGGTGGAAATAAGTCCTTAAAGGCAAAATTGTTTTATTTCACAAAGGTAAGTCTACTTTCACTATAACATTCAGGTTTGGATAATTCTCTCATAAGAAAATGCAATCTGCATATTAACCATTATTTTAACGCATACAAGCAGTTTTTACATGCTTTATGACAATTAGGGGCAAATGAGTCCTTATAGGCAAAATTGCTTTATTTCATGAAGGTAAGTCTATTTACACTATAACATTCAGGTTTGGATCATTCTCTCATAAGAAAATGCAATCTGCATATTAACCATTATTTTAACGCATACAAGCAGTTTTTACATGCTTCACGACAATTACGTGCAAATGAGTCTTTATTTGCAAAATTGCTTAATTTTACAAAGGTAAGTCTATTTACACTATAACATTCAGGTTTGGATAATTCTCTCATAAGAAAATGCAATCTGCATATTAACCATTATTTTAACGCATACAAGCAGTTTTTACATGCTTTATGACAATTAGGGGCAAATGAGTCCTTATAGGCAAAATTGCTTTATTTCATGAAGGTAAGTCTATTTACACTATAACATTCAGGTTTGGATCATTCTCTCATAATAAAATGCAATCTGCATATTAACCATTATTTTAACGCATACAAGCAGTTTTTACATGCTTTATGACAATTAGGTGCAAATGAATCTTTATAGGCAAAATTGCTTTATTTTACAATGGTAAGTCTATTTACACTATAACATGTAGGTTTGGATCAGTTTCTCATAAGAAAATGCAAACTGCATATTTACTATCATTTTCACGCAGACAAGCAGTTTTTACATGCTTCACGACAATTGCGTGCAAATGAGTCCTTATAGGCAAAATTGCTTTATTTTTCAAAGGTAAGTCTATTTACACTATAACATTCAGGTTTGGATCATTCTCTCATAAGAAAATGCAAACTGCATATTAACCATTATTTTAACGCATACAAGCAGTTTTTACATGCTTCACGACAATTGCGTGCAAATGAGTCCTTATAGGCAAAATTGCTTTATTTTACAAAGGTAAGTCTATTTACACCATAACATTCAGGTTTGGATCAGTCTCTCATAAGAAAATGCAAACTGCATATTAACCATTATTTAAACGCAGACAAGCAGTTTTTACATACTTTACGACAATTAGGTGCAAATAAGTCTCTATAGGCAAAATTGCTTTATTTCATAAGGGTAAGTCTATTTACACTATAACATTCAGGTTGGGATCATTCTCTCATAAGAAAATGCAATCTGCATATTAACCATTATTTTAACGCATACAAGCAGTTTTTACATGCTTTATGACAATTAGGGGCAAATGAGTCCTTATAGGCAAAATTGCTTTATTTCATGAAGGTAAGTCTATTTAAACTATAACATTCAGGTTTGGATCATTCTCTGATAAGAAAATGCAATCTGCATATTAACCATTATTTTAACGCATACAAGCAGTTTTTACATGCTTTATGACAATTAAGGGCAAATGAGTCCTAATAGGCAAAATTGCTTTATTTCATGAAGGTAAGTCTATTTACACTATAACATTCAGGTTTGGATCATTCTCTCATAAGAAAATGCAAACTGCATATTAACCATTATTTTAACGCATACAAGCAGTTTTTACATGCTTTATGACAATTAGGGGCAAATGAGTCCTAATAGGCAAAATTGCTTTATTTCATGAAGGTAAGTCTATTTACACTATAACATTCAGGTTTGGATCATTCTCTCATAAGAAAATGCAATCTGCATATTAACCATTATTTAAACGCAGACAAGCAGTTTTTACATGCTTTACGACAATTAGGTGCAAATGAGTCTTTATAGGCAAAATTGCTTTATTTTACAAAGGTTAGTCTATTTACACTATAACATTTAGGTTTGGATCATTCTCTCATAAGAAAATGCAAACTGCATATTAACCATTATTTAAACGCAGACAAACAGTTTTTACATGCTTTACGACAATTAGGTGCAAATGAGTCTTTATAGGCAAAATTGCTTTATTTTACAAAGGTAAGTCTATTTACACTATACACATTCAGGTTTGGACCATTCTCTCATAAGAAAATGCAAACTGCATATTAACTATTATTTTAACGCATACAAGCAGTTTTTACATGCTTTATGACAATTAGGGGCAAATGAGTCTTTATAGGCAAAATTGCTTTATTTTACAAAGGTAAGTTTACTTAAACTATAACATTCAGGTTTGGATCATTCTCTCATAAGAAAATGCAAACTGCATATTTACTATCATTTTAACGCATACAAGCAGTTTTTACATGCTTTATGACAATTAGGTGCAAATGAGTCTTTATAGGCAAAATTGCTTTATTTCATGAGGGTAAGTCTATTTACACTATAACATTTAGGTTTGGATCATTCTCTCATAAGAAAATGCAAACTGCATATTAACCATTATTTAAACGCAGACAAGCAGTTTTTACATGCTTCACGACAATTGCGTGCAAATGAGTCCTTATAGGCAAAAATGCGTTATTTTACAAAGGTAAGTCTATTTTCACTATAACATTCAGGTTTGGATCATTCTCTCATAAGAAAATGCAAACTGCATATTAACCATTATTTTAACGCATACAAGCAGTTTTTACATGCTTTATGACAATTAGGTGCAAATGAGTCTTTATAGGCAAAATTGCTTTATTTTATGAAGGTAAGTCTATTTACACTATTTTATTCAGGTTTGGATCATTCTCTCATAAGAAAATGCAAACTGCATATTAACCATTATTTTAACGCAGACAATCAGTTTTTACGTGCTTCACGACAATTGCGTGCAAATGATTCCTTATAGGCAAAATTGCGTTATTTTACAAAATTAAGTTTACTTAAACTATAACATTCAGGTTTAGATCATTCTCTCATTAGAAAATGCAAACTGCATATTAACTATCATTTTAACGCATACAAGCAGTTTTTACATGCTTTATGAAAATTAGGTGCATATGAGTGTTTATAGGCAAAATTGCTTTATTTCATGAGTGTAAGTCTATTTACACTATAACATTTAGGTTTAGATCATTCTCTCATAAGAAAATGCAAACTGCATAATAACCATTATTTTAACGCAGACAAGCAGTTTGTACATGCTTCACGACAATTGCGTGCAAATGAGTCCTTATAGGCAAAATTGCTTTATTTTACAAAGGTAAGTCTATTTACACTATAACATTCAGGTTTGGATCATTCACTCATATGAAAATGCAAACTGCATATTTACAATCATTTTCACGCAGACAAGCAGTTTTCACATGTTTTACGACAATTAGGTGGAAATAAGTCCTTAAAGGCAAAATTGTTTTATTTCACAAAGGTAAGTCTACTTTCACTATAACATTCAGGTTTGGATCATTCTCTCATAAGAAAATGCAAACTGCATATTAACCATTATTTTAACGCAGACAAGCAGTTTTTACAAGCTTTATGACAATTAGGTGCAAATGAGTCCTTATAGGCAAAAGTGCTTTATTTCATGAAGGTAAGTCTATTTACACTATAACATTCAGGTTTGGATCATTCTCTCATAAGAAAATGCAAACTGCATATTAACCATTATTTTAACGCTGACAAGCAGTTTTTACATGCTTTATGACAATTAGGGGCAAATGAGTCCTTATAGGCAAAAGTGCTTTATTTCATGAGTGTAAGTCTATTTACACTATAACATTTAGGTGTGGATCATTCTCTCATAAGAAAATGCAAACTGCATATTAACCATTATTTTAACGAATACAAGCAGTTTTTACATGCTTCATGACAATTAGGGGCAAATGAGTCCTTATAGGCAAAAGTGCTTTATTTCATGAAGGTAAGTCTATTTACACTATTTTATTCAGGTTTGGATTTCTCTCATAAGAAAATGCAAACTGCATATTAACCATTATTTTAACGCTGACAAGCAGTTTTTACATGCTTTATGACAATTAGGGGCAAATGAGTCCTTATAGGCAAAATTGCTTTATTTCATGAAGGTAAGTCTATTTACACTATTTTATTCAGGTTTGGATTTCTCTCATAAGAAAATGCAAACTGCATATTAACCATTCATTTAACGCAGACAAGCAGTTTTTACATGCTTCACGACAATTGCGTGCAAATGAGTCCTTATAGGCAAAATTGCTTTATTTTACAAAGGTAAGTCTATTTACACTATAACATTCAGGTTTGGATCATTCTCTCATAAGAAAATGCAAACTGCATATTAACCATTATTTTAACGCATACAAGCAGTTTTTACATGCTTTATGACAATTAGGGGCAAATGAGTCCTTATAGGCAAAATTGCGTTATTTTACAAAGGTAAGTCTATTTTCACTATAACATTCAGGTTTGGATCATTCTCTCATAAGAAAATGCAAACTGCATATTAACCATTATTTTAACGCATACAAGCAGTTTTTACATGCTTTATGACAATTAGGGGCAAATGAGTCCTTATGGGCAAAAGTGCTTTATTTCATGAGGGTAAGTCTATTTACACTATAACATTCAGGTTTGGATCATTCTCTCATAAGAAAATGCAAACTGCATATTTACAATCATTTTCACGCAGACAAGCAGTTTTCACATGTTTTACGACAATTAGGTGGAAATAAGTCCTTAAAGGCAAAATTGTTTTATTTCACAAAGGTAAGTCTACTTTCACTATAACATTCAGGTTTGGATCATTCTCTCATAAGAAAATGCAAACTGCATATTAACCATTATTTTAACGCAGACAAGCAGTTTTTACAAGCTTTATGACAATTAGGTGCAAATGAGTCCTTATAGGCAAAAGTGCTTTATTTCATAAAGGTAAGTCTATTTACACTATAACATTCAGGTTTGGATCATTCTCTCATAAGAAAATGCAAACTGCATATTAACCATTATTTTAACGCATACAAGCAGTTTTTACATGCTTTATGACAATTAGGGGCAAATGAGTCCTCATAGGCAAAATTGCGTTATTTTACAAAGGTAAGTCTATTTTCACTATAACATTCAGGTTTGAATCATTCTCTCATAAGAAAATGCAAACTGCATATTAACCATTATTTTAACGCATACAAGTAGTTTTTACATGCTTTATGACAATTAGGGGCAAATGAGTCCTTATGGGCAAAAGTGCTTTATTTCATGAAGGTAAGTCTATTTACACTATAACATTCAGGTTTGTATCATTCTCTCATAAGAAAATGCAAACTGCATATTTACAATCATTTTCACGCAGACAAGCAGTTTTCACATGTTTTACGACAATTAGGTGGAAATAAGTCCTTAAAGGCAAAATTGCTTTATTTTACAAAGGTAAGTCTATTTACACTATATCATTCAGGTTTTGATCATTCTCTCATAAGAAAATGCAAACTGCATATTAACCATTATTTTAACGCATACAAGCAGTTTTTACATGCTTTATGACAATTAGCGGCAAATGAGTCCTTATAGGCAAAATTGCTTTATTTTATTAAGGTAAGTCTATTTTCACTATAACATTCAGGTTTGGATCATTCTCTCATAAGAAAATGCAAACTGCATATTAACCATTATTTTAACGCTTACAAGCAGTTTTTAAATGCTTTACGACAATTAGGTGCAAATGAGTCTTTATAGGCTAAAGTGCTTTATTTCATGAGGGTAAGTCTATTTACACTATAACATTCAGGTTTGGATCATTCTCTCATAAGAAAATGCAAACTGCATATTAACCATTATTTAAACGCAGACAAGCAGTTTTTACATGCTTTATGACAATTAGCGGCAAATGAGTCCTTATAGGCAAAATTGCTTTATTTCATGAGGGTAAGTCTATTTACACTATAACATTCAGGTTTGGATCAATCTCTCATAAGAAAATGCAAACTGCATATTAACTATTATTTTAACGCTGACAAGCAGTTTTTACATGCTTTATGACAATTAGGGGCAAATGAGTCCTTATAGGCAAAAGTGCTTTATTTCATGAAGGTAAGTCCATTTACACTATAACATTTAGGTTTGGATCATTCTCTCATAAGATAATGCAAACTGCATATTAACCATTATTTTAACGCTGACAAGCAGTTTTTACTTGCTTTATGACAATTAGGGGCAAATGAGTCCTTATAGGCAAAATTGCTTTATTTCATGAAGGTAAGTCTATTTACACTATTTTATTCAGGTTTGGATCATTCTCTCATAAGAAAATGAAAACTGCATATTAACCATTATTTAAACGCAGACAAGCAGTTTTTACATGCTTTACGACAATTAGGTGCAAATTAGTCTTTATAGGCAAAATTGTTTTATTTTATGAGGGTAAGTCTATTTACACTATAACATTTAGGTTTGGATCATTCTCTCATAAGAAAATGCAAACTGCATATTAACCATTATTTTAACGCATACAAGCAGTTTTAACATGCTTTATGACAATTAGGGGCAAATAAGTCCTTATAGGCAAAAGTGCTTTATTTCATGAAGGTAAGTCTATTTACACTATAACATTCAGGTTTGGATCATTCTCTCATAAGAAAATGCAAACTGCATATTAACCATTATTTTAACGCTGACAAGCAGTTTTTACATGCTTTATGACAATTAGGGGCAAATGAGTCCTTATAGGCAAAAGTGCTTTATTTCATGAAGGTAAGTCTATTTACACTATAACATTCAGGTTTGGATCATTCTCTCATAAGAAAATGCAAACTGCATATTAACCATTATTTTAACGCTGACAAGCAGTTTTTACATGCTTTATGACGATTAGGGGCAAATGAGTCCTTATAGGCAAAATTGCTTTATTTCACGAGGGTAAGTCTATTTACACTATAACATTCAGGTTTGGATCATTCTCTCATAAGAAAATGCAAACTGCATATTTACTATCATTTTAACGCATACAAACAGTTTTTACATGCTTTATGACAATTAGGTGCAAATGAGTCTTTATAGGCAAAATTGCTTTATTTCATGAGGGTAAGTCTATTTACATTATAACATCCAGGTTTGGATCTTTCTCTCATAAGAAAATGCAAACTGCATATTAGCCATTATTTAAACGCAGACAAGCAGTTTTTACATGCTTTACGACAATTAGGGGCAAATGAGTTCTTATAGGCAAAATTGCTTTATTTTACAAAGGTAAGTTTATTTAAACTATAACATTCAGGTTTAGATCATTCTCTCATGAGAAAATGCAAACTGCATATTAACTATTATTTTAACGCATACAAGCAGTATTTACAAGCTTTATGACAAATAGGTGCGACTGAGTCCTTATAGGCAAAAGTGCTTTATTTCATGAAGGTAAGTCTATTTACACTATAACATTCAGGTTTGGATCATTCTCTCATAAGAAAATGCAAACTGCATATTAACTTTTATTTTAACGCATACAAGCAGTTTTTACATGCTTTATGACAATTACCGGCAAATGAGTCCTTATAGGCAAAATTGCTTTATTTTATTAAGGTAAGTCTATTTACACTATAACATTTAGGTTTGGATCATTCTCTTATAAGAAAATGCAAACTGCATATTAACCATTATTTTAACGCTGACAAGCAGTTTTTAAATGCTTTACGACAATTAGGTGCAAATGAGTCCTTATAGGCAAAAGTGCTTTATTTCATGAGGGTAAGTCTATTTACACTATAACATTCAGGTTTGGATCATTCTCTCATAAGAAAATACAAACTGCATATTTACTATCATTTTCACGCAGCAAAGCAGTTTTCACATGTTTTACGACAATTAGGTGGAAATAAGTCCTTAAAGGCAAAGTTGTTTTATTTCACAAAGGTAAGTCTACTTTCACTATAACATTCAGGTTTGGATCATTCTCTCATAAGAAAATGCAAACTGCATATTAACCATTATTTTAACGCTGACAAGCAGTTTTTACATGCTTTATGACAATTAGGGGCAAATGAGTCCTTATAGGCAAAATTGCTTTATTTCATGAAGGTAAGTCTATTTACACTATAACATTCAGGTTTGGATCTTTCTCTCATAAGAAAATGCAAACTGCATATTAACCATTATTTAAACGCAGACAAGCAGTTTTTACATGCTTTACGACAATTAGGTGCAAATGAGTCTTTATAGGCAAAATTGCTTAATTTCATAAGGGTAAAACTATTTACACTATAACATTCAGGTTTGGATCATTCTCTGATAAGAAAATGCAAACTGCATATTTACTATCATTTTCACGCAGACAAGCAGTTTTTACATGCTTCACGACAATTGCGTGCAAATGAGTCCTTATAGGCAAAATTGCTTTATTTTACAAAGGTAAGTCTATTTACACTATAACATTCAGGTTTGGATCATTCACTCATAAGAAAATACAAACTGCATATTTACTATCATTTTCACGCAGACAAGCAGTTTTTACATGCTTCAAGACAATTGCGTGCAAAATTGCTTTATTTTACAAAGGTAAGTCTATTTACACTATAACATTCAGGTTTGGATCATTCTCTCATAAGAAAATGCAAACTGCATATTAACCATTATTTAAACGCAGACAAGCAGTTTTTACATGCTTCACGACAATTGCGTGCAAATGAGTCCTTATAGGCAAAATTGCTTTATTTTACAAAGGTAAGTCTATTTACACCATAACATTCAGGTTTGGATCAGTCTCTCATAAGAAAATGCAAACTGCATATTAACCATTATTTAAACGCAGACAAGCAGTTTTTACATACTTTACGACAATTAGGTGCAAATGAGTCTTTATAGGCAAAATTGCTTTATTTTACAAAGGTAAGTCTATTTACACTATAACATTTAGGTTTGGATCATTCTCTCATAAGAAAATGCAAACTGCAAATTAACTATTATTTAAACGCAGACAAGCAGTATTTACATGCTTTACGACAATTAGGTGCAAATGAGTCTTTATAGGCAAAATTGCTTTTTTTTACAAAGGTAAGTCTATTTACACTATACACATTCAGGTTTGGACCATTCTCTCATAAGAAAATGCAAACTGCATATTAACTATTATTTTAACGCATACAAGCAGTTTTTACATGCTTTATGACAATTAGGGGCAAATGAGTCTTTATAGGCAAAATTGCTTTATTTCACAAAGGTAAGTTTACTTAAACTATAACATTC
This sequence comes from Xanthostigma xanthostigma, assembly GCA_963575645.1. Lineage (NCBI taxonomy): Eukaryota > Metazoa > Arthropoda > Insecta > Raphidioptera > Raphidiidae > Xanthostigma > Xanthostigma xanthostigma. Next base: position 9,928,940 of record OY754474.1, read on the forward strand.
AGGTTTGGATCATTCTCTCATAAGAAAATGCAAACTGCATATTTACTATCATTTTAACGCATACAAGCAGTTTTTACATGCTTTATGACAATTAGGTGCAAATGAGTCTTTATAGGCAAAATTGCTTTATTTCATGAGGGTAAGTCTATTTACACTATAACATTTAGGTTTGGATCATTCTCTCATAAGAAAATGCAAACTGCATATTAACCATTATTTAAACGCAGACAAGCAGTTTTTACATGCTTCACGACAATTGCGTGCAAATGAGTCCTTATAGGCAAAATTGCGTTATTTTACAAAGGTAAGTCTATTTTCACTATAACATTCAGGTTTGGATCATTCTCTCATAAGAAAATGCAAACTGCATATTAACCATTATTTTAACGCATACAAGCAGTTTTTACATGCTTTATGACAATTAGGTGCAAATGAGTCTTTATAGGCAAAATTGCTTTATTTTATGAAGGTAAGTCTATTTACACTATTTTTTTCAGGTTTGGATCATTCTCTCATAAGAAAATGCAAACTGCATATTAACCATTATTTTAACGCAGACAATCAGTTTTTACGTGCTTCACGACAATTGCGTGCAAATGAGTCCTTATAGGCAAAATTGCGTTATTTTACAAAATTAAGTTTACTTAAACTATAACATTCAGGTTTAGATCATTCTCTCATTAGAAAATGCAAACTGCATATTAACTATCATTTTAACGCATACAAGCAGTTTTTACATGCTTTATGAAAATTAGGTGCATATGAGTGTTTATAGGCAAAATTGCTTTATTTCATGAGTGTAAGTCTATTTACACTATAACATTTAGGTTTAGATCATTCTCTCATAAGAAAATGCAAACTGCATTTTAACCATTATTTTAACGCAGACAAGCAGTTTTTACATGCTTCAAGACAATTGCGTGCAAAATTGCTTTATTTTACAAAGGTAAGTCTATTTACACTATAACATTCAGGTTTGGATCATTCTCTCATAAGAAAATGCAAACTGCATATTAACCATTATTTTAACGCATACAAGCAGTTTTTACATGCTTTATGACAATTAGGGGCAAATGAGTTCTTATAGGCAAAATTGCTTTATTTTACAAAGGTAAGTTTACTTAAACTATAACATTCAGGTTTGGATCATTCTCTCATTAGAAAATGCAAACTGCATATTAACTATCATTTTAACGCATACAAGCAGTTTTTACATGCTTTATGAAAATTAGGTGCATATGAGTGTTTATAGGCAAAATTGCTTTATTTCATGAGTGTAAGTCTATTTACACTATAACAATTAGGTTTGGATCATTCTCTCATAAGAAAATGCAAACTGCATATTAACCATTATTTAAACGCAGACAAGCAGTTTTTACATGCTTCACGACAATTGCGTGCAAATGAGTCCTTATAGGCAAAATTGCGTTATTTTACAAAGGTAAGTCTATTTTCACTATAACATTCAGGTTTGGATCATTCTCTCATAAGAAAATGCAAACTGCATATTAACCATTATTTTAACGAATACAAGCAGTTTTTACATGCTTTATGACAATTAGGGGCAAATGAGTCCTTATAGGCAAAAGTGCTTTATTTCATGAAGGTAAGTCTATTTAAACTATAACATTCAGGTTTGGATCATTCTCTCATAAGAAAATGCAAACTGCATATTAACCCATTATTTTAACGCTGACAAGCAGTTTTTACATGCTTTATGACAATTAGGGGCAAATGAGTCCTTATAGGCAAAATTGCTTTATTTTATGAAGGTTAGTCTATTTACACTATTTTATTCAGGTTTGGATCATTCTCTCATAAGAAAATGCAAACTGCATATTAACCATTATTTTAACGCAGACAAGCAGTTTTTACATGCTTCACGACAATTGCGTGCAAATGAGTCCTTATAGGCAAAATTGCTTTATTTTACAAAGGTAAGTCTATTTACACTATAACATTCAGGTTTGGATCATTCACTCATATGAAAATGCAAACTGCATATTTACAATCATTTTCACGCAGACAAGCAGTTTTCACATGTTTTACGACAATTAGGTGGAAATAAGTCCTTAAAGGCAAAATTGTTTTATTTCACAAAGGTAAGTCTACTTTCACTATAACATTCAGGTTTGGATAATTCTCTCATAAGAAAATGCAATCTGCATATTAACCATTATTTTAACGCATACAAGCAGTTTTTACATGCTTTATGACAATTAGGGGCAAATGAGTCCTTATAGGCAAAATTGCTTTATTTCATGAAGGTAAGTCTATTTACACTATAACATTCAGGTTTGGATCATTCTCTTATAAGAAAATATCTGCATATTAACCATTATTTTAACGCATACAAGCAGTTTTTACATGCTTCACGACAATTACGTGCAAATGAGTCTTTATAGGCAAAATTGCTTTATTTTACAAAGGTAAGTCTATTTACACTATAACATTCAGGTTTGGATAATTCTTTCATAAGAAAATGCAATCTGCATATTAACCATTATTTTAACGCATACAAGCAGTTTTTACATGCTTTATGACAATTAGGGGAAAATGAGTCCTTATAGGCAAAATTGCTTTATTTCATGAAGGTAAGTCTATTTACACTATAACATTCAGGTTTGGATCATTCTCTCATAAGAAAATGCAAACTGCATATTAACCATTATTTTAACGCATACAAGCAGTTTTTACATGCTTTATGACAATTAGGGGCAAATGAGTCCTAATAGGCAAAATTGCTTTATTTCATGAAGGTAAGTCTATTTACACTATAACATTCAGGTTTGGATCATTCTCTCATAAGAAAATGCAATCTGCATATTAACCATTATTTAAACGCAGACAAGCAGTTTTTACATGCTTTACGACAATTAGGTGCAAATGAGTCTTTATAGGCAAAATTGCTTTATTTTACAAAGGTAAGTCTATTTACACCATAACATTCAGGTTTGGATCAGTCTCTCATAAGAAAATGCAAACTGCATATTAACCATTATTTTAACGCAGACAAGCAGTTTTTACATGCTTCACGACAATTGCGTGCAAATGAGTCCTTATAGGCAAAATTGCTTTATTTTACAAAGGTAAGTCTATTTACACCATAACATTCAGGTTTGGATCAGTCTCTCATAAGAAAATGCAAACTGCATATTAACCATTATTTAAACGCAGACAAGCAGTTTTTACATACTTTACGACAATTAGGTGCAAATAAGTCTCTATAGGCAAAATTGCTTTATTTCATGAGGGTAAGTCTATTTACACTATAACATTCAGGTTGGGATCATTCTCTCATAAGAAAATGCAATCTGCATATTAACCATTATTTTAACGCATACAAGCAGTTTTTACATGCTTTATGACAATTAGGGGCAAATGAGTCCTTATAGGCAAAATTGCTTTATTTCATGAAGGTAAGTCTATTTAAACTATAACATTCAGGTTTGGATCATTCTCTGATAAGAAAATGCAATCTGCATATTAACCATTATTTTAACGCATACAAGCAGTTTTTACATGCTTTATGACAATTAAGGGCAAATGAGTCCTAATAGGCAAAATTGCTTTATTTCATGAAGGTAAGTCTATTTACACTATAACATTCAGGTTTGGATCATTCTCTCATAAGAAAATGCAAACTGCATATTAACCATTATTTTAACGCATACAAGCAGTTTTTACATGCTTTATGACAATTAGGGGCAAATGAGTCCTAATAGGCAAAATTGCTTTATTTCATGAAGGTAAGTCTATTTACACTATAACATTCAGGTTTGGATCATTCTCTCATAAGAAAATGCAATCTGCATATTAACCATTATTTAAACGCAGACAAGCAGTTTTTACATGCTTTACGACAATTAGGTGCAAATGAGTCTTTATAGGCAAAATTGCTTTATTTTACAAAGGTAAGTCTATTTACACTATAACATTTAGGTTTGGATCATTCTCTCATAAGAAAATGCAAACTGCATATTAACCATTATTTAAACGCAGACAAACAGTTTTTACATGCTTTACGACAATTAGGTGCAAATGAGTCTTTATAGGCAAAATTGCTTTATTTTACAAAGGTAAGTCTATTTACACTATACACATTCAGGTTTGGACCATTCTCTCATAAGAAAATGCAAACTGCATATTAACTATTTTTTTAACGCATACAAGCAGTTTTTACATGCTTTATGACAATTAGGGGCAAATGAGTCTTTATAGGCAAAATTGCTTTATTTTACAAAGGTAAGTTTACTTAAACTATAACATTCAGGTTTGGATCATTCTCTCATAAGAAAATGCAAACTGCATATTTACTATCATTTTAACGCATACAAGCAGTTTTTACATGCTTTATGACAATTAGGTGCAAATGAGTCTTTATAGGCAAAATTGCTTTATTTCATGAGGGTAAGTCTATTTACACTCTAACATTTAGGTTTGGATCATTCTCTCATAAGAAAATGCAAACTGCATATTAACCATTATTTAAACGCAGACAAGCAGTTTTTACATGCTTCACGACAATTGCGTGCAAATGAGTCCTTATAGGCAAAATTGCGTTATTTTACAAAGGTAAGTCTATTTTCACTATAACATTCAGGTTTGGATCATTCTCTCATAAGAAAATGCAAACTGCATATTAACCATTATTTTAACGCATACAAGCAGTTTTTACATGCTTTATGACAATTAGGTGCAAATGAGTCTTTATAGGCAAAATTGCTTTATTTTATGAAGGTAAGTCTATTTACACTATTTTATTCAGGTTTGGATCATTCTCTCATAAGAAAATGCAAACTGCATATTAACCATTATTTTAACGCAGACAATCAGTTTTTACGTGCTTCACGACAATTGCGTGCAAATGATTCCTTATAGGCAAAATTGCGTTATTTTACAAAATTAAGTTTACTTAAACTATAACATTCAGGTTTAGATCATTCTCTCATTAGAAAATGCAAACTGCATATTAACTATCATTTTAACGCATACAAGCAGTTTTTACATGCTTTATGAAAATTAGGTGCATATGAGTGTTTATAGGCAAAATTGCTTTATTTCATGAGTGTAAGTCTATTTACACTATAACATTTAGGTTTAGATCATTCTCTCATAAGAAAATGCAAACTGCATATTAACCATTATTTTAACGCAGACAAGCAGTTTTTACATGCTTCAAGACAATTGCGTGCAAAATTGCTTTATTTTACAAAGGTAAGTCTATTTACACTATAACATTCAGGTTTGGATCATTCTCTCATAAGAAAATGCAAACTGCATATTAACCATTATTTTAACGCATACAAGCAGTTTTTACATGCTTAATGACAATTAGGGGCAAATGAGTTCTTATAGGCAAAATTGCTTTATTTTACAAAGGTAAGTTTACTTAAACTATAACATTCAGGTTTGGATCATTCTCTCATTAGAAAATGCAAACTGCATATTAACTATCATTTTAACGCATACAAGCAGTTTTTACATGCTTTATGAAAATTAGGTGCATATGAGTGTTTATAGGCAAAATTGCTTTATTTCATGAGTGTAAGTCTATTTACACTATAACAATTAGGTTTGGATCATTCTCTCATAAGAAAATGCAAACTGCATATTAACCATTATTTAAACGCAGACAAGCAGTTTTTACATGCTTCACGACAATTGCGTGCAAATGAGTCCTTATAGGCAAAATTGCGTTATTTTACAAAGGTAAGTCTATTTTCACTATAACATTCAGGTTTGGATCATTCTCTCATAAGAAAATGCAAACTGCATATTAACCATTATTTTAACGAATACAAGCAGTTTTTACATGCTTTATGACAATTAGGGGCAAATGAGTCCTTATAGGCAAAAGTGCTTTATTTCATCAAGGTAAGTCTATTTAAACTATAACATTCAGGTTTGGATCATTCTCTCATAAGAAAATGCAAACTGCATATTAACCCATTATTTTAACGCTGACAAGCAGTTTTTACATGCTTTATGACAATTAGGGGCAAATGAGTCCTTATAGGCAAAATTGCTTTATTTTATGAAGGTAAGTCTATTTACACTATTTTATTCAGGTTTGGATCATTCTCTCATAAGAAAATGCAAACTGCATATTAACCATTATTTTAACGCAGACAAGCAGTTTTTACAAGCTTTATGACAATTAGGTGCAAATGAGTCCTTATAGGCAAAAGTGCTTTATTTCATGAGTGTAAGTCTATTTACACTATAACATTTAGGTGTGGATCATTCTCTCATAAGAAAATGCAAACTGCATATTAACCATTATTTTAACGAATACAAGCAGTTTTTTACATGCTTCATGACAATTAGGGGCAAATGAGTCCTTATAGGCAAAAGTGCTTTATTTCATGAAGGTAAGTCTATTTACACTATTTTATTCAGGTTTGGATTTCTCTCATAAGAAAATGCAAACTGCATATTAACCATTATTTTAACGCTGACAAGCAGTTTTCACATGCTTTATGACAATTAGGGGCAAATGAGTCCTTATAGGCAAAATTGCTTTATTTCATGAAGGTAAGTCTATTTACACTATTTTATTCAGGTTTGGATTTCTCTCATAAGAAAATGCAAACTGCATATTAACCATTATTTTAACGCAGACAAGCAGTTTTTACATGCTTCACGACAATTGCGTGCAAATGAGTCCTTATAGGCAAAATTGCTTTATTTTACAAAGGTAAGTCTATTTACACTATAACATTCAGGTTTGGATCATTCTCTCATAAGAAAATGCAAACTGCATATTAACCATTATTTTAACGCATACAAGCAGTTTTTACATGCTTTATGACAATTAGGGGCAAATGAGTCCTTATAGGCAAAATTGCGTTATTTTACAAAGGTAAGTCTATTTTCACTATAACATTCAGGTTTGGATCATTCTCTCATAAGAAAATGCAAACTGCATATTAACCATTATTTTAACGCATACAAGCAGATTTTACATGCTTTATGACAATTAGGGGCAAATGAGTCCTTATGGGCAAAAGTGCTTTATTTCATGAGGGTAAGTCTATTTACACTATAACATTCAGGTTTGGATCATTCTCTCATAAGAAAATGCAAACTGCATATTTACAATCATTTTCACGCAGACAAGCAGTTTTCACATGTTTTACGACAATTAGGTGGAAATAAGTCCTTAAAGGCAAAATTGTTTTATTTCACAAAGGTAAGTCTACTTTCACTATAACATTCACGTTTGGATCATTCTCTCATAAGAAAATGCAAACTGCATATTAACCATTATTTTAACGCAGACAAGCAGTTTTTACAAGCTTTATGACAATTAGGTGCAAATGAGTCCTTATAGGCAAAAGTGCTTTATTTCATAAAGGTAAGTCTATTTACACTATAACATTCAGGTTTGGATCATTCTCTCATAAGAAAATGCAAACTGCATATTAACCATTATTTTAACGCATACAAGCAGTTTTTACATGCTTTATGACAATTAGGGGCAAATGAGTCCTTATAGGCAAAATTGCGTTATTTTACAAAGGTAAGTCTATTTTCACTATAACATTCAGGTTTGAATCATTCTCTCATAAGAAAATGCAAACTGCATATTAACCATTATTTTAACGCATACAAGTAGTTTTTACATGCTTTATGACAATTAGGGGCAAATGAGTCCTTATGGGCAAAAGTGCTTTATTTCATGAAGGTAAGTCTAATATACACTATAACATTCAGGTTTGTATCATTCTCTCATAAGAAAATGCAAACTGCATATTTACTATCATTTTCACGCAGACAAGCAGTTTTAACATGTTTTACGACAATTAGGTGGAAATAAGACCTTAAAGGCAAAATTGCTTTATTTTACAAAGGTAAGTCTATTTACACTATAACATTCAGGTTTTGATCATTCTCTCATAAGAAAATGCAAACTGCATATTAACCATTATTTTAACGCATACAAGCAGTTTTTACATGCTTTATGACAACTAGCGGCAAATGAGTCCTTATAGGCAAAATTGCTTTATTTTATTAAGGTAAGTCTATTTTCACTATAACATTCAGGTTTGGATCATTCTCTCATAAGAAAATGCAAACTGCATATTAACCATTATTTTAACGCTTACAAGCAGTTTTTAAATGCTTTATGACAATTAGGTGCAAATGAGTCCTTATAGGCAAAAGTGCTTTATTTCATAAAGGTAAGTCTATTTACACTATAACATTCAGGTTTGGATCATTCTCTCATAAGAAAATGCAAACTGCTTATTAACCATTATTTTAACGCAGACAAGCAGTTTTTACATGCTTTATGACAATTAGCGGCAAATGAGTCCTTATAGGCAAAATTGCTTTATTTCATGAGGGTAAGTCTATTTACACTATAACATTCAGGTTTGGATCAATCTCTCATAAGAAAATGCAAACTGCATATTAACCATTATTTTAACGCTGACAAGCAGTTTTTACATGCTTTATGACAATTAGGGGCAAATGAGTCCTTAAAGGCAAAGTTGTTTTATTTCACAAAGGTAAGTCTACTTTCACTATAACATTTAGGTTTGGATTATTCTCTCATAAGAAAATGCAAACTGCATATTAACTATTATTTTAACGCATACAAGCAGTTTTTACAAGCTTTATGACAAATAGGTGCGAATGAGTCCTTATAGGCAAAAGTGCTTTATTTCATGAAGGTAAGTCTATTTACACTATAACATTCAGGTTTGGATCATTCTCTCATAAGAAAATGCAAACTGCATATTAACCATTATTTTAACGCTGACAAGCAGTTTTTACATGCTTTATGACAATTAGGGGCAAATGAGTCCTTATAGGCAAAATTGCTTTATTTCATGAAGGTAAGTCTATTTACACTATAACATTCAGGTTTGGATCTTTCTCTCATAAGAAAATGCAAACTGCATATTAACCATTATTTAAACGCAGACAAGCAGTTTTTACATGCTTTACGACAATTAGGTGCAAATGAGTCTTTATAGGCAAAATTGCTTAATTTCATAAGGGTAAAACTATTTACACTATAACATTCAGGTTTGGATCATTCTCTGATAAGAAAATGCAAACTGCATATTTACTATCATTTTCACGCAGACAAGCAGTTTTTACATGCTTCACGACAATTGCGTGCAAATGAGTCCTTATAGGCAAAATTGCTTTATTTTACAAAGGTAAGTCTATTTACACTATAACATTCAGGTTTGGATCATTCACTCATAAGAAAATACAAACTGCATATTTACTATCATTTTCACGCAGACAAGCAGTTTTTACATGCTTCAAGACAATTGCGTGCAAAATTGCTTTATTTTACAAAGGTAAGTCTATTTACACTATAACATTCAGGTTTGGATCATTCTCTCATAAGAAAATGCAAACTGCATATTAACCATTATTTAAACGCAGACAAGCAGTTTTTACATGCTTTATGACAATTAGGTGCAAATGAGTCCTTATAGGCAAAATTGCTTTATTTCATGAGGGTAAGTCTATTTACACTATAACATTCAGGTTTGGATCATTCTCTCATAAGAAAATGCAAACTGCATATTTACTATCATTTTCACGCAGACAAGCAGTTTTTACATGCTTCACGACAATTGCGTGCAAATGAGTCCTTATAGGCAAATCTGCTTTATTTTACAAAGGTAAGTCTATTTACACTATAACATTCAGGTTTGGATCATTCTCTCATAAGAAAATGCAAACTGCATATTTACTATCATTTTCACACAGACAAGCATTTTTTACATGCTTCAAGACAATTGCGTGCAAAATTGTTTTATTTTACAATGGTAAGTCTATTTACACTATAACATTCAGGTTTGGATCATTCTCTCATAAGAAAATGCAACTGCATATTAACCATTATTTTAACGCAGACGAGCAGTTTTTACATGCTTCACGACAATTAAGTGCAAATGAGTCCTTATAGGCAAAATTGCTTTATTTTACAAAGGTTAGTCTATTTACACTATATCATTCAGGTTTGGATAATTCTCTCATAAGAAAATGCAATCTGCATATTAACCATTATTTTAACGCATACAAGCAAATTTTACATGCTTTATGACAATTAGGGGCAAATGAGTCCTTATAGGCAAAATTGCTTTATTTCATGAAGGTAAGTCTACTTACACTATAACATTCAGGTTTGGATCATTCTCTCATAAGAAAATGCAATCTGCATATTAACCATTATTTTAACGCATACAAGCAGTTTTTACATGCTTTATGACAATTAGCGGCAAATGAGTCCTAATAGGAAAAATTGCTTTATTTCATGAAGGTAAGTCTATTTACACTATAACATTCAGGTTTGGATCATTCTCTCATAAGAAAATGCAAACTGCATAATGCATATTACCATTATTAAAACGCAGACAAGCAGTTTTTACATGCTTTACGACAATTAGGTGCAAATGAGTCTTTATAGGCAAAATTGCTTTATTTTACAAAGGTAAGTCTATTTACACTATAACATTCAGGTTTGGATCATTCTCTCATAAGAAAATGCAAACTGCATATTTACTATCATTTTCACGCAGACAAGCAGTTTTTACATGCTTCACGACAATTGCGTGCAAATGAGTCCTTATAGGCAAAATTGCTTTATTATTCAAAGGAAAGTCTATTTACACTATAACATTCAGGTTTGGATCATTCTCTCATAGGAAAATGCAAACTGCATATTAACTATTATTTTAACGCAGACAAGCAGTTTTTACATGCTTCACGACAATTGCGTGCAAATGAGTCCTTATAGGCAAAATTGCTTTATTTTTCAAAGGTAAGTCTTATTACACTATAACATTCAGGTTTGGATCATTCTCTCATAAGAAAATGCAAACTGCATATTAACCATTATTTTAACGCATACAAGCAGTTTTTACATGCTTTATGACAATTTGGGGCAAATGAGTCTATATAGGCAAAATTGCTTTATTTTACAAAGGTTAGTTTACTTAAACTATAACATTCAGGTTTAGATCATTGTCTCATAAGAAAATGCAAACTGCATATTTACTTTTATTTTAACGCATACAAGCAGTTTTTACAAGCTTTATGACTAATAGGTGCAAATGAGTCCTTATAGGCAAAAGTGCTTTATTTCATGAAGGTAAGTCTATTTACACTATAACATTCAGGTTTGGATCATTCTCTCATAAGAAAATGCAAACTGCATATTAACCATTATTTTAACGCTGACAAGCAGTTTTTACATGCTTTATGACAATTAGGGGCAAATGAGTCCTTATAGGCAAAATTGCTTTATTTCATGAAGGTAAGTCTATTTACTTTATAACATTCAGGTTTGGATCTTTCTCTCATAAGAAAATGCAAACTGCATATTAACCATTATTTAAACGCAGACAAGCAGTTTTTACATGCTTTACGACAATTAGGTGCAAATGAGTCTTTATAGGCAAAATTGCTTTATTTCATAAGGGTAAAACTATTTACACTATAACATTCAGGTTTGGATCATTCTCTCATAAGAAAATGCAAACTGCATATTTACTATCATTTTCACGCAGACAAGCAGTTTTTACATGCTTCACGACAATTGCGTGCAAATGAGTCCTTATAGGCAAAATTGCTTTATTTTACAAAGGTAAGTCTATTTACACTATAACATTCAGGTTTGGATCATTCTCTCATAAGAAAATGCAACTGCATATTAACCATTATTTTAACGCAGACGAGCAGTTTTTACATGCTTTATGACAATTAGGGGCAAATGAGTCCTTATGGGCAAAAGTGCTTTATTTCATGAAGGTAAGTCTATTTACACTATAACATTCAGGTTTGTATCATTCTCTCATAAGAAAATGCAAACTGCATATTTACTATCATTTTCACGCAGACAAGCAGTTTTAACATGTTTTACGACAATTAGGTGGAAATAAGTCCTTAAAGGCAAAATTGATTTATTTTACAAAGGTAAGTCTATTTACACTATAACATTCAGGTTTTGATCATTCTCTCATAAGAAAATGCAAACTGCATATTAACCATTATTTTAACGCATACAAGCAGTTTTTACATGCTTTATGACAATTAGCGGCAAATGAGTCCGTATAGGCAAAATTGCTTTATTTTACAAAGGTAAGTCTATTTACACTATAACATTCAGGTTTGGATCATTCTCTCATAAGAAAATGCAAACTGCATATTTACTATCATTTTCACACAGACAAGCATTTTTTACATGCTTCAAGACAATTGCGTGCAAAATTGTTTTATTTTACAATGGTAAGTCTATTTACACTATAACATTCAGGTTGGGATCATTCTCTCATAAAAAAATGCAAACTGCATATTAACCATTATTTTAACGCTGACAAGCAGTTTTTAAATGCTTTACGACAATTAGGTGCAAATGAGTCTTTATAGGCAAAAGTGCTTTATTTCATGAGGGTAAGTCTATTTACACTATAACATTCAGGTTTGGATCATTCTCTCATAAGAAAATGCAAACTGCATATTTACAATCATTTTCACGCAGACAAGCAGTTTTCACATGTTTTACGACAATTAGGTGGAAATAAGTCCTTAAAGGCAAAATTGTTTTATTTCACAAAGGTAAGTCTACTTTCACTATAACATTCAGGTTTGGATCATTCTCTCATAAGAAAATGCAAACTGCATATTAACCATTATTTTAACGCAGACAAGCAGTTTTTACTAGCTTCATGACAATTAGGTGCAAATTAGTCCTTATAGGCAAAATTGCTTTATTTCATGAGGGTAAGTCTATTTACACTATAACATTTAGGTTTGGATCTTTCTCTCATAAGAAAATGCAAACTGCATATTAACCATTATTTAAACGCAGACAAGCAGTTTTTACATGCTTTACGACAATTAGGTGCAAATGAGTCTTTATAGGCAAAATTGCTTTATTTCATGAGGGTTAGTCTATCTACATTATAACATTCAGGTTTGGATCATTCTCTCATAAAAAAATGCAAACTGCATATTTACTATCATTTTCACGCAGACAAGCAGTTTTTACATGCTTCACGACAATTGCGTGCAAATGAGTCCTTATAGGCAAAATTGCTTTATTTTACAAATGTAAGTCTATTCACACTATAACATTCAGGTTTGGATCATTTTCTCATAAGAAAATGCAAACTGCATATTTACTATCATTTTCACGCAGACAAGCAGTTTTTACATGCTTCAAGACAATTGCGTGCAATATTGCTTTATTTTACAAAGGTAAGTCTATTTACACTATAACATTCAGGTTTGGATCATTCTCTCATAAGAAAATGAAAACTGCATATTAATCATTATTTTAACGCAGACAAGCAGTTTTTACATGTTTCGCGACAATTGCGTGCCAATGAGTCCTTATAGGCAAAATTGCTTTATTTTACAAAGGTAAGTCTATTTACACTATAACATTCAGGTTTGGATCAGTCTCTCATAAGAAAATGCAAACTGCATATTAACCATTATTTAAACGCAGACAAGCAGTTTTTACATGCTTTACGACAATTAGGTGTAAATGAGTCTTTATAGGCAAAATTGTTTTATTTCATGAGGGTAAGTCTATTTACACTATAATATTCAGGTTTGGATCATTCTCTCATAAGAAAATGCAAACTGCATATTAACCATTATTTTAACGCATAAAGCAGTTTTTACATGCTTTATGACAATTAGCGGCAAATGAGTCCTTATAGGCAAAATTGCTTTATTTCATGAGGGTAAGTCTATTTACACTATAACATTCAGGTTTGGATCTTTCTCTCATAAGAAAATGCAAACTGCATATTAACCATTATTTAAACGCAGACAAGCAGTTTTTACATGCTTTATGACAATTAGCGGCAAATGCGTCCTTATAGGCAAAATTGCTTTATTTCATGAGGGTAAGTCTATTTACACTATAACATTCAGGTTTGGATCATTCTCTCATAAGAAAATGCAAACTGCATATTTACTATCATTTTAACGCATACAAACAGTTTTTACATGCTTTATGACAAATAGGTGCAAATGAGTCTTTATAGGCAAAATTGCTTTATTTCATGAGGGTAAGTCTATTTACACTATAACATCCAGGTTTGGATCTTTCTCTCATAAGAAAATGCAAACTGCATATTAACCATTATTTAAACGCAGACAAGCAGTTTTTTACATGCTTTACGACAATTAGGGGCAAATGAGTTCTTATAGGCAAAATTGCTTTATTTTACAAAGGTAAGTTTATTTAAACTATAACATTCAGGTTTAGATCATTCTCTCATAAGAAAATGCAAACTGCATATTAACTATTATTTTAACGCATACAAGCAGTATTTACAAGCTTTATGACAAATAGGTGCGAATGAGTCCTTATAGGCAAAATTGCTTTATTTCATGAGGGTAAGTCTATTTACACTATAACATTCAGGTTTGGATCAATCTCTCATAAGAAAATGCAAACTGTATATTTACTATTATTTTAACGCATACAAGCAGTTTTTACATGCTTTATGACAATTAGGTGCAAATGAGTCTTTATAGGCAAAATTGCGTTATTTTACAAAGGTAAGTCTATTTTCACTATAACATTCAGGTTTGAATCATTCTCTCATAAGAAAATGCAAACTGCATATTAACCATTATTTTAACGCTGACAAGCAGTTTTTACATGCTTTATGACAATTAGGGGCAAATGAGTCCTTATAGGCAAAATTGCTTTATTTCATGAAGGTAAGTCTATTTACACTATTTTATTCAGGTTTGGATCATTCTCTCATAAGAAAATGAAAACTGCATATTAACCATTATTTTAACGCAGACAAGCAGTTTTTACATGCTTCACGACAATTGCGTGCAAATGAGTCCTTATAGGCAAAATTGCTTTATTTTACAAAGGTAGGTCTATTTACACTATAACATTCAGGTTTGGGTCAGTCTCTCATAAGAAAATTCAAACTGCATATTAACCATTATTTAAACGCAGACAAGCAGTTTTTACATGCTTTACGACAATTAGGTGCAAATGAGTCTTTATAGGCAAAATTGTTTTATTTTATGAGGGTAAGTCTATTTACACTATAACATTTAGGTTTGGATCATTCTCTCATAAGAAAATGCAAACTGCATATTAACCATTATTTTAACGCATACAAGCAGTTTTAACATGCTTTATGACAATTAGGGGCAAATGAGTCCTTATAGGCAAAAGTGCTTTATTTCATGAAGGTAAGTCTATTTACACTATAACATTCAGGTTTGGATCATTCTCTCATAAGAAAATGCAAACTGCATATTAACCATTATTTTAACGCTGACAAGCAGTTTTTACATGCTTTATGACAATTAGGGGCAAATGAGTCCTTATAGGCAAAAGTGCTTTATTTCATGAAGGTAAGTCTATTTACACTATAACATTCAGGTTTGGATCATTCTCTCATAAGAAAATGCAAACTGCATATTAACCATTATTTTAACGCTGACAAGCAGTTTTTAAATGCTTAATGACGATTAGGGGCAAATGAGTCCTTATAGGCAAAATTGCTTTATTTCATGAGGGTAAGTCTATTTACACTATAACATTCAGGTTTGGATCATTCTCTCATAAGAAAATGCAAACTGCATATTTACTATCATTTTAACGCATACAAACAGTTTTTACATGCTTTATGACAATTAGGTGCAAATGAGTCTTTATAGGCAAAATTGCTTTATTTCATGAGGGTAAGTCTATTTACACTATAACATCCAGGTTTGGATCTTTCTCTCATAAGAAAATGCAAACTGCATATTAACCATTATTTAAACGCAGACAAGCAGTTTTTACATGCTTTACGACAATTAGGGGAAATGAGTTCTTATAGGCAAAATTGCTTTATTTTACAAAGGTAAGTTTATTTAAACTATAACATTCAGGTTTAGATCATTCTCTCATAAGAAAATGCAAACTGCATATTAACTATTATTTTAACGCATACAAGCAGTATTTACAAGCTTTATGACAAATAGGTGCGAATGAGTCCTTATAGGCAAAATTGCTTTATTTCATGAGGGTAAGTCTATTTACGCTATAACATTCAGGTTTGGATCAATCTCTCATAAGAAAATGCAAACTGCATATTTACTATTATTTTAACGCATACAAGCAGTTTTTACATGCTTTATGACAATTAGGTGCAAATGAGTCTTTATAGGCAAAATTGCTTTATTTCATGAGGATAAGTCCATTTACACTATAACATTTAGGTTTGGATCATTCTCTCATAAGAAAATGCAAACTGCATATTAACCATTATTTAAACGCAGACAAGCAGTTTTTACATGCTTTACGACAATTAGGTGCAAATGAGTCTTTATAGGCAAAATTGTTTTATTTTATGAGGGTATGTCTATTTACACTATAACATTTAGGTTTGGATTAATCTCTCATAAGAAAATGCAAACTGCATATTAACCATTATTTTAACGCATACAAGCAGTTTTTACATGCTTTATGACAATTAGGGGCAAATGAGTCCTTATAGGCAAAAGTGCTTTATTTCATGAAGGTAAGTCTATTTACACTATAACATTCAGGTTTGGATCATTCTCTCATAAGAAAATGCAAACTGCATATTAACCATTATTTTAACGCTGACAAGCAGTTTTTACATGCTTTATGACAATTAGAGGCAAATGAGTCCTTAAAGGCAAAATTGCTTTATTTCATGAAGGTAAGTCTATTTACACTATTTTATTCAGGTTTGGACCATTCTCTCATAAGAAATTGCAAACTGCATATTAACCATTATTTTAACGCAGACAAGCAGTTTTTACATGCTTCACGACAATTGCGTGCAAATGAGTCCTTATAGGCAAAATTGCTTTATTTTACAAAGGCAAGTCTATTTATACTATAACATTCAGGTTTTGATCATTCTCTCATAAGAAAATGCAAACTGCATATTAACCATTATTTTAACGCATACAAGCAGTTTTTACATGCTTTATGACAATTAGGGGCAAATGAGTCCTTATAGGCAAAATTGCGTTATTTTACAAAGGTAAGTCTATTTTCACTATAACATTCAGGTTTGGATAATTCTCTCTTAAGAAAATGCAAACTGCATATTAACCATTACTTTAACGCATACAAGCAGAGTTTACATGCTTTATGACAATTAGGGGCAAATGAGTCCTTATAGGCAAAAGTGCTTTATTTCATGAAGGTAAGTCTATTTACACTATAACATTCAGGTTTGTATCATTCTCTCATAAGAAAATGCAAACTGCATATTTACTATCATTTTCACGCAGACAAGCAGTTTTTACAGGTTTACGACAATTAGTTGGAAATAAGTCCTTAAAGGCAAAATTGCTTTATTTTACAAAGGTAAGTCTATTTACACTATAACATTCAGGTTTTGATCATTCTCTCATAAGAAAATGCAAACTGCATATTAACCATTATTTTAACGCATACAAGCAGTTTTTACATGCTTTATGACAATTAGGGGCAAATGAGTCCTTATAGGCAAAATTGCTTTATTTCATGAAGGTAAGTCTATTTAAACTATAACATTCAGGTTTGGATCATTCTCTGATAAGAAAATGCAATCTGCATATTAACCATTATTTTAACGCATACAAGCAGTTTTTACATGCTTTATGACAATTAAGGGCAAATGAGTCCTAATAGGCAAAATTGCTTTATTTCATGAAGGTAAGTCTATTTAAACTATAACATTCAGGTTTGGATCATTCTCTGATAAGAAAATGCAATCTGCATATTAACCATTATTTTAACGCATACAAGCAGTTTTTACATGCTTTATGACAATTAAGGGCAAATGAGTCCTAATAGGCAAAATTGCTTTATTTCATGAAGGTAAGTCTATTTACACTATAACATTCAGGTTTGGATCATTCTCTCATAAGAAAATGCAAACTGCATATTAACCATTATTTTAACGCATACAAGCAGTTTTTACATGCTTTATGACAATTAGGGGCAAATGAGTCCTAATAGGCAAAATTGCTTTATTTCATGAAGGTAAGTCTATTTACACTATAACATTCAGGTTTGGATCATTCTCTCATAAGAAAATGCAATCTGCATATTAACCATTATTTTAACGCATACAAGCAGTTTTTACATGCTTTATGACAATTAGGGGCAAATGAGTCCTAATAGGCAAAATTGCTTTATTTCATGAAGGTAAGTCTATTTACACTATAACATTCAGGTTGGGATCATTCTCTCATAAGAAAATGCAATCTGCATATTAACCATTATTTTAACGCATACAAGCAGTTTTTACATGCTTTATGACAATTAGGGGCAAATGAGTCCTTATAGGCAAAATTGCTTTATTTCATGAAGGTAAGTCTATTTAAACTATAACATTCAGGTTTGGATCATTCTCTGATAAGAAAATGCAATCTGCATATTAACCATTATTTTAACGCATACAAGCAGTTTTTACATGCTTTATGACAATTAAGGGCAAATGAGTCCTAATAGGCAAAATTGCTTTATTTCATGAAGGTAAGTCTATTTACACTATAACATTCAGGTTTGGATCATTCTCTCATAAGAAAATGCAAACTGCATATTAACCATTATTTTAACGCATACAAGCAGTTTTTACATGCTTTATGACAATTAGGGGCAAATGAGTCCTAATAGGCAAAATTGCTTTATTTCATGAAGGTAAGTCTATTTACACTATAACATTCAGGTTTGGATCATTCTCTCATAAGAAAATGCAATCTGCATATTAACCATTATTTAAACGCAGACAAGCAGTTTTTACATGCTTTACGACAATTAGGTGCAAATGAGTCTTTATAGGCAAAATTGCTTTATTTTACAAAGGTAAGTCTATTTACACTATAACATTTAGGTTTGGATCATTCTCTCATAAGAAAATGCAAACTGCATATTAACCATTATTTAAACGCAGACAAACAGTTTTTACATGCTTTACGACAATTAGGTGCAAATGAGTCTTTATAGGCAAAATTGCTTTATTTTACAAAGGTAAGTCTATTTACACTATACACATTCAGGTTTGGACCATTCTCTCATAAGAAAATGCAAACTGCATATTAACTATTTTTTTAACGCATACAAGCAGTTTTTACATGCTTTATGACAATTAGGGGCAAATGAGTCTTTATAGGCAAAATTGCTTTATTTTACAAAGGTAAGTTTACTTAAACTATAACATTCAGGTTTGGATCATTCTCTCATAAGAAAATGCAAACTGCATATTTACTATCATTTTAACGCATACAAGCAGTTTTTACATGCTTTATGACAATTAGGTGCAAATGAGTCTTTATAGGCAAAATTGCTTTATTTCATGAGGGTAAGTCTATTTACACTCTAACATTTAGGTTTGGATCATTCTCTCATAAGAAAATGCAAACTGCATATTAACCATTATTTAAACGCAGACAAGCAGTTTTTACATGCTTCACGACAATTGCGTGCAAATGAGTCCTTATAGGCAAAATTGCGTTATTTTACAAAGGTAAGTCTATTTTCACTATAACATTCAGGTTTGGATCATTCTCTCATAAGAAAATGCAAACTGCATATTAACCATTATTTTAACGCATACAAGCAGTTTTTACATGCTTTATGACAATTAGGTGCAAATGAGTCTTTATAGGCAAAATTGCTTTATTTTATGAAGGTAAGTCTATTTACACTATTTTATTCAGGTTTGGATCATTCTCTCATAAGAAAATGCAAACTGCATATTAACCATTATTTTAACGCAGACAATCAGTTTTTACGTGCTTCACGACAATTGCGTGCAAATGATTCCTTATAGGCAAAATTGCGTTATTTTACAAAATTAAGTTTACTTAAACTATAACATTCAGGTTTAGATCATTCTCTCATTAGAAAATGCAAACTGCATATTAACTATCATTTTAACGCATACAAGCAGTTTTTACATGCTTTATGAAAATTAGGTGCATATGAGTGTTTATAGGCAAAATTGCTTTATTTCATGAGTGTAAGTCTATTTACACTATAACATTTAGGTTTAGATCATTCTCTCATAAGAAAATGCAAACTGCATATTAACCATTATTTTAACGCAGACAAGCAGTTTTTACATGCTTCAAGACAATTGCGTGCAAAATTGCTTTATTTTACAAAGGTAAGTCTATTTACACTATAACATTCAGGTTTGGATCATTCTCTCATAAGAAAATGCAAACTGCATATTAACCATTATTTTAACGCATACAAGCAGTTTTTACATGCTTAATGACAATTAGGGGCAAATGAGTTCTTATAGGCAAAATTGCTTTATTTTACAAAGGTAAGTTTACTTAAACTATAACATTCAGGTTTGGATCATTCTCTCATTAGAAAATGCAAACTGCATATTAACTATCATTTTAACGCATACAAGCAGTTTTTACATGCTTTATGAAAATTAGGTGCATATGAGTGTTTATAGGCAAAATTGCTTTATTTCATGAGTGTAAGTCTATTTACACTATAACAATTAGGTTTGGATCATTCTCTCATAAGAAAATGCAAACTGCATATTAACCATTATTTAAACGCAGACAAGCAGTTTTTACATGCTTCACGACAATTGCGTGCAAATGAGTCCTTATAGGCAAAATTGCGTTATTTTACAAAGGTAAGTCTATTTTCACTATAACATTCAGGTTTGGATCATTCTCTCATAAGAAAATGCAAACTGCATATTAACCATTATTTTAACGAATACAAGCAGTTTTTACATGCTTTATGACAATTAGGGGCAAATGAGTCCTTATAGGCAAAAGTGCTTTATTTCATCAAGGTAAGTCTATTTAAACTATAACATTCAGGTTTGGATCATTCTCTCATAAGAAAATGCAAACTGCATATTAACCCATTATTTTAACGCTGACAAGCAGTTTTTACATGCTTTATGACAATTAGGGGCAAATGAGTCCTTATAGGCAAAATTGCTTTATTTTATGAAGGTAAGTCTATTTACACTATTTTATTCAGGTTTGGATCATTCTCTCATAAGAAAATGCAAACTGCATATTAACCATTATTTTAACGCAGACAAGCAGTTTTTACAAGCTTTATGACAATTAGGTGCAAATGAGTCCTTATAGGCAAAAGTGCTTTATTTCATGAGTGTAAGTCTATTTACACTATAACATTTAGGTGTGGATCATTCTCTCATAAGAAAATGCAAACTGCATATTAACCATTATTTTAACGAATACAAGCAGTTTTTTACATGCTTCATGACAATTAGGGGCAAATGAGTCCTTATAGGCAAAAGTGCTTTATTTCATGAAGGTAAGTCTATTTACACTATTTTATTCAGGTTTGGATTTCTCTCATAAGAAAATGCAAACTGCATATTAACCATTATTTTAACGCTGACAAGCAGTTTTCACATGCTTTATGACAATTAGGGGCAAATGAGTCCTTATAGGCAAAATTGCTTTATTTCATGAAGGTAAGTCTATTTACACTATTTTATTCAGGTTTGGATTTCTCTCATAAGAAAATGCAAACTGCATATTAACCATTATTTTAACGCAGACAAGCAGTTTTTACATGCTTCACGACAATTGCGTGCAAATGAGTCCTTATAGGCAAAATTGCTTTATTTTACAAAGGTAAGTCTATTTACACTATAACATTCAGGTTTGGATCATTCTCTCATAAGAAAATGCAAACTGCATATTAACCATTATTTTAACGCATACAAGCAGTTTTTACATGCTTTATGACAATTAGGGGCAAATGAGTCCTTATAGGCAAAATTGCGTTATTTTACAAAGGTAAGTCTATTTTCACTATAACATTCAGGTTTGGATCATTCTCTCATAAGAAAATGCAAACTGCATATTAACCATTATTTTAACGCATACAAGCAGATTTTACATGCTTTATGACAATTAGGGGCAAATGAGTCCTTATGGGCAAAAGTGCTTTATTTCATGAGGGTAAGTCTATTTACACTATAACATTCAGGTTTGGATCATTCTCTCATAAGAAAATGCAAACTGCATATTTACAATCATTTTCACGCAGACAAGCAGTTTTCACATGTTTTACGACAATTAGGTGGAAATAAGTCCTTAAAGGCAAAATTGTTTTATTTCACAAAGGTAAGTCTACTTTCACTATAACATTCACGTTTGGATCATTCTCTCATAAGAAAATGCAAACTGCATATTAACCATTATTTTAACGCAGACAAGCAGTTTTTACAAGCTTTATGACAATTAGGTGCAAATGAGTCCTTATAGGCAAAAGTGCTTTATTTCATAAAGGTAAGTCTATTTACACTATAACATTCAGGTTTGGATCATTCTCTCATAAGAAAATGCAAACTGCATATTAACCATTATTTTAACGCATACAAGCAGTTTTTACATGCTTTATGACAATTAGGGGCAAATGAGTCCTTATAGGCAAAATTGCGTTATTTTACAAAGGTAAGTCTATTTTCACTATAACATTCAGGTTTGAATCATTCTCTCATAAGAAAATGCAAACTGCATATTAACCATTATTTTAACGCATACAAGTAGTTTTTACATGCTTTATGACAATTAGGGGCAAATGAGTCCTTATGGGCAAAAGTGCTTTATTTCATGAAGGTAAGTCTAATATACACTATAACATTCAGGTTTGTATCATTCTCTCATAAGAAAATGCAAACTGCATATTTACTATCATTTTCACGCAGACAAGCAGTTTTAACATGTTTTACGACAATTAGGTGGAAATAAGACCTTAAAGGCAAAATTGCTTTATTTTACAAAGGTAAGTCTATTTACACTATAACATTCAGGTTTTGATCATTCTCTCATAAGAAAATGCAAACTGCATATTAACCATTATTTTAACGCATACAAGCAGTTTTTACATGCTTTATGACAACTAGCGGCAAATGAGTCCTTATAGGCAAAATTGCTTTATTTTATTAAGGTAAGTCTATTTTCACTATAACATTCAGGTTTGGATCATTCTCTCATAAGAAAATGCAAACTGCATATTAACCATTATTTTAACGCTTACAAGCAGTTTTTAAATGCTTTATGACAATTAGGTGCAAATGAGTCCTTATAGGCAAAAGTGCTTTATTTCATAAAGGTAAGTCTATTTACACTATAACATTCAGGTTTGGATCATTCTCTCATAAGAAAATGCAAACTGCTTATTAACCATTATTTTAACGCAGACAAGCAGTTTTTACATGCTTTATGACAATTAGCGGCAAATGAGTCCTTATAGGCAAAATTGCTTTATTTCATGAGGGTAAGTCTATTTACACTATAACATTCAGGTTTGGATCAATCTCTCATAAGAAAATGCAAACTGCATATTAACCATTATTTTAACGCTGACAAGCAGTTTTTACATGCTTTATGACAATTAGGGGCAAATGAGTCCTTAAAGGCAAAGTTGTTTTATTTCACAAAGGTAAGTCTACTTTCACTATAACATTTAGGTTTGGATTATTCTCTCATAAGAAAATGCAAACTGCATATTAACTATTATTTTAACGCATACAAGCAGTTTTTACAAGCTTTATGACAAATAGGTGCGAATGAGTCCTTATAGGCAAAAGTGCTTTATTTCATGAAGGTAAGTCTATTTACACTATAACATTCAGGTTTGGATCATTCTCTCATAAGAAAATGCAAACTGCATATTAACCATTATTTTAACGCTGACAAGCAGTTTTTACATGCTTTATGACAATTAGGGGCAAATGAGTCCTTATAGGCAAAATTGCTTTATTTCATGAAGGTAAGTCTATTTACACTATAACATTCAGGTTTGGATCTTTCTCTCATAAGAAAATGCAAACTGCATATTAACCATTATTTAAACGCAGACAAGCAGTTTTTACATGCTTTACGACAATTAGGTGCAAATGAGTCTTTATAGGCAAAATTGCTTAATTTCATAAGGGTAAAACTATTTACACTATAACATTCAGGTTTGGATCATTCTCTGATAAGAAAATGCAAACTGCATATTTACTATCATTTTCACGCAGACAAGCAGTTTTTACATGCTTCACGACAATTGCGTGCAAATGAGTCCTTATAGGCAAAATTGCTTTATTTTACAAAGGTAAGTCTATTTACACTATAACATTCAGGTTTGGATCATTCACTCATAAGAAAATACAAACTGCATATTTACTATCATTTTCACGCAGACAAGCAGTTTTTACATGCTTCAAGACAATTGCGTGCAAAATTGCTTTATTTTACAAAGGTAAGTCTATTTACACTATAACATTCAGGTTTGGATCATTCTCTCATAAGAAAATGCAAACTGCATATTAACCATTATTTAAACGCAGACAAGCAGTTTTTACATGCTTTATGACAATTAGGTGCAAATGAGTCCTTATAGGCAAAATTGCTTTATTTCATGAGGGTAAGTCTATTTACACTATAACATTCAGGTTTGGATCATTCTCTCATAAGAAAATGCAAACTGCATATTTACTATCATTTTCACGCAGACAAGCAGTTTTTACATGCTTCACGACAATTGCGTGCAAATGAGTCCTTATAGGCAAATCTGCTTTATTTTACAAAGGTAAGTCTATTTACACTATAACATTCAGGTTTGGATCATTCTCTCATAAGAAAATGCAAACTGCATATTTACTATCATTTTCACACAGACAAGCATTTTTTACATGCTTCAAGACAATTGCGTGCAAAATTGTTTTATTTTACAATGGTAAGTCTATTTACACTATAACATTCAGGTTTGGATCATTCTCTCATAAGAAAATGCAACTGCATATTAACCATTATTTTAACGCAGACGAGCAGTTTTTACATGCTTCACGACAATTAAGTGCAAATGAGTCCTTATAGGCAAAATTGCTTTATTTTACAAAGGTTAGTCTATTTACACTATATCATTCAGGTTTGGATAATTCTCTCATAAGAAAATGCAATCTGCATATTAACCATTATTTTAACGCATACAAGCAAATTTTACATGCTTTATGACAATTAGGGGCAAATGAGTCCTTATAGGCAAAATTGCTTTATTTCATGAAGGTAAGTCTACTTACACTATAACATTCAGGTTTGGATCATTCTCTCATAAGAAAATGCAATCTGCATATTAACCATTATTTTAACGCATACAAGCAGTTTTTACATGCTTTATGACAATTAGCGGCAAATGAGTCCTAATAGGAAAAATTGCTTTATTTCATGAAGGTAAGTCTATTTACACTATAACATTCAGGTTTGGATCATTCTCTCATAAGAAAATGCAAACTGCATAATGCATATTACCATTATTAAAACGCAGACAAGCAGTTTTTACATGCTTTACGACAATTAGGTGCAAATGAGTCTTTATAGGCAAAATTGCTTTATTTTACAAAGGTAAGTCTATTTACACTATAACATTCAGGTTTGGATCATTCTCTCATAAGAAAATGCAAACTGCATATTTACTATCATTTTCACGCAGACAAGCAGTTTTTACATGCTTCACGACAATTGCGTGCAAATGAGTCCTTATAGGCAAAATTGCTTTATTATTCAAAGGAAAGTCTATTTACACTATAACATTCAGGTTTGGATCATTCTCTCATAGGAAAATGCAAACTGCATATTAACTATTATTTTAACGCAGACAAGCAGTTTTTACATGCTTCACGACAATTGCGTGCAAATGAGTCCTTATAGGCAAAATTGCTTTATTTTTCAAAGGTAAGTCTTATTACACTATAACATTCAGGTTTGGATCATTCTCTCATAAGAAAATGCAAACTGCATATTAACCATTATTTTAACGCATACAAGCAGTTTTTACATGCTTTATGACAATTTGGGGCAAATGAGTCTATATAGGCAAAATTGCTTTATTTTACAAAGGTTAGTTTACTTAAACTATAACATTCAGGTTTAGATCATTGTCTCATAAGAAAATGCAAACTGCATATTTACTTTTATTTTAACGCATACAAGCAGTTTTTACAAGCTTTATGACTAATAGGTGCAAATGAGTCCTTATAGGCAAAAGTGCTTTATTTCATGAAGGTAAGTCTATTTACACTATAACATTCAGGTTTGGATCATTCTCTCATAAGAAAATGCAAACTGCATATTAACCATTATTTTAACGCTGACAAGCAGTTTTTACATGCTTTATGACAATTAGGGGCAAATGAGTCCTTATAGGCAAAATTGCTTTATTTCATGAAGGTAAGTCTATTTACTTTATAACATTCAGGTTTGGATCTTTCTCTCATAAGAAAATGCAAACTGCATATTAACCATTATTTAAACGCAGACAAGCAGTTTTTACATGCTTTACGACAATTAGGTGCAAATGAGTCTTTATAGGCAAAATTGCTTTATTTCATAAGGGTAAAACTATTTACACTATAACATTCAGGTTTGGATCATTCTCTCATAAGAAAATGCAAACTGCATATTTACTATCATTTTCACGCAGACAAGCAGTTTTTACATGCTTCACGACAATTGCGTGCAAATGAGTCCTTATAGGCAAAATTGCTTTATTTTACAAAGGTAAGTCTATTTACACTATAACATTCAGGTTTGGATCATTCTCTCATAAGAAAATGCAACTGCATATTAACCATTATTTTAACGCAGACGAGCAGTTTTTACATGCTTTATGACAATTAGGGGCAAATGAGTCCTTATGGGCAAAAGTGCTTTATTTCATGAAGGTAAGTCTATTTACACTATAACATTCAGGTTTGTATCATTCTCTCATAAGAAAATGCAAACTGCATATTTACTATCATTTTCACGCAGACAAGCAGTTTTAACATGTTTTACGACAATTAGGTGGAAATAAGTCCTTAAAGGCAAAATTGATTTATTTTACAAAGGTAAGTCTATTTACACTATAACATTCAGGTTTTGATCATTCTCTCATAAGAAAATGCAAACTGCATATTAACCATTATTTTAACGCATACAAGCAGTTTTTACATGCTTTATGACAATTAGCGGCAAATGAGTCCGTATAGGCAAAATTGCTTTATTTTACAAAGGTAAGTCTATTTACACTATAACATTCAGGTTTGGATCATTCTCTCATAAGAAAATGCAAACTGCATATTTACTATCATTTTCACACAGACAAGCATTTTTTACATGCTTCAAGACAATTGCGTGCAAAATTGTTTTATTTTACAATGGTAAGTCTATTTACACTATAACATTCAGGTTGGGATCATTCTCTCATAAAAAAATGCAAACTGCATATTAACCATTATTTTAACGCTGACAAGCAGTTTTTAAATGCTTTACGACAATTAGGTGCAAATGAGTCTTTATAGGCAAAAGTGCTTTATTTCATGAGGGTAAGTCTATTTACACTATAACATTCAGGTTTGGATCATTCTCTCATAAGAAAATGCAAACTGCATATTTACAATCATTTTCACGCAGACAAGCAGTTTTCACATGTTTTACGACAATTAGGTGGAAATAAGTCCTTAAAGGCAAAATTGTTTTATTTCACAAAGGTAAGTCTACTTTCACTATAACATTCAGGTTTGGATCATTCTCTCATAAGAAAATGCAAACTGCATATTAACCATTATTTTAACGCAGACAAGCAGTTTTTACTAGCTTCATGACAATTAGGTGCAAATTAGTCCTTATAGGCAAAATTGCTTTATTTCATGAGGGTAAGTCTATTTACACTATAACATTTAGGTTTGGATCTTTCTCTCATAAGAAAATGCAAACTGCATATTAACCATTATTTAAACGCAGACAAGCAGTTTTTACATGCTTTACGACAATTAGGTGCAAATGAGTCTTTATAGGCAAAATTGCTTTATTTCATGAGGGTTAGTCTATCTACATTATAACATTCAGGTTTGGATCATTCTCTCATAAAAAAATGCAAACTGCATATTTACTATCATTTTCACGCAGACAAGCAGTTTTTACATGCTTCACGACAATTGCGTGCAAATGAGTCCTTATAGGCAAAATTGCTTTATTTTACAAATGTAAGTCTATTCACACTATAACATTCAGGTTTGGATCATTTTCTCATAAGAAAATGCAAACTGCATATTTACTATCATTTTCACGCAGACAAGCAGTTTTTACATGCTTCAAGACAATTGCGTGCAATATTGCTTTATTTTACAAAGGTAAGTCTATTTACACTATAACATTCAGGTTTGGATCATTCTCTCATAAGAAAATGAAAACTGCATATTAATCATTATTTTAACGCAGACAAGCAGTTTTTACATGTTTCGCGACAATTGCGTGCCAATGAGTCCTTATAGGCAAAATTGCTTTATTTTACAAAGGTAAGTCTATTTACACTATAACATTCAGGTTTGGATCAGTCTCTCATAAGAAAATGCAAACTGCATATTAACCATTATTTAAACGCAGACAAGCAGTTTTTACATGCTTTACGACAATTAGGTGTAAATGAGTCTTTATAGGCAAAATTGTTTTATTTCATGAGGGTAAGTCTATTTACACTATAATATTCAGGTTTGGATCATTCTCTCATAAGAAAATGCAAACTGCATATTAACCATTATTTTAACGCATAAAGCAGTTTTTACATGCTTTATGACAATTAGCGGCAAATGAGTCCTTATAGGCAAAATTGCTTTATTTCATGAGGGTAAGTCTATTTACACTATAACATTCAGGTTTGGATCTTTCTCTCATAAGAAAATGCAAACTGCATATTAACCATTATTTAAACGCAGACAAGCAGTTTTTACATGCTTTATGACAATTAGCGGCAAATGCGTCCTTATAGGCAAAATTGCTTTATTTCATGAGGGTAAGTCTATTTACACTATAACATTCAGGTTTGGATCATTCTCTCATAAGAAAATGCAAACTGCATATTTACTATCATTTTAACGCATACAAACAGTTTTTACATGCTTTATGACAAATAGGTGCAAATGAGTCTTTATAGGCAAAATTGCTTTATTTCATGAGGGTAAGTCTATTTACACTATAACATCCAGGTTTGGATCTTTCTCTCATAAGAAAATGCAAACTGCATATTAACCATTATTTAAACGCAGACAAGCAGTTTTTTACATGCTTTACGACAATTAGGGGCAAATGAGTTCTTATAGGCAAAATTGCTTTATTTTACAAAGGTAAGTTTATTTAAACTATAACATTCAGGTTTAGATCATTCTCTCATAAGAAAATGCAAACTGCATATTAACTATTATTTTAACGCATACAAGCAGTATTTACAAGCTTTATGACAAATAGGTGCGAATGAGTCCTTATAGGCAAAATTGCTTTATTTCATGAGGGTAAGTCTATTTACACTATAACATTCAGGTTTGGATCAATCTCTCATAAGAAAATGCAAACTGTATATTTACTATTATTTTAACGCATACAAGCAGTTTTTACATGCTTTATGACAATTAGGTGCAAATGAGTCTTTATAGGCAAAATTGCGTTATTTTACAAAGGTAAGTCTATTTTCACTATAACATTCAGGTTTGAATCATTCTCTCATAAGAAAATGCAAACTGCATATTAACCATTATTTTAACGCTGACAAGCAGTTTTTACATGCTTTATGACAATTAGGGGCAAATGAGTCCTTATAGGCAAAATTGCTTTATTTCATGAAGGTAAGTCTATTTACACTATTTTATTCAGGTTTGGATCATTCTCTCATAAGAAAATGAAAACTGCATATTAACCATTATTTTAACGCAGACAAGCAGTTTTTACATGCTTCACGACAATTGCGTGCAAATGAGTCCTTATAGGCAAAATTGCTTTATTTTACAAAGGTAGGTCTATTTACACTATAACATTCAGGTTTGGGTCAGTCTCTCATAAGAAAATTCAAACTGCATATTAACCATTATTTAAACGCAGACAAGCAGTTTTTACATGCTTTACGACAATTAGGTGCAAATGAGTCTTTATAGGCAAAATTGTTTTATTTTATGAGGGTAAGTCTATTTACACTATAACATTTAGGTTTGGATCATTCTCTCATAAGAAAATGCAAACTGCATATTAACCATTATTTTAACGCATACAAGCAGTTTTAACATGCTTTATGACAATTAGGGGCAAATGAGTCCTTATAGGCAAAAGTGCTTTATTTCATGAAGGTAAGTCTATTTACACTATAACATTCAGGTTTGGATCATTCTCTCATAAGAAAATGCAAACTGCATATTAACCATTATTTTAACGCTGACAAGCAGTTTTTACATGCTTTATGACAATTAGGGGCAAATGAGTCCTTATAGGCAAAAGTGCTTTATTTCATGAAGGTAAGTCTATTTACACTATAACATTCAGGTTTGGATCATTCTCTCATAAGAAAATGCAAACTGCATATTAACCATTATTTTAACGCTGACAAGCAGTTTTTAAATGCTTAATGACGATTAGGGGCAAATGAGTCCTTATAGGCAAAATTGCTTTATTTCATGAGGGTAAGTCTATTTACACTATAACATTCAGGTTTGGATCATTCTCTCATAAGAAAATGCAAACTGCATATTTACTATCATTTTAACGCATACAAACAGTTTTTACATGCTTTATGACAATTAGGTGCAAATGAGTCTTTATAGGCAAAATTGCTTTATTTCATGAGGGTAAGTCTATTTACACTATAACATCCAGGTTTGGATCTTTCTCTCATAAGAAAATGCAAACTGCATATTAACCATTATTTAAACGCAGACAAGCAGTTTTTACATGCTTTACGACAATTAGGGGAAATGAGTTCTTATAGGCAAAATTGCTTTATTTTACAAAGGTAAGTTTATTTAAACTATAACATTCAGGTTTAGATCATTCTCTCATAAGAAAATGCAAACTGCATATTAACTATTATTTTAACGCATACAAGCAGTATTTACAAGCTTTATGACAAATAGGTGCGAATGAGTCCTTATAGGCAAAATTGCTTTATTTCATGAGGGTAAGTCTATTTACGCTATAACATTCAGGTTTGGATCAATCTCTCATAAGAAAATGCAAACTGCATATTTACTATTATTTTAACGCATACAAGCAGTTTTTACATGCTTTATGACAATTAGGTGCAAATGAGTCTTTATAGGCAAAATTGCTTTATTTCATGAGGATAAGTCCATTTACACTATAACATTTAGGTTTGGATCATTCTCTCATAAGAAAATGCAAACTGCATATTAACCATTATTTAAACGCAGACAAGCAGTTTTTACATGCTTTACGACAATTAGGTGCAAATGAGTCTTTATAGGCAAAATTGTTTTATTTTATGAGGGTATGTCTATTTACACTATAACATTTAGGTTTGGATTAATCTCTCATAAGAAAATGCAAACTGCATATTAACCATTATTTTAACGCATACAAGCAGTTTTTACATGCTTTATGACAATTAGGGGCAAATGAGTCCTTATAGGCAAAAGTGCTTTATTTCATGAAGGTAAGTCTATTTACACTATAACATTCAGGTTTGGATCATTCTCTCATAAGAAAATGCAAACTGCATATTAACCATTATTTTAACGCTGACAAGCAGTTTTTACATGCTTTATGACAATTAGAGGCAAATGAGTCCTTAAAGGCAAAATTGCTTTATTTCATGAAGGTAAGTCTATTTACACTATTTTATTCAGGTTTGGACCATTCTCTCATAAGAAATTGCAAACTGCATATTAACCATTATTTTAACGCAGACAAGCAGTTTTTACATGCTTCACGACAATTGCGTGCAAATGAGTCCTTATAGGCAAAATTGCTTTATTTTACAAAGGCAAGTCTATTTATACTATAACATTCAGGTTTTGATCATTCTCTCATAAGAAAATGCAAACTGCATATTAACCATTATTTTAACGCATACAAGCAGTTTTTACATGCTTTATGACAATTAGGGGCAAATGAGTCCTTATAGGCAAAATTGCGTTATTTTACAAAGGTAAGTCTATTTTCACTATAACATTCAGGTTTGGATAATTCTCTCTTAAGAAAATGCAAACTGCATATTAACCATTACTTTAACGCATACAAGCAGAGTTTACATGCTTTATGACAATTAGGGGCAAATGAGTCCTTATAGGCAAAAGTGCTTTATTTCATGAAGGTAAGTCTATTTACACTATAACATTCAGGTTTGTATCATTCTCTCATAAGAAAATGCAAACTGCATATTTACTATCATTTTCACGCAGACAAGCAGTTTTTACAGGTTTACGACAATTAGTTGGAAATAAGTCCTTAAAGGCAAAATTGCTTTATTTTACAAAGGTAAGTCTATTTACACTATAACATTCAGGTTTTGATCATTCTCTCATAAGAAAATGCAAACTGCATATTAACCATTATTTTAACGCATACAAGCAGTTTTTACATGCTTTATGACATTTACCGGCAAATGAGTCCTTATAGGCAAAATTGCTTTATTTTATTAAGGTAAGTCTATTTACACTATAACATTTAGGTTTGGATCATTCTCTCATAAGAAAATGCAAACTGCATATTAACCATTATTTTAACGCTGACAAGCAGTTTTTAAATGCTTTACGACAATTAGGTGCAAATGAGTCCTTATAGGCAAAAGTGCTTTATTTCATGAGGGTAAGTCTATTTACACTATAACATTCAGGTTTGGATCATTCTCTCATAAGAAAATGCAAACTGCATATTTACTATCATTTTCACGCAGACAAGCAGTTTTTACATGCTTCACGACAATTGCGTGCAAATGAGTCCTTATAGGCAAAATTGCTTTATTTTACAAAGGTAAGTCTATTTACACTATAACATTCACGTTTGGATCATTCACTCATAAGAAAATACAAACTGCATATTTACTATCATTTTCACGCAGACAAGCAGTTTTTACATGCTTCAAGACAATTAAGTGCAAATGAGTCCTTATAGGCAAAATTGCTTTATTTTACAAAGGTTAGTCTATTTACACTATAACATTCAGGTTTGGATAATTCTCTTATAAGAAAATGCAATCTGCATATTAACCATTATTTTAACGCATACAAGCAGTTTTTACATGCTTTATGACAATTAGGGGCAAATGAGTCCTTATAGGCAAAATTGCTTTATTTCATTAAGGTAAGTCTACTTACACTATAACATTCAGGTTTGGATCATTCTCTCATAAGAAAATGCAATCTGCATATTAACCATTATTTTAACGCATACAAGCAGTTTTTACATGCTTTTTGACAATTAGCGGCAATTGAGTCCTAATAGGAAAAATTGCTTTATTTCATGAAGGTAAGTCTATTTACACTATAACATTTAGGTTTGGATCATTCTCTCATAAGAAAATGCAAACTGCATAATGCATATTACCATTATTTAAACGCAGACAAGCAGTTTTTACATGCTTTACGACAATTAGGTGCAAATGAGTCTTTATAGGCAAAATTGCTTTATTTTACAAAGGTAAGTCTATTTACACTATAACATTCAGGTTTGGATCATTCTCTCATCAGAAAATGCAAACTGCATATTTACTATCATTTTCACGCAGACAAGCAGTTTTTACATGCTTCACGACAATTGCGTGCAAATGAGTCCTTATAGGCAAAATTGCTTTATTTTTCAAAGGTAAGTCTATTTACACTATAACATTCAGGTTTGGATCATTCTTTCATAGGAAAATGCAAACTGCATATTAACCATTATTTTAACGCAGACAAGCAGTTTTTACATGCTTTACGACAATTAGTTGCAAATAAGTCTTTATAGGCAAAATTGCTTTATTTCATGAGGGTAAGTCTATTTACACTATAACATTCAGGTTTGGATCATTCTCTCATAAGAAAATGCAAACTGCATATTTACTATCATTTTCACGCAGACAAGCAGTTTTTACATGCTTCAAGACAATTGCGTGCAAAATTGCTTTATTTTACAAAGTTAAGTCTATTTACACTATACCATTCAGGTTTGGATCATTCTCTCATAAGAAAATGCAAACTGCATATTAACCATTATTTTAACGCACTCAAGCAGTTTTCACATGTTTTACGACAATTAGTTGGAAATAAGTCCTTAAAGGCAAAATTGCTTTATTTTACAAAGGTAAGTCTATTTACACTATAACATTCAGGTTTTGATCATTCTCTCATAAGAAAATGCAAACTGCATATTAACCATTATTTTAACGCATACAAGCAGTTTTTACATGCTTTATGACAATTACCGGCAAATGAGTCCTTATAGGCAAAATTGCTTTATTTTATTAAGGTAAGTCTATTTACACTATAACATTCAGGTTTGGATCATTCTCTGATAAGAAAATGCAATCTGCATATTAACCATTATTTTAACGCACACAAGCAGTTTTTACATGCTTTATGACAATTAGGGGCAAATGAGTCCTAATAGGCAAAATTGCTTTATTTCATGAAGGTAAGTCTATTTACACTATAACATTCAGGTTTGGATCATTCTCTCATAAGAAAATGCAAACTGCATATTAACCATTATTTTAACGCATACAAGCAGTTTTTACATGCTTTATGACAATTACCGGCAAATGAGTCCTTATAGGCAAAATTGCTTTATTTTATTAAGGTAAGTCTATTTACACTATAACATTCAGGTTTGGATCATTCTCTGATAAGAAAATGCAATCTGCATATTAACCATTATTTTAACGCACACAAGCAGTTTTTACATGCTTTACGACAATTAGGTGCAAATAAGTCTTTATAGGCAAAATTGCTTTAGTTTACAAAGGTAAGTCTATTTACACTATAACATTCAGGTTTGGATCATTCTCTCATAAGAAAATGCAAACTGCATATTTACTATCATTTTCACGCAGACAAGCAGTTTTTACATGCTTCACGACAATTGCGTGCAAATGAGTCCTTATAGGCAAAATTGCTTTATTTTTCAAAGGTAAGTCTTATTACACTATAACATTCAGGTTTGGATCATTCTCTCATAAGAAAATGCAAACTGCATATTATTAACCATTATTTTAACGCATACAAGCAGTTTTTACATGCTTTATGACAATTTGGGGCAAATGAGTCTATATAGGCAAAATTGCTTTATTTTACAAAGGTTAGTTTACTTAAACTATAACATTCAGGTTTAGATCATTGTCTCATAAGAAAATGCAAACTGCATATTTACTTTTATTTTAACGCATACAAGCAGTTTTTACAAGCTTTATGACTAATAGGTGCAAATGAGTCCTTATAGGCAAAATTGCTTTATTTCATGAGGGTAAGTCTATTTACACTATAACATTCAGGTTTGGATCAGTCTCTCATAAGAAAATGAAAACTGCATATTAACCATTATTTAAACGCATACAAGCAGAGTTTACATGCTTTATGACAATTAGGGGCAAATGAGTCCTTATAGGCAAAAGTGCTTTATTTCATGAAGGTAAGTCTATTTACACTATAACATTCACGTTTGTATCATTCTCTCATAAGAAAATGCAAACTGCATATTTACTATCATTTTCACGCAGACAAGCAGTTTTCACATGTTTTACGACAATTAGTTGGAAATATGTCCTTAAAGGCAAAATTGCTTTATTTTACAAAGGTAAGTCTATTTACACTTCAACATTCAGGTTTTGATCATTCTCTCATAAGAAAATGCAAACTGCATATTAACCATTATTTTAACGCATACAAGCAGAGTTTACATGCTTTATGACAATTAGGGGCAAATGAGTCCTTATAGGCAAAAGTGCTTTATTTCATGAGGGTAAGTCTATTTACACTATAACATTCAGGTTTGGATCATTCTCTCATAAGAAAATGCAAACTGCATATTTACTATCATTTTCACGCAGCAAAGCAGTTTTCACATGTTTTACGACAATTAGGTGGAAATAAGTCTTTAAAGGCAAAGTTGTTTTATTTCACAAAGGTAAGTCTACTTTCACTATAACATTCAGGTTTGGATTATTCTCTCATAAGAAAATGCAAACTGCATATTAACTATTATTTTAACGCATACAAGCAGTTTTTACAAGCTTTATGACAAATAGGTGCGAATGAGTCCTTATAGGCAAAAGTGCTTTATTTCATGAAGTTAAGTCTATTTACACTATAACATTCAGGTTTGGATCATTCTCTCATAAGAAAATGCAAACTGCATATTAACCATTATTTTAACGCTGACAAGCAGTTTTTACATGCTTTATGACAATTAGGGGCAAATGAGTCCTTATAGGCAAAATTGCTTTATTTCATGAAGGTAAGTCTATTTACCCTATAACATTCAGGTTTGGATCTTTCTCTCATAAGAAAATGCAAACTGCATATTAACCATTATTTAAACGCAGACAAGCAGTTTTTACATGCTTTACGACAATTAGGTGCAAATGAGTCTTTATAGGCAAAATTGCTTTATTTCATAAGGGTAAAACTATTTACACTATAACATTCATGTTTGGATCATTCTCTCATAAGAAAATGCAAACTGCATATTTACTATCATTTTCACGCAGACAAGCAGTTTTCACATGCTTCACGACAATTGCGTGCAAATGAGTCCTTATAGGCAAAATTGCTTTATTTTACAAAGGTAAGTCTATTTACACTATAACATTCAGGTTTGGATCATTCACTCATAAGAAAATACAAACTGCATATTTACTATCATTTTCACGCAGACAAGCAGTTTTTACATGCTTCAAGACAATTGCGTGCAAAATTGCTTTATTTTACAAAGGTAAGTCTATTTACACTATAACATTCAGGTTTGGATCATTCTCTCATAAGAAAATGCAAACTGCATATTAACCATTATTTAAACGCAGACAAGCAGTTTTTACATGCTTTATGACAATTAGGTGCAAATGAGTCCTTATAGGCAAAATTGCTTTATTTCATGAGGGTAAGTCTATTTACACTATAACATTCAGGTTTGGATCATTCTCTCATAAGAAAATACAAACTGCATATTTACTATCATTTTCACGCAGACAAGCAGTTTTTACATGCTTCACGACAATTGCGTGCAAATGAGTCCTTATAGGCAAAATTGCTTTATTTTACAAAGGTAAGTCTATTTACACTATAACATTCAGGTTTGGATCATTCTCTCATAGGAAAATGCAAACTGCATATTTACCATTATTTTAACGCAGACAAGCAGTTTTTACATGCTTTACGACAATTGCGTGCAAATGAGTCTTTATAGGCAAAATTGCGTTATTTTACAAAGGTAAGTCTATTTACACTATAACATTCAGGTTTGGATCATTCTCTCATAAGAAAATGCAAACTGCATATTTACTATCATTTTCACGCAGACAAGCAGTTTTTACATGCTTCACGACAATTGCGTGCAAATGAGTCCTTATAGGCAAAATTGCTTTATTTTACAAAGGTAAGTCTATTTACACTGTAACATTCAGGTTTGGATCAGTCTCTCATAAGAAAATGAAAACTGCATATTAACCATTATTTAAACGCAGACAAGCAGTTTTTACATGCTTTACGACAATTAGGTGCAAATAAGTCTTTATAGGCAAAATTGCTTTATTTCATGAGGGTAAGTCTATTTACACTATAACATTCAGGTTTGGATCATTCTCTCATAAGAAAATGCAACTGCATATTTACTATCATTTTCACGCAGACAAGCAGTTTTTACATGCTTCAAGACAATTGCGTGCAAAATTGCTTTATTTTACAAAGGTAAGTCTATTTACACTATAACATTCAGGTTTGGATCATTCTCTCATAAGAAAATGCAAACTGCATATTAACCATTATTTTAACGCAGACAAGCAGTTTTTACATGCTTCACGACAATTACGTACAAATGAGTCCTTATAGGCAAAATTGCTTTATTTTACAAAGGTAAGTCTATTTACACTATAAGATTCAGGTTTGGATAATTCTCTGATAAGAAAATGCAATCTGCATATTAATCATTATTTTAACGCATACAAGCAGTTTTAACATGCTTTATGACAATTAGGGGCAAATGAGTCCTTATAGGCAAAATTGCTTTATTTCATGAAGGTAAGTCTATTTACACTATAACATTCAGGTTTGGATCATTCTCCGATAAGAAAATGCATTCTGCATATTAACCATTATTTTAACGCACACAAGCAGTTTTTACATGCTTTATGACAATTAGGGGCAAATGAGTCCTAATAATCAAAGTTGCTTTATTTCATGAAGGTAAGTCTATTTACACTATAACATTCAGGTTTGGATCATTCTCTCATAAGAAAATGCAAACTGCATATTAACCATTATTTAAACGCAGACAAGCAGTTTTTACATGCTTTACGACAATTAGGTGCAAATAAGTCTTTATAGGCAAAATTGCTTTATTTCATGAGGGTAAGTCTATTTACACTATAACATTCAGGTTTGGATCATTCTCTCATAAGAAAATGCAAACTGCATATTTACTATCATTTTCACGCAGAAAAGCAGTTTTTACATACTTCAAGACAATTGCGTGCAAAATTGCTTTATTTTACAAAGGTAAGTCTATTTACACTATAACATTCAGGTTTGGATCATTCTCTCATAAGAAAATGCAAACTGCATATTAACCATTATTTAAACGCAGACAAGCAGTTTTTACATGCTTTACGATAATTAGGTGCAAATAAGTCTTTATAGGCAAAATTGCTTTATTTTACAAAGGTAAGTCTATTTACACTATAACATTCAGGTTTGGATCATTCTCTCATAAGAAAATGCAAACTGCATATTTACTATCATTTTCACGCAGACAAGCAGTTTTTACATGCTTTACGACAATTGCGTGCAAATGAGTCCTTATAGGCAAAATTGCTTTGTTTTTCAAAGGTAAGTCTTATTACACTATAACATTCAGGTTTGGATCATTCTCTAATAAGAAAATGCAAACTGCATATTAACCATTATTTTAACGCATACAAGCAGTTTTTACATGCTTTATGACAATTTGGGGCAAATGAGTCTATATAGGCAGAATTGCTTTATTTTACAAAGGTTAGTTTACTTAAACTATAACATTCAGGTTTAGATCATTCTCTCATAAGAAAATGCAAACTGCATATTAACTTTTATTTTAACGCATACAAGCAGTTTTTACAAGCTTTATGACTAATAGGTGCAAATGAGTCCTTATAGGCAAAATTGCTTTATTTCATGAGGGTAAGTCTATTTACACTATAACATTCAGGTTTGGATCAGTCTCTCATAAGAAAATGAAAACTGCATATTAACCATTATTTAAACGCAGACAAGCAGTTTTTACATGCTTTACGACAATTAGGTGCAAATAAGTCTTTATAGGCAAAATTGCTTTTTTTCATGAGGGTAAGTCTATTTACACTATAACATTCAGGTTTGGATCATTCTCTCATAAGAAAATGCAAACTGCATATTTACTATCATTTTCACGCAGAAAAGCAGTTTTTACATACTTCAAGACAATTGCGTGCAAAATTGCTTTATTTTACAAAGGTAAGTCTATTTACACTATAACATTCAGGTTTGGATCATTCTCTCATAAGAAAATGCAAACTGCATATTTACTATCATTTTCACGCAGACAAGCAGTTTTTACATGCTTCACGACAATTGCGTGCAAATGAGTCCTTATAGGCAAAATTGCTTTATTTTTCAAAGGTAAGTCTTATTACACTATAACATTCAGGTTTGGATCATTCTCTCATAAGAAAATGCAAACTGCATATTAACCATTATTTTAACGCATACAAGCAGTTTTTACATGTTTATGACAATTTGGGGCAAATGAGTCTATATAGGCAAAATTGCTTTATTTTACAAAGGTTAGTTTACTTAAACTATAACATTCAGGTTTAGATCATTCTCTCATAAGAAAATGCAAACTGCATATTAACTTTTATTTTAACGCATACAAGCAGTTTTTACAAGCTTTATGACAAATAGGTGCAAATGAGTCCTTATAGGCAAAATTGCTTTATTTTATGAGGGTAAGTCTATTTACACTATAACATTCAGGTTTGGATCATTCTCTCATAAGAAAATGCAAACTGCATATTAACCATTATTTTAACGCATACAAGCAGTTTTTACATGTTTTATGACAATTTGGGGCAAATGAGTCTATATTATAGGCAAAATTGCTTTATTTTACAAAGGTTAGTTTACTTAAACTATAACATTCAGGTTTAGATCATTCTCTCATAAGAAAATGCAAACTGCATATTAACTTTTATTTTAACGCATACAAGCAGTTTTTACAAGCTTTATGACAAATAGGTGCAAATGAGTCCTTATAGGCAAAATTGCTTTATTTCATGAGGGTAAGTCTATTTACACTATAACATTCAGGTTTGGATCATTCTCTCTTAAGAAAATGCAAACTGCATATTTACTATCATTTTAACGCATACAAGCAGTTTTTACATGCTTTATGACAATTAGGTGCAAATGAGTCTTTATAGGCATAATTGTTTTATTTCATGAGGGTAAGTCTATTTACACTATAACATTTAGGTTTGGATCATTCTCTCATAAGATAATGCAAACTGTATATTAACCATTATTTTAACGCAGACAAGCAGTTTTTACATGCTTCACGACAATTGCGTGCAAATGAGTCTTTATAGGCAAAATTGCGTTATTTTACAAAGTTAAGTCTATTTACACTATAACATTCAGGTTTGGATCTGTCTCTCATAAGAAAATTCAAACTGCATATTAACCATTATTTAAACGCAGACAAGCAGTTTTTACATGCTTTACGACAATTAGGTGCAAATAAGTCTTTATAGGCAAAATTGCTTTATTTTATGAGGGTAAGTCTATTTACACTATAACATTCAGTTTTGGATCATTCTCTCATAAGAAAATGCAAACTGCATATTTACTATCATTTTCACGCAGACAAGCAGTTTTTACATGCTTCAAGACAATTGCGTGCAAAATTGCTTTATTTTACAAAGGTAAGTCTATTTACACTATAACATTCAGGTTTGGATCATTCTCTCATAAGAAAATGCAATCTGCATATTAACAATTATTTTAACGCATACAAGCAGTTTTTACATGCTTTATGACAATTAGGGGCAAATGAGTCCTTAAAGGCAAAATTGCTTTATTTTACAAAGGTTTGGATCATTCTCTCATAAAAAAATGCAAACTGCATATTAACCATTATTTTAACGCATACAAGCAGTTTTTACAGGCTTTACGACATCTGCGTGCAAATGAGTCCTTATAGGCAAAATTGCTCTATTTTACAAAGGTAAGTCTATTTACACTATTACATTCAGGTTTGGATCATTCTCTCATAAGAAAATGCAAACTGCATATTAACCATTATTTTAACGTATACAAGCAGTTTTTACATGCTTTATGACAATTAGGGGCAAATGAGTCTATATAGGCAAAATTGCTTTATTTTACAAAGGTTAGTTTACTTAAACTATAACATTCAGGTTTAGATCATTCTCTCATAAGAAAATGCAAACTGCATATTCACTATTATTTTAACGCATACAAGCAGTTTTTACAAGCTTTATGACAAATAGGTGCAAATAAGTCCTTATAGGTAAAATTGCTTTATTTCATGAGGGTAAGTCTATTTACACTATACCATTCAGGTTTGGATCATTCTCTCATAAGAAAATGCAAACTGCATATTTACTATCATTTTCACGCAGACAAGCAGTTTTCTTATCCTTCACGACAATTGCATGCAAATGAGTCCTTATAGGCAAAATTGCTTTATTTTTCAAAGGTAAGTCTTATTACACTATAACATTCAGGTTTGGATCATTCTCTCATAAGAAAATGCAAACTGCATATTAACCATTATTTTAACGCATACAAGCAGTTTTTACATGCTTTATGACAATTTGGGGCAAATGAGTCTATATAGGCAAAATTGCTTTATTTTACAAAGGTTAGTTTACTTAAACTATAACATTCGGGTTTAGATCATTCTCTCATAAGAAAATGCAAACTGCATATTAACTTTTATTTTAACGCATACAAGCAGTTTTTACAAGCTTTATGACAAATAGGTGCAAATGAGTCCTTATAGGCAAAATTGCTTTATTTCATGAGGGTAAGTCTATTTACACTATAACATTCAGGTTTGGATCATTCTCTCATAAGAAAATGCAAACTGCATATTAACCATTATTTTAACGCATACAAGCAGTTTTTACATGCTTTATGACAATTTGGGGCAAATGAGTCTATATAGGCAAAATTGCTTTATTTTACAAAGGTTAGTTTACTTAAACTATAACATTCAGGTTTAGATCATTCTCTCATAAGAAAATGCAAACTGCATATTAACTTTTATTTTAACGCATACAAGCAGTTTTTACAAGCTTTATGACAAATAGGTGCAAATGAGTCCTTATAGGCAAAATTGCTTTATTTCATGAGGGTAAGTCTATTTACACTATAACATTCAGGTTTGGATCATTCTCTCATAAGAAAATGCAAACTGCATATTAACCATTATTTTAACGCAGACAAGCAGTTTTTACATGCTTCACGACAATTGCGTGCAAATGAGTCCTTATAGGCAAAATTGCTTTATTTTACAAAGGGGGTCTAATTACACTATAACATTCAGGTTTGGATAATTCTCTCATAAGAAAATGCAATCTGCATATTAACAATTATTTTAACGCATACAAGCAGTTTTTACATGCTTTATGACAATTAGGGGCAAATGAGTCCTTAAAGGCAAAATTGCTTTATTTTACAAAGGTAAGTCTATTTACACTATAACATTCAGGTTTGGATCATTCTCTCATAAGAAAATGCAAACTGCATATTAACCATTATTTTAACGCATACAAGCAGTTTTTACAGGCTTCACGACATCTGCGTGCAAATGAGTCCTTATAGGCAAAATTGCTCTATTTTACAAAGGTAAGTCTATTTACACTATAACATTCAGGTTTGGATCATTCTCTCATAAGAAAATG
This sequence comes from Xanthostigma xanthostigma, assembly GCA_963575645.1. Taxonomy (NCBI): domain Eukaryota; kingdom Metazoa; phylum Arthropoda; class Insecta; order Raphidioptera; family Raphidiidae; genus Xanthostigma; species Xanthostigma xanthostigma. Next base: position 9,971,877 of record OY754474.1, read on the forward strand.
CAAACTGCATGTTAACCATTATTTTAACGCATACAAGCAGTTTTTACATGCTTTATGACAATAAGGGGCAAATGAGTCTATATAGGCAAAATTGCTTTATTTTACAAAGGTTAGTTTACTTAAACTATAACATTCAGGTTTAGATCATTCTCTCATAAGAAAATGCAAACTGCATATTAACTATTATTTTAACGCATACAAGCAGTTTTTACAAGCTTTATGACAAATAGGTGCAAATGAGTCCTTATAGGCAAAATTGCTTTATTTCATGAGGGTAAGTCTATTTACACTATACCATTCAGGTTTGGATCATTCTCTCATAAGAAAATGCAAACTGCATATTTACTATCATTTTAACGCATACAAGCAGTTTTTACATGCTTTATGACAATTAGGTGCAAATGAGTCTTTATAGGCAAAATTGCTTTATTTTATAAGGGTAAGTCTATTTACACTATAACATTTAGGTTTGGATCATTCTCTAATAAGAAAATGCAAACTGCATATTAACCATTATTTAAACGCAGACAAGCAGTTTTTACATGCTTTACGACAATTAGGTGCAAATGAGTCTTTATAGGCAAAATTGCTTTATTTCATGAAGGTAAGTCTATTTACACTATAACATTCAGGTTTGGATCATTCTCCCATAAGAAAATGCAAACTGCATATTTACTATCATTTTCACGCAGACAAGCAGTTTTTACATGCTTCAAGACAATTGCGTCCAAATTGCTTTATTTTACAAAGTCAAGTCTATTTACACTATAACATTCAGGTTTGGATCATTCTCTCATAAGAAAATTCAAACTGCATATTAACCATTATTTTAATGCAGACAAGCAGTTTTTACATGCTTTATGACAATTAGGGGCAAATGAGTCCTTATAGGCAAAAGTGCTTTATTTCATGAGGGTAAGTCTATTTACACTATAACATTCAGGTTTGGATCTTTTTCTCAGAAGAAAATGCAAACTGCATTTTAACCATTATTTAAACGCAGACAAGCAGTTTTTACATGCTTTACGACAATTAGGTGCAAATGAGTCCTTATAGGCAAAAGTGCTTTATTTCATGAGGGTAAGTCTATTTACACTATAACATTCAGGTTTGGATCATTCTCTCATAAGAAAATGCAAACTGCATATTAACCATTATTTTAACGCTGACAAGCAGTTTTTAAATGCTTTACGACAATTAGGTGCAAATGAGTCCTTATAGGCAAAAGTGCTTTATTTCATGAGGGTAAGTCTATTTACACTATAACATTCAGGTTTGGATCATTCTCTCATAATAAAATGCAAACTGCATATTTACTATCATTTTCACGCAGACAAGCAATTTTCACATGTTTTACGACAATTAGGTGGAAATAAGTCCTTAAGGCAAAATTGTTTTATTTCACAAAGGTAAGTCTACTTTCACTATAACATTCAGGTTTGGATAATTCTCTCATAAGAAAATGCAAACTGCATATTAACCATTATTTTAACGCAGATAAGCAGTTTTTACAAGCTTTATGACAATTAGGTGCAAATGAGTACTTATAGGCAAAAGTGCTTTATTTCATGAAGGTAAGTCTATTTACACTATAACATTCAGTTTTGGATCATTCTCTCATAAGAAAATGCAAACTGCATATTAACCATTATTTTAACGCTGACAAGCAGTTTTTACATGCTTTATGACAATTAGGGGCAAATGAGTCTATATAGGCAAAATTTATTTATTTTTAAAGGTTAGCTTACTTAAACTATAACATTCAGGTTTAGATCATTCTCTCATAAGAAAATGCAAACTGCATATTAACTATTATTTTAACGCTTACAAGCAGTTTTTACAAGCTTTATGACAAATAGGTGCAAATGAGTCCTTATAGGCAAAATTGCTTTATTTTTCAAAGGTAAGTCTATTTACACTATGACATTCAGGTTTGGATCATTCTCTCATAAGAAAATGCAAACTGCATATTAACCATTATTTTAACGCATACAAGCAGTTTTTACATGCTTTATGACAATTAGGGGCAAATGAGTCTATATAGGCAAAATTGCTTTATTTTTAAAAGTAAGTTTACTTAAACTATAACATTCAGGTTTAGATCATTCTCTCATAAGAAAATGCAAACTGCATATTAACTATTATTTTAACGCATACAAGCAGTTTTTACAAGCTTTATGACTAATAGGTGCAAATGATTCCTTATAGGCAAAATTGCTTTATTTCATGAGGGTAAGTCTATTTACACTATAACATTCAGGTTTGGATCATTCTCTCATAAGAAAATGCAAACTGCATATTAACTATTATTTTAACGCATACAAGCAGTTTTTACATGCTTTATGACAATTAAGTGCAAATGAGTCTTTATAGGCAAAATTGCTTTATTTCATGAGGGTAAGTCTATTTACACTATAACATTCAGGTTTGGATCATTCTCTCATAAGAAAATGCAAACTGCATATTAACCATTATTTTAACGCAGACAAGCAGTTTTTACATGCTTCACGACAATTGCGTGCAAATGAGTCCTTATAGACAAAATTGCGTTATTTTACAAAGGTAAGTCTATTTTCACTATAACATTCAGGTTTAAATCATTCTCTCATAAGAAAATGCAAACTGCATATTAACCATTATTTTAACGCATACAAGCAGTTTTTACACGCTTAATGACAATTAGGGGCAAATGAGTCCTTATAGGCAAAAGTGCTTTATTTCATGAAGGTAAGTCTATTTACACTATAACATTCAGTTTTGGATCATTCTCTTATAAGAAAATGCAAACTGCATATTAACCATTATTTTAACGCTGACAAGCAGTTTTTACATGCTTTATGACAATTAGGGGCAAATGAGTCCTTATAGGCAAAATTGCTTTATTTCATGAAGGTAAGTCTATTTACACAATTTTATTCAGGTTTGGATCATTCTCTCATAAGAAAATGCAAACTGCATATTAACCATTATTTTAACGCAGTAAAGCAGTTTTTACATGCTTCACGACAATTGCGTGCAAATGAGTCCTTATAGGCAAAATTGCTTTATTTTACAAAGGTTAGTCTATTTACACTATAACATTCAGGTTTGGATCAGTCTCTCATAAGAAAATGCAAACTGCATATTAACCATTATTTAAACGCAGACAAGCAGTTTTTTCATGCTTTACGACAATTAGGTGCAAATCAGTCTTTATAGGCAAAATTGTTTTATTTCATGAGGGTAAGTCTATTTACACTATAATATTCAGGTTTGGATCATTCTTTCATAAGAAAATGCAAACTGCATATTTACTATCATTTTCACGCACACAAGCAGTTTTTACATGCTTCAAGACAATTGCGTGCAAAATTGCTTTACTTTACAAAGGTAAGTCTATTTATACTATAACATTCAGGTTTGGATCATTCTCTCATAAGAAAATGCAAACTGCATATTAACCATTTTTTTAACGCATACAAGCAGTTTTTACATGCTTTATGACAATTAGGGGCAAATGAGTCCTTATAGGCAAAATTGCTTTATTTTATGAAGGTAAGTCTATTTACACTATAACATTCAGGTTTGGATCTTTTTCTCATAAGAAAATGCAAACTGCATAACAACCATTATTTAAACGCAGACAAGCAGTTTTTACATGCTTTACGACAATTGCGTGCAATCGAGTCCTTATAGGCAAAATTGCTTTATTTTACAAAGGTAAGTCTATTTTCACTATAACATTCAGGTTTTGATCATTCTCTCATAAGAAAGTGCAAACTGCATATAAACCATTATTTTAACGCATACAAGCAGTTTTTACATGCTTTATGACAATTAGCGGCAAATGAGTCCTTACAGGCAAAATTGCTTTATTTTATTAAGGTAAGTCTATTTACACTATAACATTCAGGTTTGTATCATTCTCTCATAAGAAAATGCAAACTGCATATTTACTATCATTTTCACGCAGACAAGCAGTTTTCACATGTTTTACGACAATTAGGTGGAAATAAGTCCTTAAAGGCAAAATTGCTTTATTTTACAAAGGTAAGTCTATTTACACTATAACATTCAGGTTTTGAACATTCTCTCATAAGAAAATGCAAACTGCATATTAACCATTATTTTAACGCATACAAGCAGTTTTTACATGCTTTATGACAATTACCTGCAAATGAGTCCTTATAGGCAAAATTGCTTTATTTTATTAAGGTAAGTCTATTTACACTATAACATTCAGGTTTGGATCATTCTCTCATAAGAAAATGCAAACTGCATATTAACCATTATTTTAACGCATACAAGCAGTTTTTACATGCTTTATGACAATAAGGGGCAAATGGGTCCTTATAGGCAAAATTGCTTTATTTCATAAAGGTTAGTCTATTTACACTATAACATTCAGGTTTGGATTATTCTCTCATAATAAAATGCAAACTGCATATTAACCATTATTTTAACGCAGACAAGCAGTTTTTACATGCTTTACGACAATTATTTGCAAATGAGTCCTTATAGGCAAAGTTGTTTTATTTCACAAAGGTAAGTCTACTTTCACTATAACATTCAGGTTTGGATCATTCTCTCATAAGAAAATGCAAACTGCATGTTAACCATTATTTTTCCGCAGACAAGCAGTTTTTACAAGCTTTATGACAATTAGGTGCAAATGAGTCCTTATAAGCAAAATTGCTTTATTTCATGAGGGTAAGTCTATTTACACTATAACATTCAGGTTTGGATCTTTCTCTCATAAGAAAATGCAAACTGCATATTAACCATTATTTAAACGCAGACAAGCAGTTTTTACATGCTTTACGACAATTAGGTGCAAATGAGTCTTTATAGGCAAAATTGCTTTATTTCATAAGGGTAAGTCTATTTACACTATAACATTCAGGTTTGGATCATTCTCTCATAAGAAAATGCAAACTGCATATTTACTATCATTTTCACGCAGACAAGCAGTTTTTACATGCTTCACGACAATTGCGTGCAAATGAGTCCTTATAGGCAAAATTGCTTTATTTTACAAAGGTAAGTCTATTTACACTATAACATTCAGGATTGGATCATTCTCTCATAAGAAAATGCAAACTGCATATTAATTATTATTTTAACGCATACAAGCAGTTTTTACATGCTTTATGACAATTAGGGGCAAATGAGTCCTTATAGGCAAAATTGCTTTATTTTATGAAGGTAAGTCTATTTACACTATAACATTCAGGTTTGGATCTTTTTCTCATAAGAAAATGCAAACTGCATTTTAACCATTATTTAAACGCAGACAAGCAGTTTTTACATGCTTTACGACAATTAGGTGCAAAGAGTTTTTATAGGCAAAATTGCTTTATTTCATGAAGGTTATTTACACTATATTATTCAGGTTTGGATCATTCTCTCAAAAGAAAATGCAAACTGCATATTTACTATCATTTTCACGCAGACGTTTTTACATGCTTTATGACAATTAGCGGCAAATGAGTCCTTATAGGCAAAATTGCTTTATTTTATGAAGGTAAGTCTATTTACACTATAACATTCAGGTTTGGATCTTTTTCTCATAAGAAAATGCAAACTGCATAACAACCATTATTTAAACGCAGACAAGCAGTTTTTACATGCTTTACGACAATTGCGTGCAATCGAGTCCTTATAGGCAAAATTGCTTTATTTTACAAAGGTAAGTCTATTTTCACTATAACATTCAGGTTGGATCATTCTCTCATAAGAAAATGCAAACTGCATATTAACCATTATTTTAACGCTGACAAGCAGTTTTTAAATGCTTTACGACAATTAGGTGCAAATGAGTCCTTATAGGCAAAAGTGCTTTATTTCATGAGGGTAAGTCTATTTACACTATAACATTCAGGTTTGGATCATTCTCTCATAATAAAATGCAAACTGCATATTTACTATCATTTTCACGCAGACAAGCAGTTTTCACATGTTTTACGACAATTAGGTGGAAATAAGTCCTTAAAGGCAAAATTGTTTTATTTCACAAAGGTAAGTACTTTCACTATGACATTCAGGTGTGGATAATTCTCTCATAAGAAAATGCAAACTGCATAGTAACCATTATTTTAACGCCGATAAGCAGTTTTTACAAGCTTTATGACAATTAAATGCAAATGAGTCCTTATAGGAAAAAATGCTTTATTTCATGAGGGTAAGTCTATTTACACTATAACATTCAGGTTTGGATCATTCTCTCATAAGAAAATGCAAACTGCATATTTACAATCATTTTAACGCATACAAACAGTTTTTACATGCTTTATGACAATTAGGTGCAAATGAGTCTTTATAGGCAAAATTGCTTTATTTCATGAGGGTAAGTCTATTTACACTATAACATTCAGGTTTGGATCTTTCTCTCATAAGAAAATGCAAACTGCATATTAACCATTATTTAAACGCAGACAAGCAGTTTTTACATGCTTTACGACAATTAGGTGCAAATGAGTCTTTATAGGCAAAATTGCTTTATTTCATGAGGGTAAGTCTATCTACACTATAACATTCAGGTTTGGATCATTCTCTCATAAGAAAATGCAAACTGCATATTTACTATCATTTTTACGCAGACAAGCAGTTTTTACATGCTTCACGACAATTGCGTGCAATCGAGTCCTTATAGGCAAAATTGCTTTATTTTATTAAGGTAAGTCTATTTACACTATAACATTCAGGTTTGTATCAATCTCTCATAAGAAAATGCAAACTGCATATTTACTATCATTTTCACGCAGACAAGCAGTTTTCACATGTTTTACGACAATTAGGTGGAAATAAGTCCTTAAAGGCAAAATTGCTTTATTTTACAAAGGTAAGTCTATTTACACTATAACATTCAGGTTTTGATCATTCTCTCATAAGAAAATGCAAACTGCATATTAACCATTATTTTAACGCATACAAGCAGTTTTTACATGCTTTATGACAATTACCTGCAAATGAGTCCTTATAGGCAAAATTGCTTTATTTTATTAAGGTAAGTCTATTTACACTATAACATTCAGGTTTGGATCATTCTCTCATAAGAAAATGCAAACTGCATATTAACCATTATTTTAACGCATACAAGCAGTTTTTACGTGCTTTATGACAATAAGGGGCAAATGGGTCCTTATAAGCAAAATTGCTTTATTTCATGAAGGTTGGTCTATTTACACTATAACATTCAGGTTTGGATTATTCTCTCATAATAAAATGCAAACTGCATATTAACCATTATTTTAACGCAGACAAGCAGTTTTTACATGCTTTACGACAATTATTTGCAAATGAGTCCTTATAGGCAAAAATGCTTTATTTCATGAGGGTATGTCTATTTACACTATAACATTCAGGTTTGGATCATTCTCACATAAGAAAATGCAAACTGCATATTAACTATTATTTTAACGCATACAAGCAGTTTTTACAAGCTTTATGACAAATAGGTGCGAATGAGTCCTTATAGGCAAAATTGCTTTATTTCATGAGGGTAAGTCTATTTACACTATAACATTCAGGTTTGGATCATTCTCTCATAAGAAAATGCAAACTGCATATTAACAATTATTTTAACGCATACAAGCAGTTTTTACAGGCTTTATGACAAATAGGTGCGAATGAGTCCTTATAGGCAAAATTGCTTTATTTCATGAGGGTAAGTCTATTTACACTATAACATTCAGGTTTGGATCAATCTCTCATAAGAAAATGCAAACTGCATATTTACTATTATTTTAACGCATACAAGCAGTTTTTACATGCTTTATGACAATTAGGGGCAAATGAGTCTATATAGGCAAAATTGCTTTATATTTAAAGGTAAGTTTACTTAAACTATAACATTCAGGTTTAGATCATTCTCTCATAAGAAAATGCAAACTGCATATTAACTATTATTTTAACGCATACAAGCAGTTTTTACAAGCTTTATGACAAATAGGTGCAAATGAGTCCTTATAGGCAAAATTGCTTTATTTTTCAAAGGTTAGTCTATTTACACTATAACATTCAGGTTTGGATCATTCTCTCATAAGAAAATGCAAACTGCATATTAACCATTATTTTAACGCATACAAGCAGTTTTTACATGCTTTATGACAATTAGGGGCAAATGAGTCTATATAGGCAAAATTGCTTTATTTTTAAAAGTAAGTTTACTTAAACTATAACATTCAGGTTTAGATCATTCTCTCATAAGAAAATGCAAACTGCATATTAACTATTATTTTAACGCATACAAGCAGTTTTTACAAGCTTTATGACAAATAGGTGCAAATGAGTCCTTATAGGCAAAATTGCTTTATTTTTCAAAGGTTAGTCTATTTACACTATAACATTCAGGTTTGGATCATTCTCTCATAAGAAAATGCAAACTGCATATTAACCATTATTTTAACGCATACAAGCAGTTTTTACATGCTTTACGACAATTATTTGCAAATGAGTCCTTATAGGCAAAAATGCTTTATTTCATGAGGGTATGTCTATTTACACTATAACATTCAGGTTTGGATCATTCTCACATAAGAAAATGCAAACTGCATATTAACTATTATTTTAACGCATACAAGCAGTTTTTACAAGCTTTATGACAAATAGGTGCGAATGAGTCCTTATAGGCAAAATTGCTTTATTTCATGAGGGTAAGTCTATTTACACTATAACATTCAGGTTTGGATCATTCTCTCATAAGAAAATGCAAACTGCATATTAACAATTATTTTAACGCATACAAGCAGTTTTTACAGGCTTTATGACAAATAGGTGCGAATGAGTCCTTATAGGCAAAATTGCTTTATTTCATGAGGGTAAGTCTATTTACACTATTACATTCAGGTCTGGATCAATCTCTCATAAGAAAATGCAAACTGCATATTTACTATTATTTTAACGCATACAAGCAGTTTTTACATGCTTTATGACAATTAGGGGCAAATGAGTCTATATAGGCAAAATTGCTTTATTTTTAAAGGTAAGTTTACTTAAACTATAAAATTCAGGTTTAGATCATTCTCTCATAAGAAAATGCAAACTGCATATTAACTATTATTTTAACGCATACAAGCAGTTTTTACAAGCTTTATGACAAATAGGTGCAAATGAGTCCTTATAGGCAAAATTGCTTTATTTTTCAAAGGTTAGTCTATTTACACTATAACATTCAGGTTTGGATCATTCTCTCATAAGAAAATGCAAACTGCATATTAACCATTATTTTAACGCATACAAGCAGTTTTTTACAAGCTTTATAACAAATAGGTGCGAATGAGTCCTTATAGGCAAAATTGCTTTATTTCATGAGGGTAAGTCTATTTACACTATAACATTCAGGTTTGGATCAATCTCTCATAAGAAAATGCAAACTGCATATTCACTATTATTTTAACGCATACAAGCAGTTTTTACATGCTTTATGACAATTAGGGGCAAATGAGTCTATATAGGCAAAATTGCTTTTTTTTAAAGGTAAGTTTACTTAAACTATAACATTCAGGTTTAGATCATTCTCTCATAAGAAAATGCAAACTGCATATTAACTATTATTTTAACGCATACAAGCAGTTTTTACAAGCTTTATGACAAATAGGTGCAAATGAGTCCTTATAGGCAAAATTGCTTTATTTTTCAAAGGTAAGTCTATTTACACTGTAACATTTAGGTTTGGATCATTCTCTCATAAGAAAATGCAAACTGCATATTAACCATTATTTTAACGCATACAAGCAGTTTTTACATGCTTTATGACAATTAGGGGCAAATGAGTCTATATAGGCAAAATTGCTTTATTTTTAAAAGTAAGTTTACTTAAACTATAACATTCAGGTTTAGATCATTCTCTCATAAGAAAATGCAAACTGCATATTAACTATTATTTTAACGCATACAAGCAGTTTTTACAAGCTTTATGACAAATAGGTGCAAATGAGTCCTATAGGCAAAATTGCTTTATTTTTCAAAGGTTAGTCTATTTACACTATAACATTTAGGTTTGGATCATTCTCTCATAAGAAAATGCAATCTGCATATTAACCATTATTTTAACGCATACAAGCAGTTTTTACAAGCTTTATGACAAATAGGTGCGAATGAGTCCTTATAGGCAAAATTGCTTTATTTCATGAGGGTAAGTCTATTTACACTATAACATTCAGGTTTGGATCATTCTCTCATAAGAAAATGCAAACTGCATATTATACATTATTTTAACGCATACAAGCAGTTTTTACAGGCTTTATGACAAATAGGTGCGAATGAGTCCTTATAGGCAAAATTGCTTTATTTCATGAGGGTAAGTCTATTTACACTATAACATTCAGGTGGATCAATCTCTCATAAGAAAATGCAAACTGCATATTTACTATTATTTTAACGCATACAAGCAGTTTTTACATGCTTTATGACAATTAGGGGCAAATGAGTCTATATAGGCAAAATTGCTTTATTTTTAAAGGTAAGTTTACTTAAACTATAACATTCAGGTTTAGATCATTCTCTCATAAGAAAATGCAAACTGCATATTAACTATTATTTTAACGCATACAAGCAGTTTTTACAAGCTTTATGACAAATAAGTGCAAATGAGTCCTTATAGGCAAAATTGCTTTATTTTTCAAAGGTTAGTCTATTTACACTATAACATTCAGGTTTGGATCATTCTCTCATAAGAAAATGCAAACTGCATATTAACCATTATTTTAACGCATACAAGCAGTTTTTACATGCTTTATGACAATTAGGGGCAAATGAGTCTATATAGGCAAAATTGCTTTATTTTTAAAAGTAAGTTTACTTAAACTATAACATTCAGGTTTAGATCATTCTCTCATAAAAAATGCAAACTGCATATTAACTATTATTTTAACGCATACAAGCAGTTTTTACAAGCTTTATGACAAATAGGTGCGAAAGAGTCCTTATAGGCAAAATTGCTTTATTTCATGAGGGTAAATCTATTTACACTATAACATTCAGGTTTGGATCATTCTCTCATAAGAAAATGCAAGCTGCATATTAACTATTATTTTAACGCATACAAGCAGTTTTTACAAGCTTTATGACAAATAGGTGCGAATGAGTCCTTATAGGCAAAACTGCTTTATTTCATGAGGGTAAGTCTATTTACACTATAACATTCAGGTTTGGATCATTCTCTCATAAGAAAATTCAAACTGCATATTAACTATTATTTTAACGCATACAAGCAGTTTTTACAAGCTTTATGACAAATAAGTGCGAATGAGTCCTTATAGGCAAAATTGCTTTATTTCATGAGGGTAAGTCTATTTACACTATAACATTCAGGTTTGGATCTTTCTCTCATAAGAAAATGCAAACTGCATATTAACCATTATTTTAACGCATACAAGCAGTTTTTACATGCTTTATGACAATAAGGGGCAAATGGGTCCTTATAGGCAAAATCGCTTTATTTTATGAAGGTTAGTCTATTTACACTATAACATTCAGGTTTGGATCATTCTCTCACAAGAAAATGCAAACTGCATATTAACTATTATTTTAAAGCATACAAGCAGTTTTTACATGCTTTATGACAATTAGGTGCAAATGAGTCCTTATAGGCAAATGCTTTATTTCATGAGGGTATGTCTATTTACACTATAACATTCAGGTTTGGATCATTCTCTCATAAGAAAAAGCAAACTGCATATGAACCATTATTTTAAAGCAGACAAGCAGTTTTTACATGCTTTACGACAATTGCGTGCAAATGAGTCCTTATAGGCAAAATTGCTTTATTTTACAAAGGTAAGTCTATTTACACTATAACATTCAGGTTTGGATCAGTCTCTTATAAGAAAATGCAAACTGCATATTAACCATTATTTAAACGCAAACAAGGTGTTTTTACATGCTTTACGACAATTAGGTGCAAATAAGTCTTTATAGGCAAAATTGCTTTATTTCATGAGGGTAAGTCTATTTACACTATAACATTCAGGTTTGGATCATTCTCTCATAAGAAAATGCAAACTGCATATTAACTATTATTTTAACGCATACAAGCAGTTTTTACAAGCTTTATGACAAATAGGTGCGAATGAGTCCTTATAGGCAAAATTGCTTTATTTCATGAGGGTAAGTCTATTTACACTATAACATTCAGGTTTAAATCAATCTCTCATAAGAAAATGCAAACTGCATATTTACTATTATTTTAACGCATACAAGCAGTTTTTACATGCTTTATGACAATTAGGGGCAAATGAGTCTATATAGGCAAAATTGCTTTATTTTTAAAGGTAAGTTTACTTAAACTATAACATTCAGGTTTAGATCATTCTCTCATAAGAAAATGCAAACTGCATATTAACTATTATTTTAACGCATACAAGCAGTTTTTACAAGCTTTATGACAAATAGGTGCAAATGAGTCCTTATAGGCAAAATTGCTTTATTTTTCAAAGGTAAGTCTATTTACACTGCAACATTCAGGTTTGGATCATTCTCTCATAAGAAAATGCAAACTGCATATTAACCATTATTTTAACGCATACAAGCAGTTTTTACATGCTTTATGACAATTAGGGGCAAATGAGTCTATATAGGCAAAATTGCTTTATTTTTAAAAGTAAGTTTTCTTAAACTATAACATTCAGGTTTAGATCATTCTCTCATAAGAAAATGCAAACTGCATATTAACTATTATTTTAACGCATACAAGCAGTTTTTACAAGCTTTATGACAAATAGGTGCAAATGAGTCCTTATAGGCAAAATTGCTTTATTTCATGAGGGTAAGTCTATTTACACTATAACATTTAGGTTTGGATCATTCTCTCATAAGAAAATGCAATCTGCATATTAACCATTATTTTAACGAATACAAGCAGTTTTTACATGCTTTACGACAATTAGGTGCAAATGAGTCTTTATAGGCAAAATTGCTTTATTTTAGGAAGGTAAGTCTATTTACACTATAACATTCAGGTTTGGATCATTCTCTCATAAGAAAATGCAAACTGCATATTAACCATTATTTTAACGCATACAAGCAGTTTTTACATGCTTTACGACAATTAGGTGCAAATGAGTTTTTTTTGGGGCAAAATTGCTTTATTTTATGAAGGTAAGGCTATTTACACTATAACATTCAGGTTTGGATTATTCTCTCAAAAGAAAATGCAAACTGCATATTTACTATCATTTTCACGCAGACAAGCAGTTTTTACATGCTTCGCGACAATTGCGTGCAAATGAGTCCTTATAGGCAAAATGCTTTATTTTACAAAGGTAAGTCTATTTTCACTATAACATTCAGGTTTTGATCATTCTCTCATAAGCAAATGCAAACTGCATATTAACCATTATTTCAACGCATACAAGCAGTTTTTACATGCTTTATGACAATTAGGGGCAAATGAGTCCTTATAGGCAAAATTGCTTTATTTTATTAAGGTAAGTCTATTTACACTATAACATTCAGGTTTGGATCATTCTCTCATAAGAAAATGCAAACTGCATATTAACCATTGTTTAAACGCAGACAAGCAGTTTTTTCATGCTTTACGACAATTAGGTGCAAATAAGTCTTTATAGGCAAAATTGCTTTATTTCATGAGGGTAAGTCTATTTACACTATAACATTCAGTTTTGGATCATTCTCTCATAAGAAAATGCAAACTGCATATTTACTATCATTTTCACGCAGACAAGCAGTTTTTACATGCTTCAAGACAATTGCGTGCAAAATTGCTTTATTTTACAAAGGTAAGTCTATTTACACTATAACATTCAGGTTTGGATCATTCTCTCATAAGAAAATGCAAACTGCATATTAACCATTATTTTAACGCAGACAAGCAGTTTTTACATGCTTCACGACAATTACGTGCAAATGAGTCCTTATTGGCAAAATTGCTTTATTTTACAAAGGTAAGTCTATTTACACTATAACATTCAGGTTTGGATCATTCTCTCATAAGAAAATGCAAACTGCATATTTACTATCATTTTCACGCATACAAGCAGTTTTTACATGCTTTATGACAATTAGGGGCAAATGAGTCCTTATTGGCAAAATTGCTTTATTTTACAAAGGTAAGTCTATTTACACTATAACATTCAGGTTTGGATCATTCTCTCATAAGAAAATGCAAACTGCATATTTACTATCATTTTCACGCAGACAAGCAGTTTTTACATGCTTCAAGACAATTGCGTGCAAAATTGCTTTATTTTACAAAGGTAAGTCTATTTACATTATAACATTCAGGTTTGGATCATTCTCTCATAAGAAAATGCAAACTGCATATTAACCATTATTTTAACGCATACAAGCAGTTTTTACATGCTTTATGACAATTAGGGGCAAATGAGTCTATATAGGCAAAATTGCTTTATTTTACAAAGGTTAGTTTACTTAAACTATAACATTCAGGTTTAGATCATTCTCTCATAAGAAAATGCAAACTGCATATTAACTATTATTTTAACGCATACAAGCAGTTTTTACAAGCTTTATGACAAATAGGTGCAAATGAGTCCTTATAGGCAAAATTGCTTTATTTCATGAGGGTAAGTCTATTTACACTATAACATTCAGGTTTGGATCATTCTCTCATAAGAAAATGCAAACTGCATGTTTACTATCATTTTAACGCATACAAGCAGTTTTTACATGCTTTATGACAATTAGGTGCAAATGAGTCTTTATAGGCAAAATTGCTTTATTTCATGAGGGTAAGTCTATTTACACTATAACATTTAGGTTTGGATCATTCTCTCATAAGAAAATGCAAACTGCATATTAACCATTATTTTAACGCAGACAAGCAGTTTTTACATGCTTTACGACAATTACGTGCAAATGAGTCTTTATAGGCAAAATTGCGTTATTTTACAAAGGTGAGTCTATTTTCACTATAACATTCAGGTTTAGATCATTCTCTCATAAGAAAATGCAAACTGCAATATAACCAGTATTTTAACACAGACCAGCAGTTTTTACATGCTTCCCGACAATTGCGTGCAAATGAGTCCTAATAGGCAAAATTGCTTTATTTCATGAAGGTAAGTCTATTTACACTATAACATTTAGGTTTGGATCATTCTCTCATAAGAAAATGCAAACTGCATATTACCATTATTTAAACGCAGACAAGCAGTTTTTACATGCTTTACGACAATTAGGTGCAAATGAGTCTTTATAGGCAAAATTGCTTTATTTTACAAAGGTAAGTCTATTTACACTATAACATTCAGGTTTGGATCATTCTCTCATAAGAAAATGCAAACTGCATATTTACTATCATTTTCACGCAGACAAGCAGTTTTTACATGCTTCACGACAATTGCGTGCAAATGAGTCCTTATAGGCAAAATTGCTTTATTTTTCAAAGGTTAGTCTATTTACACTATAACATTCAGGTTTGGATCATTCTCTCATAAGAAAATGCAAACTGCATATTAACCATTATTTTAACGCAGACAAGCAGTTTTTACATGCTTTACGACAATTAGGTGCAAATGAGTCTTTATAGGCAAAATTGCTTTATTTCATGAGGGTAAGTCTATCTACACTATAACATTCAGGTTTGGATCATTCTTTCATAAGAAAATGCAAACTGCATATTTACTATCATTTTCACGCAGACAAGCAGTTTTTACATGCTTCACGACAATTGCGTGCAAATGAGTCCTTATAGGCAAAATTGCTTTATTTTACAAAGGTAAGTCTATTTACACTATAACATTCAGGTTTGGATCATTCTCTCATAAGAAAATGCAAACTGCATATTAACCATTATTTTAACGCATACAAGCAGTTTTTACATGCTATATGACAATAAGGGGCAAATGGGTCCTTATAGGCAAAATTGCTTTATTTCATTGAGGTTAAGTCTATTTACACTATAACATTCAGGTTCGGATTATTCTCTCATAAGAAAATGCAAACTGCATATTAACCATTATTTTAACGCAGACAAGCAGTTTTTACATGCTTTACGACAATTATTTGCAAATGAGTCCTTATAGGCAAAATTGCTTTATTTCATGAGGGTATGTCTATTTACACTATAACATTCAGGTTTGGATCATTCTCTCATAAGAAAATGCAAACTGCATATTAACTATTATTTTAACGCATACAAGCAGTTTTTACAAGCTTTATGACAAATAGGTGCGAATGAGTCCTTATAGGCAAAATTGCTTTATTTCATGAGGGTAAGTCTATTTACACTATAACATTCAGGTTTGGATCATTCTCTCATAAGAAAATGCAAACTGCATATTAACAATTATTTTAACGGATACAAGCAGTTTTTACAGGCTTTATGACAAATAGGTGCGAATGAGTCCTTATAGGCAAAATTGCTTTATTTCATGAGGGTAAGTCTATTTACACTATAACATTCAGGTTTGGATCAATCTCTCATAAGAAAATGCAAACTGCATATTTACTATTATTTTAACGCATACAAGCAGTTTTTACATGCTTTATGACAATTAGGGGCAAATGAGTCTATATAGGCAAAATTGCTTTATTTTTAAAGGTAAGTTTACTTAAACTATAACATTCAGGTTTAGATCATTCTCTCATAAGAAAATGCAAACTGCATATTAACTATTATTTTAACGCATACAAGCAGTTTTTACAAGCTTTATGACAAATAGGTGCAAATGAGTCCTTATAGGCAAAATTGCTTTATTTTTCAAAGGTTAGTCTATTTACACTATAACATTCAGGTTTGGATCAATCTCTCATAAGAAAATGCAAACTGCATATTAACCATTATTTTAACGCATACAAGTAGTTTTTACATGCTTTATGACAATTAGGGGCAAATGAGTCTATATAGGCAAAATTGCTTAATTTTTAGAAGTAAGTTTACTTAAACTATAACATTCAGGTTTAGATCATTCTCTCATAAGAAAATGCAAACTGCATATTAACTATTATCTTAACGCATACAAGCAGTTTTTACAAGCTTTATGACAAATAGGTGCGAATGAGTCCTTATAGGCAAAATTGCTTTATTTCATGAGGGTAAGTCTATTTACACTATAACATTCAGGTTTGGATCATTCTCTCATAAGAAAATGCAAACTGCATATTAACTATTATTTTAACGCATACAAGCAGTTTTTACAAGCTTTATGACAAATAGGTGCGAATGAGTACTTATAGGCAAAATTGCTTTATTTCATGAGGGTAAGTCTATTTACACTATAACATTCAGGTTTGGATCATTCTCTCATAAGAAAATGCAAACTGCATATTAACCATTATTTTAACGCATACAAGCAGTTTTTACATGCTTTATGACAATAAGGGGCAAATGGGTCCTTATAGGCAAAATTGCTTTATTTCATGAAGGTTAGTCTATTTACACTATAACATTCAGGTTTGGATCATTCTCTCACAAGAAAATGCAAACTGCATATTAACTATTATTTTAAAGCATACAAGCAGTTTTTACATGCTTTATGACAATTAGGTGCAAATGAGTCCTTATAGGCAAAATTGCTTTATTTTACAAAGGTAAGTCTATTTACATTATAACATTCAGGTTTGGATCAGTGTCTCATAAGAAAATGCAAACTGCATATTAACCATTATTTAAACGCAAACAAGCAGTTTTTACATGCTTTACGACAATTAGGTGCAAATAAGTCTTTATAGGCAAAATTGCTTTATTTCATGAGGGTAAGTCTATTTACACTATAACATTCAGGTTTGGATCATTCTCTCATAAGAAAATGCAAACTGCATATTAACTATTATTTTAACGCATACAAGCAGTTTTTACAAGCTTTATGACAAATAGGTGCGAATGAGTCCTTATAGGCAAAATTGCTTTATTTCATGAGGGTAAGTCTATTTACACTATAACATTCAGGTTTGGATTAATCTCTCATAAGAAAATGCAAACTGCATGTTTACTATTATTTTAACGCATACAAGCAGTTTTTACATGCTTTATGACAATTAGGGGCAAATGAGTCTATATAGGCAAAATTGCTTTATTTTTAAAGGTAAGTTTACTTAAACTATAACATTCAGGTTTAGATCATTCTCTCATAAGAAAATGCAAACTGCATATTAACTATTATTTTAACGCATACAAGCAGTTTTTACAAGCTTTATGACAAATAGGTGCAAATGAGTCCTTATAGGCAAAATTGCTTTATTTTTTAAAGGTAAGTCTATTTACACTATAACATTCAGGTTTGGATCATTCTCTCATAAGAAAATGCAAACTGCATATTAACCATTATTTTAACGCATACAAGCAGTTTTTACATGCTTTATGACAATTAGGTGCAAATGAGTCTTTATAGGCAAAATTGCTTTATTTTAGGAAGGTAAGTCTATTTACACTATAACATTCAGGTTTGGATCATTCTCTCATAAGAAAATGCAAACTGCATATTTACTATCATTTTCACGCAGACAAGCAGTTTTTACATGCTTCGCGACAATTGCGTGCAAATGAGTTCTTATAGGCAAAATGCTTTATTTTACAAAGGTAAGTCTATTTTCACTATAACATTCAGGTTTTGATCATTCTCTCATAAGCAAATGCAAACTGCATATTAACCATTATTTTAACGCATACAAGCAGTTTTTACATGCTTTATGACAATAAGGGGCAAATGAGTCCTTATAGGCAAAATTGCTTTTTTTCATTAAGGTAAGTCTATTTACACTATAACATTTAGGTTTGGATCATTCTCTCATAAGAAAATGCAAACTGCATATTTACTATCATTTTCACGCAGACAAGCAGTTTTTACATGCTTCACGACAATTGCGTGCAAATGAGTCCTTATAGGCAAACTTGCTTTATTTTACGAAGGTAAGTCGATTTACACTATACCATTCAGGTTTGGATCATTCTCTCATAAGAAAATGCAAACTGCATATTAACCATTATTTTAACGCATACAAGCAGTTTTTACATGCTTTATGACAATAAGGGGCAAATGAGTCCTTATAGGCAAAATTGCTTTTTTTCATTAAGGTAAGTCTATTTACACTATAACATTTAGGTTTGGATCATTCTCTCATAAGAAAATGCAAACTGCATATTTACTATCATTTTCACGCAGACAAGCAGTTTTTACATGCTTCACGACAATTGCGTGCAAATGAGTCCTTATAGGCAAACTTGCTTTATTTTACGAAGGTAAGTCGATTTACACTATACCATTTAGGTTTGGATCATTCTCTCATAAGAAAATGCAAACTGCATATTAACCTTTATTTAATCGCAGACAAGCAGTTTTTACATGCTTTACGACAATTGCGTGCAAAATTGCTTTATTTTACAAAGGTAAGTCTATTTACACTATAACATTCAGGTTTGGATCATTCTCTCATAAGAAAATGCAAACTGCATATTAACCATTATTTAAACGCAGACAAGCAGTTTTTACATGCTTTATGACAATTAGGTGCAAATGAGTCCTTATAAGAAAAATTGCTTTATTTCATGAGGGTAAGTCTATTTACACTATAACATTCAGGTTTGGATCATTCTCTCATAAGAAAATGCAACTGCATACTAACCATTATTTTAACGCAGACGAGCAGTTTTTACATGCTTCACGACAATTACGTGCAAATGAGTCCTTATAGGCAAAATTGCTTTATTTTACAAAGGTTAGTCTATTTACACTATAACATTCAGGTTTGGATAATTCTCTCATAAGAAAATGCAATCTGCATATTAACCATTATTTTAACGCATACAAGCAGTTTTTACATGCTTTATGACAATTAGGGGCAAATGAGTCCTTATAGGCAAAATTGCTTTATTTCATGAAAGTAAGTCTACTTACACTATAACATTCAGGTTTGGATCATCCTCTCATAAGAAAATGCAATCTGCATATTAACCATTATTTTAACGCATACAAGCCGTTTTTACATGCTTTATGACAATAAGGGGCAAATGAGTCCTAATAGGCAAAATTGCTTTATTTCATGAAGGTAAGTCTATTTACACTGTAACATTCAGGTTTGGATCATTCTCTCATAAGAAAATGCAAACTGCATATTACCATTATTTAAACGCAGACAAGCAGTTTTTACATGCTTTACGACAATTAGGTGCAAATGAGTCTTTATAGGCAAAATTGCTTTATTTTACAAAGGTAAGTCTATTTACACTATAACATTCAGGTTTGGATCATTCTCTCATAAGAAAATGCAAACTGCATATTTTCTATCATTTTCACGCAGACAAAGAGTTTTTACAT
This sequence comes from Xanthostigma xanthostigma, assembly GCA_963575645.1. Lineage (NCBI taxonomy): Eukaryota > Metazoa > Arthropoda > Insecta > Raphidioptera > Raphidiidae > Xanthostigma > Xanthostigma xanthostigma. The sequence goes on from OY754474.1 coordinate 9,992,093, forward strand.
GCTTCACGACAATTGCGTGCAAATGAGTCCTTATAGGCAAAATTGCTTTATTTTTCAAAGGTAAGTCTATTTACACTATAACATTCAGGTTTGGATCATTCTCTCATAAGAAAATGCAAACTGCATATTAACCATTATTTTAACGCATACAAGCAGTTTTTACATGCTTTATGACAATTAGGTGCAAATGAGTCCTTATAGGCAAAATTGCTTTATTTCATGAGGGTAAGTCTATTTACACTATACCATTCAGGTTTGAATCATTCTCTCATAAGAAAATGCAAACTGCATATTTACTATCATTTTCACGCAGACAAGCAGTTTTCACATGTTTTACGACAATTAGGTGGAAATAAGTCCTTAAAGGCAAAATTGCTTTATTTTACAAAGGTAAGTCTATTTACACTATAACATTCAGTTTTGGATCATTCTCTCATAAGAAAATGCAAACTGCATATAAACCATTATTTTAACGCAGACAAGCAGTTTTTACATGCTTCACGACAATTGCGTGCCAATGAGTCCTTATAGGCAAAATTGCTTTATTTTACAAAGGTAAGTCTATTTACACTATAACATTCAGGTTTGGATCAGTCTCTCATAAGAAAATGCAAACTGCATATTAACCATTATTTAACCGCAGACAAGCAGTTTTTACATGCTTTACGACAATTAAGTGTAAATGAGTCTTTATAGGCAAAATTGTTTTATTTCATGAGGGTAAGTCTATTTACACTATAATATTCAGGTTTGGATCATTCTCTCATAAGAAAATGCAAACTGCATATTAACCATTATTTTAACGCAGACAAGCAGTTTTTACATGCTTCACGACAATTACGTGCAAATGAGTCCTTATAGGCAAAATTGCTTTATTTTACAAAGGTAAGTCTATTTAAACTATAACATTCAGGTTTGGATAATTCTCTCATAAGAAAATGCAATCTGCATATTAACAATTATTTTAACGCATACAAGCAGTTTTTACATGCTTTATGACAATTAGGGGCAAATGAGTCCTTATTGGCAAAATTGCTTTATTTTACAAAGGTAAGTCTATTTACACTATAACATTCAGGTTTGGATCATTCTCTCATAAGAAAATGCAAACTGCATATTTACTATCATTTTCACGCAGACAAGCAGTTTTTACATGCTTTATGAAAATTAGGGGCAAATGAGTCCTAATAGGCAAAATTGCTTTATTTTATGAAGGTAAGTCTATTTACACTATAACATTCAGGTTTGGATCATTCTCTCATAAGAAAATTCAAACTGCATATTAACCATTATTTAAACGCAGTCAAGCAGTTTTTACATGCTTTACGACAATTAGGTGCAAATGAGTCTTTATAGGCAAAATTGCTTTATTTTACAAAGGTAAGTCTATTTACACTATAACATTCAGGTTTGGATCATTCTCTCATAAGAAAATGCAAACTGCATATTAACCATTATTTTAACGCATACAAGCAGTTTTTACATGCTTTATGACAATTAGGGGCAAATGAGTCTATATAGGCAAAATTGCTTTATTTTACAAAGGTTAGTTTACTTAAACTATAACATTCAGGTTTAGATCATTCTCTCATAAGAAAATGCAAACTGCATATTAACTATTATTTTAACGCATACAAGCAGTTTTTACAAGCTTTATGACAAATAGGTGCAAATGAGTCCTTATAGGCAAAATTGCTTTATTTCATGAGGGTAAGTCTATTTACACTATAACATTCAGGTTTGGATCATTCTCTCATAAGAAAATGCAAACTGCATGTTTACTATCATTTTAACGCATACAAGCAGTTTTTACATGCTTTATGACAATTAGGTGCAAATGAGTCTTTATAGGCAAAATTGCTTTATTTCATGAGGGTAAGTCTATTTACACTATAACATTTAGGTTTGGATCATTCTCTCATAAGAAAATGCAAACTGCATATTAACCATTATTTTAACGCAGACAAGCAGTTTTTACATGCTTTACGACAATTACGTGCAAATGAGTCTTTATAGGCAAAATTGCGTTATTTTACAAAGGTGAGTCTATTTTCACTATAACATTCAGGTTTAGATCATTCTCTCATAAGAAAATGCAAACTGCAATATAACCAGTATTTTAACACAGACCAGCAGTTTTTACATGCTTCCCGACAATTGCGTGCAAATGAGTCCTAATAGGCAAAATTGCTTTATTTCATGAAGGTAAGTCTATTTACACTATAACATTTAGGTTTGGATCATTCTCTCATAAGAAAATGCAAACTGCATATTACCATTATTTAAACGCAGACAAGCAGTTTTTACATGCTTTACGACAATTAGGTGCAAATGAGTCTTTATAGGCAAAATTGCTTTATTTTACAAAGGTAAGTCTATTTACACTATAACATTCAGGTTTGGATCATTCTCTCATAAGAAAATGCAAACTGCATATTTACTATCATTTTCACGCAGACAAGCAGTTTTTACATGCTTCACGACAATTGCGTGCAAATGAGTCCTTATAGGCAAAATTGCTTTATTTTTCAAAGGTTAGTCTATTTACACTATAACATTCAGGTTTGGATCATTCTCTCATAAGAAAATGCAAACTGCATATTAACCATTATTTTAACGCAGACAAGCAGTTTTTACATGCTTTACGACAATTAGGTGCAAATGAGTCTTTATAGGCAAAATTGCTTTATTTCATGAGGGTAAGTCTATCTACACTATAACATTCAGGTTTGGATCATTCTTTCATAAGAAAATGCAAACTGCATATTTACTATCATTTTCACGCAGACAAGCAGTTTTTACATGCTTCACGACAATTGCGTGCAAATGAGTCCTTATAGGCAAAATTGCTTTATTTTACAAAGGTAAGTCTATTTACACTATAACATTCAGGTTTGGATCATTCTCTCATAAGAAAATGCAAACTGCATATTAACCATTATTTTAACGCATACAAGCAGTTTTTACATGCTATATGACAATAAGGGGCAAATGGGTCCTTATAGGCAAAATTGCTTTATTTCATTGAGGTTAAGTCTATTTACACTATAACATTCAGGTTCGGATTATTCTCTCATAAGAAAATGCAAACTGCATATTAACCATTATTTTAACGCAGACAAGCAGTTTTTACATGCTTTACGACAATTATTTGCAAATGAGTCCTTATAGGCAAAATTGCTTTATTTCATGAGGGTATGTCTATTTACACTATAACATTCAGGTTTGGATCATTCTCTCATAAGAAAATGCAAACTGCATATTAACTATTATTTTAACGCATACAAGCAGTTTTTACAAGCTTTATGACAAATAGGTGCGAATGAGTCCTTATAGGCAAAATTGCTTTATTTCATGAGGGTAAGTCTATTTACACTATAACATTCAGGTTTGGATCATTCTCTCATAAGAAAATGCAAACTGCATATTAACAATTATTTTAACGGATACAAGCAGTTTTTACAGGCTTTATGACAAATAGGTGCGAATGAGTCCTTATAGGCAAAATTGCTTTATTTCATGAGGGTAAGTCTATTTACACTATAACATTCAGGTTTGGATCAATCTCTCATAAGAAAATGCAAACTGCATATTTACTATTATTTTAACGCATACAAGCAGTTTTTACATGCTTTATGACAATTAGGGGCAAATGAGTCTATATAGGCAAAATTGCTTTATTTTTAAAGGTAAGTTTACTTAAACTATAACATTCAGGTTTAGATCATTCTCTCATAAGAAAATGCAAACTGCATATTAACTATTATTTTAACGCATACAAGCAGTTTTTACAAGCTTTATGACAAATAGGTGCAAATGAGTCCTTATAGGCAAAATTGCTTTATTTTTCAAAGGTTAGTCTATTTACACTATAACATTCAGGTTTGGATCATTCTCTCATAAGAAAATGCAAACTGCATATTAACCATTATTTTAACGCATACAAGTAGTTTTTACATGCTTTATGACAATTAGGGGCAAATGAGTCTATATAGGCAAAATTGCTTAATTTTTAGAAGTAAGTTTACTTAAACTATAACATTCAGGTTTAGATCATTCTCTCATAAGAAAATGCAAACTGCATATTAACTATTATCTTAACGCATACAAGCAGTTTTTACATGCTTTATGACAAATAGGTGCGAATGAGTCCTTATAGGCAAAATTGCTTTATTTCATGAGGGTAAGTCTATTTACACTATAACATTCAGGTTTGGATCATTCTCTCATAAGAAAATGCAAACTGCATATTAACTATTATTTTAACGCATACAAGCAGTTTTTACAAGCTTTATGACAAATAGGTGCGAATGAGTACTTATAGGCAAAATTGCTTTATTTCATGAGGGTAAGTCTATTTACACTATAACATTCAGGTTTGGATCATTCTCTCATAAGAAAATGCAAACTGCATATTAACCATTATTTTAACGCATACAAGCAGTTTTTACATGCTTTATGACAATAAGGGGCAAATGGGTCCTTATAGGCAAAATTGCTTTATTTCATGAAGGTTAGTCTATTTACACTATAACATTCAGGTTTGGATCATTCTCTCACAAGAAAATGCAAACTGCATATTAACTATTATTTTAAAGCATACAAGCAGTTTTTACATGCTTTATGACAATTAGGTGCAAATGAGTCCTTATAGGCAAAATTGCTTTATTTTACAAAGGTAAGTCTATTTACATTATAACATTCAGGTTTGGATCAGTGTCTCATAAGCAAATGCAAACTGCATATTAACCATTATTTAAACGCAAACAAGCAGTTTTTACATGCTTTACGACAATTAGGTGCAAATAAGTCTTTATAGGCAAAATTGCTTTATTTCATGAGGGTAAGTCTATTTACACTATAACATTCAGGTTTGGATCATTCTCTCATAAGAAAATGCAAACTGCATATTAACTATTATTTTAACGCATACAAGCAGTTTTTACAAGCTTTATGACAAATAGGTGCGAATGAGTCCTTATAGGCAAAATTGCTTTATTTCATGAGGGTAAGTCTATTTACACTATAACATTCAGGTTTGGATTAATCTCTCATAAGAAAATGCAAACTGCATATTTACTATTATTTTAACGCATACAAGCAGTTTTTACATGCTTTATGACAATTAGGGGCAAATGAGTCTATATAGGCAAAATTGCTTTATTTTTAAAGGTAAGTTTACTTAAACTATAACATTCAGGTTTAGATCATTCTCTCATAAGAAAATGCAAACTGCATATTAACTATTATTTTAACGCATACAAGCAGTTTTTACAAGCTTTATGACAAATAGGTGCAAATGAGTCCTTATAGGCAAAATTGCTTTATTTTTTAAAGGTAAGTCTATTTACACTATAACATTCAGGTTTGGATCATTCTCTCATAAGAAAATGCAAACTGCATATTAACCATTATTTTAACGCATACAAGCAGTTTTTACATGCTTTATGACAATTAGGTGCAAATGAGTCTTTATAGGCAAAATTGCTTTATTTAAGGAAGGTAAGTCTATTTACACTATAACATTCAGGTTTGGATCATTCTCTCATAAGAAAATGCAAACTGCATATTAACCATTATTTTAACGCATACAAGCAGTTTTTACATGCTTTACGACAATTAGGTGCAAATGAGTCTTTATAGGCAAAATTGCTTTATTTTATGAAGGTAAGTCTATTTACACTATAACATTCAGGTTTGGATCATTCTCTCAAAAGAAAATGCAAACTGCATATTTACTATCATTTTCACGCAGACAAGCAGTTTTTACATGCTTCGCGACAATTGCGTGCAAATGAGTTCTTATAGGCAAAATGCTTTATTTTACAAAGGTAAGTCTATTTTCACTATAACATTCAGGTTTTGATCATTCTCTCATAAGCAAATGCAAACTGCATATTAACCATTATTTTAACGCATACAAGCAGTTTTTACATGCTTTATGACAATAAGGGGCAAATGAGTCCTTATAGGCAAAATTGCTTTTTTTCATTAAGGTAAGTCTATTTACACTATAACATTTAAGTTTGGATCATTCTCTCATAAGAAAATGCAAACTGCATAATAACTATCATTTTCACGCAGACAAGCAGTTTTTACATGCTTCACGACAATTGCGTGCAAATGAGTCCTTATAGGCAAACTTGCTTTATTTTACGAAGGTAAGTCGATTTACACTATACCATTCAGGTTTGGATCATTCTCTCATAAGAAAATGCAAACTGCATATTAACCATTATTTTAACGCATACAAGCAGTTTTTACATGCTTTATGACAATAAGGGGCAAATGAGTCCTTATAGGCAAAATTGCTTTTTTTCATTAAGGTAAGTCTATTTACACTATAACATTTAGGTTTGGATCATTCTCTCATAAGAAAATGCAAACTGCATATTTACTATCATTTTCACGCAGACAAGCAGTTTTTACATGCTTCACGACAATTGCGTGCAAATGAGTCCTTATAGGCAAACTTGCTTTATTTTACGAAGGTAAGTCGATTTACACTATACCATTCAGGTTTGGATCATTCTCTCATAAGAAAATGCAAACTGCATATTAACCTTTATTTAATCGCAGACAAGCAGTTTTTACATGCTTTACGACAATTGCGTGCAAAATTGCTTTATTTTACAAAGGTAAGTCTATTTACACTATAACATTCAGGTTTGGATCATTCTCTCATAAGAAAATGCAAACTGCATATTAACCATTATTTAAACGCAGACAAGCAGTTTTTACATGCTTTATGACAATTAGGTGCAAATGAGTCCTTATAAGAAAAATTGCTTTATTTCATGAGGGTAAGTCTATTTACACTATAACATTCAGGTTTGGATCATTCTCTCATAAGAAAATGCAACTGCATACTAACCATTATTTTAACGCAGACGAGCAGTTTTTACATGCTTCACGACAATTACGTGCAAATGAGTCCTTATAGGCAAAATTGCTTTATTTTACAAAGGTTAGTCTATTTACACTATAACATTCAGGTTTGGATAATTCTCTCATAAGAAAATGCAATCTGCATATTAACCATTATTTTAACGCATACAAGCAGTTTTTACATGCTTTATGACAATTAGGGGCAAATGAGTCCTTATAGGCAAAATTGCTTTATTTCATGAAAGTAAGTCTACTTACACTATAACATTCAGGTTTGGATCATCCTCTCATAAGAAAATGCAATCTGCATATTAACCATTATTTTAACGCATACAAGCCGTTTTTACATGCTTTATGACAATAAGGGGCAAATGAGTCCTAATAGGCAAAATTGCTTTATTTCATGAAGGTAAGTCTATTTACACTGTAACATTCAGGTTTGGATCATTCTCTCATAAGAAAATGCAAACTGCATATTACCATTATTTAAACGCAGACAAGCAGTTTTTACATGCTTTACGACAATTAGGTGCAAATGAGTCTTTATAGGCAAAATTGCTTTATTTTACAAAGGTAAGTCTATTTACACTATAACATTCAGGTTTGGATCATTCTCTCATAAGAAAATGCAAACTGCATATTTTCTATCATTTTCACGCAGACAAGCAGTTTTTACATGCTTCACGACAATTGCGTGCAAATGAGTCCTTATAGGCAAAATTGCTTTATTTTTCAAAGGTAAGTCTATTTACACTATAACATTCAGGTTTGGATCATTCTCTCATAAGAAAATGCAAACTGCATATTAACCATTATTTTAACGCATACAAGCAGTTTTTACATGCTTTATGACAATTAGGTGCAAATGAGTCCTTATAGGCAAAATTGCTTTATTTCATGAGGGTAAGTCTATTTACACTATACCATTCAGGTTTGAATCATTCTCTCATAAGAAAATGCAAACTGCATCTTTACTATCATTTTCACGCAGACAAGCAGTTTTTACATGCTTCAAGACAATTGCGTGCAAAATTGCTTTATTTTACAAAGGTAAGTCTATTTACACTATAACATTCAGGTTTGGATCATTCTCTCATAAGATAATGCAAACTGCATAATAACCATTATTTTAACGCAGACAAGCAGTTTTTACATGCTTCCCGACAATTACGTGCAAATGAGGCCTTATAGGCAAAATTACTTTATTTTACAAAGGTAAGTCTATTTACACTATAACATTCAGGTTTGGATAATTCTCTCATAAGAAAATGCAATCTGCATATTAGCCATTATTTTAACGCATACAAGCAGTTTTTACATGCTTTATGACAATTAGGGGCAAATGAGTCCTTATAGGCAAAATTGCTTTATTTCATGAAGGTAAGTCTATTTACACTATAACATTCAGGTTTGGATCATTCTCTCATAAGAAAATGCAAACTGCATATTTACTATCATTTTAACGCATACAAGCAGTTTTTACATGCTTTATGACAATTAGGTGCAAATGAGTCTTTATAGGCAAAATTGTTTTATTTCATGAGGGTAAGTCTATTTACACTATAACATTTAGGTTTGGATCATTCTCTCATAAGAAAATGCAAACTGCATATTAACCATTATTTTAACGCAGACAAGCAGTTTTTACATGCTTCACGACAATTGCGTATAAATGAGTCTTTATAAGCAAAATTGCGTTATTTTACAAAGTTAAGTCTATTTACACTATAACATTCAGGTTTGGATCAGTCTCTCATAAGAAAATGCAAACTGCATATTAACCATTATTTAAACGCAGACAAGCAGTTTTTTCATGCTCTACGACAATTAGGTGCAAATAAGTCTTTATAGCCAAAATTGCTTTATTTCATGAGGGTAAGTCTATTTACACTATAACATTCAGTTTTGGATCATTCTCTCATAAGAAAATGCAAACTGCATATTTACTATCATTTTCACGCAGACAAGCAGTTTTTACATGCTTCAAGACAATTGCGTGCAAAATTGCTTTATTTTACAAAGGTAAGTCTATTTACACTATAACATTCAGGTTTGGATCATTCTCTCATAAGAAAATGCAAACTGCATATTAACCATTATTTGAACGCAGACAAGCAGTTTTTACATGCTTCACGACAATTACGTGCAAATGAGTCCTTATAGGCAAAATTGCTTTATTTTACAAAGGTAAGTCTATTTACACTATAACATTCAGGTTTGGATAATTCTCTCATAAGAAAATGCAATCTGCATATTAACAATTATTTTAACGCATACAAGCAGTTTTTACATCCTTTATGACAATTAGGGGCAAATGAGTCCTTATTGGCAAAATTGCTTTATTTTACAAAGGTAAGTCTATTTACACTATGACATTCAGGTTTGGATCATTCTCTCATAAGAAAATGCAAACTGCATATTAACCATTATTTTAACACAGACAAGCAGTTTTTACATGCTTCCCGACAATTGCGTGCAAATGAGTCCTTATATACAAAATTGCTTTACTTCATGAGGGTAAGTCTATTTACACTATAACATTCAGTTTTGGATCATTCTCTCATAAGAAAATGCAAACTGCATATTTACTATCATTTTCACGCAGACAAGCAGTTTTTACATGCTTCAAGACAATTGCGTGCAAAATTGCTTTATTTTACAAAGGTAAGTCTATTTACACTATAACATTCAGGTTTGGATCATTCTCTCATAAGAAAATGCAAACTGCATATTAACCATTATTTGAACGCAGACAAGCAGTTTTTACATGCTTCACGACAATTACGTGCAAATGAGTCCTTATAGGCAAAATTGCTTTATTTTACAAAGGTAAGTCTATTTACACTATAACATTCAGGTTTGGATAATTCTCTCATAAGAAAATGCAATCTGCATATTAACAATTATTTTAACGCATACAAGCAGTTTTTACATCCTTTATGACAATTAGGGGCAAATGAGTCCTTATTGGCAAAATTGCTTTATTTTACAAAGGTAAGTCTATTTACACTATGACATTCAGGTTTGGATCATTCTCTCATAAGAAAATGCAAACTGCATATTAACCATTATTTTAACACAGACAAGCAGTTTTTACATGCTTCCCGACAATTGCGTGCAAATGAGTCCTTATATACAAAATTGCTTTACTTCATGAGGGTAAGTCTATTTACACTATAACATTCAGTTTTGGATCATTCTCTCATAAGAAAATGCAAACTGCATATTTACTATCATTTTCACGCAGACAAGCAGTTTTTACATGCTTCAAGACAATTGTGTGCAAAATTGCTTTATTTTACAAAGGTTAGTCTATTTACACTATAACATTCAGGTTTGGATCATTCTCTCATAAGAAAATGCAAACTGCATATTAACTATTATTTTAATGCAGACAAGCAGTTTTTACATGCTTCACGACAATTACGTCCAAATGAGTCCTTATAGGCAAAATTGCTTTATTTTACAAAGGTAAGTCTATTTACACTATAACATTCAGGTTTGGATAATTCTCTCATAAGAAAATGCAATCTGCATATTAACAATTATTTTAACGCATACAAGCAGTTTTTACGTGCTTTATGACAATTAGGGGCAAATGAGTCCTTATTGGCAAAATTGCTTTATTTTACAAAGGTAAGTCTATTTACACTATAACATTCAGGTTTGGATCATTCTCTCATAAGAAAATGCAAACTGCATATTTACTATCATTTTCACGCAGACAAGCAGTTTTTACATGCTTTATGAAAATTAGGGGCAAATGAGTCCTAATAGGCAAAATTGCTTTATTTTATGAAGGTAAGTCTTTTTAAACGCTTTATATTAGCTTGGGTTGTAACTAACTATGTATGTATGTATGCATGTAAGGAATCTTTGAGCATAATTTTCACCAATTTCCCGAAGTCTGATTAATTTGAAACTTTGCATACGTATCAAGGACCGATGACAATGCAATAATTTGATAACAGTTTCCCATTATCCTTATTAGGACCCCCAGGATTAATAAATTCTTTTATAGATCCTCAAACTAAAAAGTGAAAAATAAAATATAGTTTAAAAAAAACTAAAAAACACGCTTTATATCGAACTAAAAAGTAAAAAATAATTTTTTTAAAATAAGCTTAAAAAGCGTTGGGCGCTCGATGTACGAAAATGTGGAACAAAGCGCCCCACGCTTTTTAAGCTTATTTTAAAAAAATTATTTTTTACTTTTTAGTTCGATATAAAGCGTGTTTTTTAGTTTTTTTTAAACTATATTTTTTACACTATAACATTCAGGTTTGGATCATTCTCTCATAAGAAAATGCAAACTGCATATTAACCATTATTTAAACGCAGTCAAGCAGTTTTTACATGCTTTACGACAATTAGGGGCAAATGAGTCTATATAGGCAAAATTGCTTTATTTTACAAAGGTTAGTTTACTTGAACTATAACATTCAGGTTTAGATCATTCTCTCATAAGAAAATGCAAACTGCATATTAACTATTATTTTAACGCATACAAGCAGTTTTTACAAGCTTTATGACAAATAGGTGCAAATGAGTTCTTATAGGCAAAATTGCTTTATTTCATGAGGGTAAGTCTATTTACACTATAACATTCAGGTTTGGATCATTCTCTTATAAGAAAATGCAAACTGCATATTTACTATCATTTTAACGCATACAAGCAGTTTTTACATGCTTTATGACAATTAGGTGCAAATGAGTCTTTATAGGCAAAATTGCTTTATTTCATGAGGGTAAGTCTATTTACACTATAACATTTAGGTTTGGATCATTCTCTCATAAGAAAATGCAAACTGCATATTAACCATTATTTTAACGCAGACAAGCAGTTTTTACATGCTTTACGACAATTGCGTGCAAATGAGTCTTTATAAGCAAAATTGCGTTATTTTACAAAGGTGGGTCTATTTTCACTATAACATTCAGGTTTGGATCATTCTCTCATAAGAAAATGCAAACTGCATATTTACTATCATTTTCACGCAGACAAGCAGTTTATACATGCTTCAAGACAATTGCGTGCAAAATTGCTTTATTTTACAAAGGCAAGTCTATTTACACTATAACATTCAGGTTTGGATAATTCTCTCATAAGAAAATGCAATCTGCATATTAACCATTATTTTAACGCATACAAGCAGTTTTTACATGCTTTATGACAATTAGGGGCAAATGAGTCCTTATAGGCAAAATTGCTTTATTTCATGAAGGTAAGTCTACTTACACTATAACATTCAGGTTTGGATCATCCTCTCATAAGAAAATGCAATCTGCATATTAACCATTATTTTAACGCATACAAGCAGTTTTTACATGCTTTATGACAATTAGGGGCAAATGAGTCCTAATAGGCAAAATTGCTTTATTTCATGAAGGTAAGTCTATTTACACTATAACATTCAGGTTTGGATCATTCTCTCATAAGAAAATGCAAACTGCATATTACCATTATTTAAACGCAGACAAGCAGTTTTTACATGCTTTACGACAATTAGGTGCAAATGAGTCTTTATAGGCAAAATTGCTTTATTTTACAAAGGTTAGTCTATTTACACTATAACATTCAGGTTTGGATCATTCTCTCATAAGAAAATGCAAACTGCATATTTACTATCATTTTCACGCAGACAAGCAGTTTTTACATGCTTCACGACAATTGCGTGCAAATGAGTCCTTATAGGCAAAATTGCTTTATTTTTCAAAGGTTAGTCTATTTACACTATAACATTCAGGTTTGGATCATTCTCTCATAAGAAAATGCAAACTGCATATTAACCATTATTTTAAAGCATACAAGCAGTTTTTACATGCTTTATGACAATTAGGTGCAAAAGAGTGCTTATAGGCAAAATTGCTTTATTTCATGAGGGTAAGTCTATTTACACTATACCATTCAGGTTTGAATCATTCTCTCATAAGAAAATGCAAACTGCATATTAACCATTATTTTAACGCAGACAAGCAGTTTTAACATGCTTCACGACAATTGCGTGCAAATGAGTCCTTATAGGCAAAATTGCTTTATTTTACAAAGGTAAGTCTATTTACACTATAACATTCAGGTTTGGATCAGTCTCTCATAAGAAAATGAAAACTGCATATTAACTATTATTTAAACGCAGACAAGCAGTTTTTACATGCTTTACGACAATTCGGTGCAAATAAGTCTTTATAGGCAAAATTGCTTTATTTCATGAGGGTAAGTCTATTTACACTATAACATTCAGGTTTGGATCATTCTCTCATAAGAAAATGCAAACTGCATATTTACTATCATTTTCACGCAGACAAGCAGTTTTTACATGCTTCAAGACAATTGCGTGCAAAATTGCTTTATTTTACAAAGATAAGTCTATTTACACTATAACATTCAGGTTTGGATCATTCTCTCATAAGAATATGCAAACTGCATATTAACCATTATTTTAACGCAGACAAGCAGTTTTTACATGCTTCACGACAATTACGTGCAAATGAGTCCTTATAGGCAAAATTGCTTTATTTTACAAAGGTAAGTCTATTTACACTATAACATTCAGGTTTGGATCATTCTCTGATAAGAAAATGCAATCTGCATATTAACCATTATTTTAACGCACACAAGCATTTTTTACATGCTTTATGACAATTAGGAGCAAATAAGTCTTTATAGGCAAAATTGCTTTATTTTACAAAGGTAAGTCTATTTACACTATATTATTCAGGTTTAGATCATTCTCTCATAAGAAAATGCAAACTGCATATTTACTATCATTTTAACGCATACAAGCAGTTTTTACATGCTTTATGACAATTAGGTGCAAATGAGTCTTTATAGGCAAAATTGCTTTATTTCATGAGGGTAAGTCTATTTACACTATAACATTTAGGTTTGGTTCATTCTCTCATAAGAAAATGCAAACTGCATATTAACCATTATTTTAACGCAGACAAGCAGTTTTTACATGCTTTGCGACAATTGCGTGCAAATGAGTCTTTATAGGCAAAATTGCGTTATTTTACAAAGGTGAGTCTATTTTCACTATAACATTCAGGTTTGGATCATTCTCTCATAAGAAAATGCAAACTGCATATTAACCATTATTTAAACGCAGACAAGCAGTTTTTACATGCTTTACGACAATTAGGTGCAAATGAGTCTTTATAGGCAAAATTGCTTTATTTCATGAGGTTAAGTCTATTTACACTATAACATTCAGGTTTGGATCATTCTCTCATGAGAAAATGCAAACTGCATATTTACTATCATTTTCACGCAGACAAGCAGTTTATACATGCTTCAAGACAATTGCGTGCAAAACTGCTTTATTTTACAAAGGCAAGTCTATTTACACTACAACATTCAGGTTTGGATCATTCTCTCATAAGAAAATGCAAACTGCATATTAACTATTATTTTAACGCATACAAGCAGTTTTCACAAGCTTTAAACAAATAGGTGCGAATGAGTCCTTATAGGCAAAATTGCTTTATTTCATGAGGGTAAGTCTATTTACACTATAACATTCAGGTTTGGATCATTCTCTCAAAAGATAATGCAAACTGATCATTTCCTATTATTTTCACGCAGACAAGCAGCATTTACATGCTTTATGACAATTAGGTGGAAATGTGTCCTTATAGGCAAAATTGCTCTATTTCAGTGAGATAAGTCTATTTACACTATAACATTCAGGTTTGGATCATTCTCTCATAAGAAAATGCAATCTGAATATTAACCATTATTTTAACGCACACAAGCAGTTTTTACATGCTTCACGACAATTGCGTGCAAATGAGTCCTTATAGGCAAAATTGCTTTATTTTACAAAGGTAAGTCTATTTACACTATAACATTCAGGTTTGGATCAGTCTCTCATAAGAAAATGAAAACTGCATATTAACTATTATTTAAACGCAGACAAGCAGTTTTTACATGCTTTACGACAATTCGGTGCAAATAAGTCTTTATAGGCAAAATTGCTTTATTTCATGAGGGTAAGTCTATTTACACTATAACATTCAGGTTTGGATCATTCTCTCATAAGAAAATGCAAACTGCATATTTACTATCATTTTCACGCAGACAAGCAGTTTTTACATGCTTCAAGACAATTGCGTGCAAAATTGCTTTATTTTACAAAGATAAGTCTATTTACACTATAACATTCAGGTTTGGATCATTCTCTCATAAGAATATGCAAACTGCATATTAACCATTATTTTAACGCAGACAAGCAGTTTTTACATGCTTCACGACAATTACGTGCAAATGAGTCCTTATAGGCAAAATTGCTTTATTTTACAAAGGTAAGTCTATTTACACTATAACATTCAGGTTTGGATCATTCTCTGATAAGAAAATGCAATCTGCATATTAACCATTATTTTAACGCACACAAGCATTTTTTACATGCTTTATGACAATTAGGAGCAAATAAGTCTTTATAGGCAAAATTGCTTTATTTTACAAAGGTAAGTCTATTTACACTATAACATTCAGGTTTAGATCATTCTCTCATAAGAAAATGCAAACTGCATATTTACTATCATTTTAACGCATACAAGCAGTTTTTACATGCTTTATGACAATTAGGTGCAAATGAGTCTTTATAGGCAAAATTGCTTTATTTCATGAGGGTAAGTCTATTTACACTATAACATTTAGGTTTGGTTCATTCTCTCATAAGAAAATGCAAACTGCATATTAACCATTATTTTAACGCAGACAAGCAGTTTTTACATGCTTTACGACAATTGCGTGCAAATGAGTCTTTATAGGCAAAATTGCGTTATTTTACAAAGGTGAGTCTATTTTCACTATAACATTCAGGTTTGGATCATTCTCTCATAAGAAAATGCAAACTGCATATTAACCATTATTTAAACGCAGACAAGCAGTTTTTACATGCTTTACGACAATTAGGTGCAAATGAGTCTTTATAGGCAAAATTGCTTTATTTCATGAGGTTAAGTCTATTTACACTATAACATTCAGGTTTGGATCATTCTCTCATGAGAAAATGCAAACTGCATATTTACTATCATTTTCACGCAGACAAGCAGTTTATACATGCTTCAAGACAATTGCGTGCAAAACTGCTTTATTTTACAAAGGCAAGTCTATTTACACTACAACATTCAGGTTTGGATCATTCTCTCATAAGAAAATGCAAACTGCATATTAACTATTATTTTAACGCATACAAGCAGTTTTCACAAGCTTTAAACAAATAGGTGCGAATGAGTCCTTATAGGCAAAATTGCTTTATTTCATGAGGGTAAGTCTATTTACACTATAACATTCAGGTTTGGATCATTCTCTCAAAAGATAATGCAAACTGATCATTTCCTATTATTTTCACGCAGACAAGCAGCATTTACATGCTTTATGACAATTAGGTGGAAATGTGTCCTTATAGGCAAAATTGCTCTATTTCAGTGAGATAAGTCTATTTACACTATAACATTCAGGTTTGGATCATTCTCTCATAAGAAAATGCAATCTGCATATTAACCATTATTTTAACGCACACAAGCAGTTTTTACATGCTTTATGACAATTAGGGGCAAATGAGTCCTTATAGGCAAAATTGCTTTATTTCATGAAGGCTAGTCTATTTACACTATAACATTCAGGTTTGGATCATTCTCTCATAAGAAAATGCAAACTGCATATTAACCATTATTTTAACGCAGACAAGCAGTTTTAACATGCTTCACGACAATTGCGTGCAAATGAGTCCTTATAGGCAAAATTGCTTTATTTTACAAAGGTAAGTCTATTTACACTATAACATTCAGGTTTGGATCAGTCTCTCATAAGAAAATGAAAACTGCATATTAACTATTATTTAAACGCAGACAAGCAGTTTTTACATGCTTTACGACAATTTGGTGCAAATAAGTCTTTATAGGCAAAATTGCTTTATTTCATGAGGGTAAGTCTATTTACACTATAACATTCAGGTTTGGATCATTCTCTCATAAGAAAATGCAAACTGCATATTTACTATTATTTTCACGCAGACAAGCAGTTTTTACATGCTTCAAGACAATTGCGTGCAAAATTGCTTTATTTTACAAAGGTAAGTCTATTTACACTATAACATTCAGGTTTGGATCATTCTCTCATAAGAATATGCAAACTGCATATTAACCATTATTTTAACGCAGACAAGCAGTTTTTACATGCTTCACGACAATTACGTGCAAATGAGTCCATATAGGCAAAATTGCTTTATTTTACAAAGGTAAGTCTATTTACACTATAACATTCAGGTTTGGATCATTCTCTGATAAGAAAATGCAATCTGCATATTAACCATTATTTTAACGCACACAAGCATTTTTTACATGCTTTATGACAATTAGGAGCAAATGAGTCCTAATAGGCAAAATTGCTTTATTTCATGAAGGTAAGTCTATTTACACTATAACATTCAGGTTTGGATCATTCTCTCATAAGAAAATGCAAACTGCATATTAACCATTATTTAAACGCAGACAAGCAGTTTTTACATGCTTTACGACAATTAGGTGCAAATAAGTCTTTATAGGCAAAATTGCTTTATTTTACAAAGGTAAGTCTATTTACACTATAACATTCAGGTTTGGATCATTCTCTCATAAGAAAATGCAAACTGCATATTAACCATTATTTTAACGCATACAAGCAGTTTTTTAATGCTTTATGACAATTTGGGGCAAATGAGTCTATATAGGCAAAATTGCTTTATTTTACAAAGGTTAGTTTACTTAAACTATAACATTCAGGTTTAGATCATTCTCTCATAAGAAAATGCAAACTGCATTTTAACTATTATTTTAACGCATACAAGCAGTTTTTACAAGCTTTATGACAAATAGGTGCAAATGAGTCCTTATAGGCAAAATTGCTTTATTTCATGAGGGTAAGTCTACACTATAACATTCAGGTTTGGATCATTCTCTCATAAGAAAATGCAAACTGCATATTTACTATCATTTTAACGCATACAAGCAGTTTTTACATGCTTTATGACAATTAGGTGCAAATGAGTCTTTATAGGCAAAATTGCTTTATTTCATGAGGGTAAGTCTATTTACACTATAACATTTAGGTTTGGTTCTTTCTCTCATAAGAAAATGCAAACTGCATATTAACCATTATTTTAACGCAGACAAGCAGTTTTCACATGCTTTACGACAATTGCGTGCAAATGAGTCTTTATAGGCAAAATTGCGTTATTTTACAAAGGTGAGTCTATTTTCACTATAACATTCAGGTTTGGATCATTCTCTCATAAGAAAATGCAAACTGCACATTAACCATTATTTAAACGCAGACAAGCAGTTTTTACATGCTTTACGACAATTAGGTGCAAATGAGTCTTTATAGGCAAAATTGCTTTATTTCATGAGGTTAAGTCTATTTACACTATAACATTCAGGTTTGGATCATTCTCTCATGAGAAAATGCAAACTGCATATTTACTATCATTTTCACGCAGACAAGCAGTTTATACATGCTCTCAACAATTGCGTGCAAAACTGCTTTATTTTACAAAGGCAAGTCTATTTACACTACAACATTCAGGTTTGGATCATTCTCTCATAAGAAAATGCAAACTGCATATTAACTATTATTTTAACGCATACAAGCAGTTTTCACAAGCTTTAAACAAATAGGTGCGAATGAGTCCTTATAGGCAAAATTGCTTTATTTCATGAGGGTAAGTCTATTTACACTATAACATTCAGGTTTGGATCATTCTCTCATAAGAAAATGCAAACTGCATATTTACTATTATTTTAACGCATACAAGCAGTTTTCACAAGCTTTATGACAAATAGGTGCGAATGAGTCCTTACAGGCAAAATTGCTTTATTTCATGAGGGTAAGTCTATTTACACTATAACATTCAGGTTTGGATCATTCTCTCATAAGAAAATGCAAACTGCATATTTACTATCATTTTAACGCATACAAGCAGTTTTTACATGCTTTATGACAATTAGGTGCAAATGAGTCATTATAGGCAAAATTGCTATATTTCATGAGCGTAAGTCTATTTACACTATAACATTTAGGTTTGGATCATTCTCTCATAAGAAAATGCAAACTGCATATTAACCATTATTTTAACGCAGACAAGCAGTTTTTACATGCTTCACGACAATTGCGTACAAATGATTCCTTATAGACAAAACTGCGTTATTTTACAAAGGTAAGTCTATTTTCACTATAACATTCAGGTTTGGATCATTCTCTCATAAGAAAATGCAAACTGCATATTAACCATTATTTTGACGCATACAAGCAGTTTTTACATGCTTTATGACAATTAAGGGCAAATGAGTCCTTATAGGCAAAATTGCTTTATTTCATGAAGGTAAGTCTATTTACACTATAACATTCAGGTTTGGATCATTCTCTGATAAGAAAATGCAATCTGCATATTAACCATTATTTTAACGCACACAAGCAGTTTTTACATGCTTTATGACAATTAGGGGCAAATGAGTCCTAATAGGCAAAATTGCTTTATTTCATGAAGGTAAGTCTATTTACACTATAACATTCAGGTTTGGATCATTCTCTCATAAGAAAATGCAAACTGCATATTAACCATTATTTAAACGCAGACAAGCAGTTTTTACATGCTTTACGACAATAATTAGGTGCAAATAAGTCTTTATAGGCAAAATTGCTTTATTTTACAAAGGTAAGTCTATTTACACTATAACATTCAGGTTTAGATCTTTCTCTCAAAAGATAATGCAAACTGACCATTTCCTCATATTTTCACGCAGACAAGCAGTATTTACATGCTTTATGACAATAAGGTGCAAATGTGTCTTTAGAGGCAAAATTGCTTTATTTCATGGAGCTAAGTCTACTTACACTATAACATTCAGGTTTGGATCATTCTCTCAAGAGATAATCCAAACTGATCATTTCCTATTTTTTTCACGCAGACAAGCAGCATTTACATGCTTTATGACAATTAGGTGGAAATGTGTCCTTATAGGGAAAATTGCTCTATTTCAGGGAGATAAGTCTATTTACACTATAACATTCAGGTTTGGATCATTCTCTCATAAGAAAATGCAATCTGCATATTAACCATTATTTTAACGCACACAAGCAGTTTTTACATGCTTTATGACAATTAGGGGCAAATGAGTCCTTATAGGCAAAATTGCTTTATTTCATAAAGGCTAGTCTATTTACACTATAACATTCAGGTTTGGATCATTCTCTCATAAGAAAATGCAAACTGCATATTTACTATCATTTTCACGCAGACAAGCAGTTTTTACATGCTTCACGACAATTAGGTGCAAATGAGTCCTTATAGGCAAAATTGCTTTATTTCATGAAGGCTAGTCTATTTACACTATAACATTCAGGTTTGGATCATTCTCTCAAAAGAAAATGCAAACTGATCATTTCCTATTATTTTCACGCAGACAAGCAGCATTTACATGCTTTATGACAATTAGGTGGAAATGTGTCCTTATAGGCAAAATTGCTTTATTTCAGGGAGATGAATCTATTTACACTATAACATTCAGGTTTGGATTATTCTCTCATAAGAAAATGCAAACTGAATTAAACCATTATTTTAACGCAGACAAGCAGTTTTTACATGCTTTACGACAATTAGGTGCATATGAGTCCTTATAGGCAAAATTGCTTTATTTCACAAAGGTAAGTCTACTTACACTATAACATTCAGGTTTGGATCATTCTCTCATAAAAAAATGCAAACTGCATATTAACAATTATTTTAACGCATACAAGCAGTTTTTACATGCTTTATGACAATTAGGGGCAAATGAGTCCTTATAGGCAAAATTGCTTTATTTCATGAAGGTAAGTCTATTTACACTATATAATTCAGGTTTGGATCATTCTTTCATAAGAAAATGCAAACTGCATATTTACTATCATTTTCACGCAGACAAGCAGTTTTTACATGCTTCACGACAATTGCGTGCAAATGAGTCCTTATAGGCAAAATTGCTTTGTTTTACAAAGGTAAGTCTATTTACACTATACCATTCAGGTTTGGATCATTCTTTCATAAGAAAATGCAAACTGCATATTTACTATCATTTTCGCGCAGACAAGCAGTTTTTACATGCTTCACGACAATTGAGTGCAAATGAGTCCTTATAGGCAAAATTGCTTTATTTTACAAAGGTAAGTCTATTTACACTATAACATTCAGGTTTGGATCATTCTCTCATAAGAAAATGCAACCTGCATATTAACCATTATTTTACCGCATACAAGCAGTTTTTCATGCTTTATGACAATTAGGGGCAAATGAGTCCTTATAGGCAAAATTGCTTTATTTCATGAAGGTAAGTCTATTTACTTTATAACATTCTTATTTGGATCATTCTCTCATAAGAAAATGCAAACTGCATATTAACCATTATTTTAACGCTGACAAGCAGTTTTTACATGCTTTACGACAATTAGGTGCAAATGAGTCCTTATAGGCAAAATTGCTTTATTTCATGAGAGTAAGTCTATTTACACTATAACATTCAGGTTTAGATCATTCTCTCATAAGAAAATGCAAACTGCATATTTACTATCATTTTAACGCATACAAGCAGTTTTTACATGCTTTATGACAATTAGGTGCAAATAAGTCCTTATAGGCAAAATTGCTTTATTTCATGAGAGTAAGTCTATTTACACTATAACATTCAGGTTTAGATCATTCTCTCATAAGAAAATGCAAACTGCATATTAACCATTATTTTAACGCATACAAGCAGTTTTTACATGCTTTATGACAATTAGGGGCAAATAAGTCCTTTTAGGCAAAATTGCTTTATTTCATGAAGGTTAGTCCATTTACACCTTATAATTCAGGATTGGATTATTCTCTCATAAGAAAATGCAAACTGCATATTAACCATTATTTTAACGCAGACAAGCAGTTTTTAAATGCTTTACGACAATTAGGTGCAAATGAGTCCTTATAGGCAAAATTGCTTTATTTCACAAAGGTAAGTTTACTTACACTATAACATTCAGGTTTGGATCATTCTCTCATAAGAAAATGATAACTGCATATTAACCATTATTTAAACGCAGACAAGCAGTTTTTACATGCTTTACGACAATTAGGTGCAAATGAGTCCTTATAGGCAAAATTGCTTTATTTTACAAAGGTAAGTTTACTTACACTATAACATTCAGGTTTGGATCATTCTCTCATAAGAAAATGCAAACTGCATATTTACTATCATTTTCACGCAGACAAGCAGTTTTTACATGCTTCACGACAATTGCGTGCAAATGAGTCCTTATAGGCAAAATTGCTTTATTTTACAAAGGTAAGTCTATTTACACTATAACATTCAGGTTTAGATCATTCTCTCATAAGACAATGCAAACTGCATATTAACCATTATTTTAACGCATACAAGCAGTTTTTACATGCTTTATGACAATTAGGGGCAAATGAGTCCTTTTAGGCAAAATTGCTTTATTTCATGAAGGTTAGTCCATTTACACCTTATAATTCAGGTTTGGATTATTCTCTCATAAGAAAATGCAAACTGCATATTAACCATTATTTTAACGCAGACAAGCAGTTTTTACATGCTTTACGACAATTAGGTGCAAATGAGTCCTTATAGGCAAAATTGCTTTATTTTACAAAGGTAAGTTTACTTACACTATACAATTCAGGTTTGGATCATTCTCTCACAAGAAAATGCAAACTGCATATTAACTATTATTTTAACGCATACGAGCAATTTTTACATGCTTTATGACAATTAGGTGCAAATGAGTCCTTATAGGCAAAATTGCTTTATTTCACAAAGGTAAGTTTACTTACACTATAACATTCAGGTTTGGATCATTCTCTCATAAGAAAATGCAAACTGAATATTGACTATCATTTTCACGCAGACAAGCAGTTTTTACATGGTTTACGACAATTAGGTGCAAATAAGTCCTTAAAGGCAAAATTGTTTTATTTCACAAAGGTAAGTCTACTTTCACTATAACATTCAAGTTTGGATCATTCTCTCATAAGAAAATGCAAACTGCATATTAACCATTATTTTAACGCAGACAAGCAGTTTTTACATGCTTCACGACAATTGCGTGCAAATGAGTCCTTATAGAAAAAATTGCTTTATTTCACAAAGGTAAGTTTACTTAATCTATAACATTCAGGTTTGGATCATTCTCTCATAAGAAAATGCAAACTGCATATTAACCATTATTTTAACGCATACAAGCAGTTTTTACATGCTTTATGACAATTAGGGGCAAATGAGTCCTTATAGGCAAAATTGCTTTATTTCATGAAGGTAAGTCTATTTACACTATAACATTCAGGTTTGATTCATTCTCTCATAAGAAAATGCAAACTGCATATTAACTATTATTTTAACGCTGACAAGCAATTTTTACATGCTTTACGACAATTAAGGTGCAAATGAGTCCTTATAGGCAAAATTGCTTTATTTCATGAGGGTAAGTCTATTTACGCTATAACATTAAGGTTTGGATCATTCTCTCATAAGAAAATGCAAACTGCATATTAACCATTATTTTAACGCAGACAAGCAGTTTTTACAAGCTTTATGACAATTAGGTGCAAATAAGTCCTTAAAGGCAAAATTGCTTTATTTCATGAGGGTTAGTCTATTTACACTTTATCTTTTAGGTTTAGATCATTCTCTCATAAGAAAATGCAAACTGCATATTAACCATTATTTTAACGCATACAAGCAGTTTTTACAAGCTTTATGACAATTAGGTGCAAACAAGTCCTTATAGGCAAAATTGCTTTATTTTATGAGGTTTAGTCTATTTACACTATATCTTTTAGGTTTGGATCATTCTCTCATAAGAAAATGCAAACTGCATATTAACCATTATTTTAACGCATACAAGCAGTTTTTACAAGCTTTATGATAATTAGGTGCAAATGAGTCCTTATAGGCAAAATTGCTCTATTTCATGAGGGTTAGTTCATTTAAACTATAACTTTTAGGTTTGGATCATTCTCTCATTAGAAAATGCAAACTGCATATTAACGATTATTTTAACGCTGACAAGCAGTTTTTACATGCTTTACGACAATTAGGTGCAAATGAGTCCTTATAGGCAAAATTGCTTTATTTCATGAGGGTAAGTCTATTTACACTATAACATTCAGGTTTGGATCATTCTCTCATAAGAAAATGCAAACTGCATATTAACCATTTTTTTAACGCATACAAGCAGTTTTTACATGCTTTATGACAATTAGGGGCAAATGAGTCCTTATAGGCAAAATTGCTTTATTTCATGAAGGTAAGTCTATTTACACTATAACATTCAGGTTTGGATCTATCTGTCATAAGAAAATGCAAACTGCATATTAACCATTATTTAAACGCAGACAAGCAGTTTTTACATGCTTTACGACAATTAGGTGCAAATGAGTCTTTATAGGCAAAATTGCTTTATTTCATGAGGGTAAATCTATTTACACTATAACATTCAGGTTTGGATCATTCTCTCATAAGAAAATGCAAACTGCATATTAACCATTATTTTAACGCATACAAGCAGTTTTTAAATGCTTTATGACAATTAGGGGCAAATGAGTCCTTATAGGCAAAATTGCTTTATTTCATGAAGGTATAACTATTTACACTATAACATTCAGGTTTAGATCATTCTCTCATAAGAAAATGTAAACTGCATATTAACCATTATTTTAACGCTGACAAGCAGTTTTTACATGCTTTATGACAACTAGGGGCAAATGAGTCCTTATAGGCAAAATTGCTTTATTTCATGAAGGTATAACTATTTACACTATAACATTCAGGTTTGGATCATTCTCTCATAAGAAAATGTAAACTGCATATTATCCATTCTTTTAACGCAGACAAGCAGTTTGTACATGCTTTACGACAATTAGGTGCAAATGAGTCCTTATAGGCAAAATTGCTTTATTTCATGAGGGTAAGTCTATTTACACTATAGCATTCAGGTTTGGATCATTCTCTCATAAGAAAATGCAAACTGCATATTTACTATCATTTTCACGCAGACAAGCAGTTTTTACATGCTTCACGACAATTGAGTGCAAATGAGTCCTTATAGGCAAAATTGCTTTATTTTACAAAGGTAAGCCTATTTACACTATATCATTCAGGTTTGGATCATTCTCTCATAAGAAAATGCAAACTGCATATTAACCATTATTTTAACGCAGACAAGCAGTTTTTACATGCTTTATGACAATTAGGGGCAAATGAGTCCTTATAGGCAAAATTGCTTTATTTCATGAAGGTAAGTCTATTTACACTATAACATTCAGGTTTGGATCATTCTCTCATAAGAAAATGCAAACTGCATATTAACCATTATTTTAACGCATACAAGCAGTTTTTATATGCTTTATGACAATTAGGGGCAAATGGGTCCTTATAGGCAAAATTGCTTTATTTCATGAAGGTTAGTCTATTTACACTATAACATTCAGGTTTGGATCTCTCTGTCAATAGAAAATGCAAACTGCATATTAACCATTATTTAAACGCAGACAAGCAGTTTTTACATGCTTTACGACAATTAGGTGCAAATGAGTCTTTATAGGCAAAATTGCTTTATTTCATAAGGGTAAGTCTATTTACACTATAACATTCAGGTTTGGATCATTCTCTCATAAGAAAATGCAAACAGCATATTTACTATCATTTTCACGCAGACAAGCAGTTTTTACATGTTTCACGACAATTGCATGCAAATGAGTCCTTATAGTCGAAATTGCTTTATTTTACAAAGGTAAGTCTATTTACACTATAACATTCAGGTTTGGATCATTCTCTCATAAGAAAATGCAAACTGCATATTAACTATTATTTTAACGCATACAACAGTTTTAACAAGCTTTATGACAATTAGGTGCAAATGAGTCCTTTTAGGCAAAATTGCTTTATTTCATGAGGGTTAGTCTATTTACACTATAACTTTTAGGTTTGGATCATTCTCTCATAAGAAAATGCAAACTGCATATTAACCATTATTTTAACGCAGACAAGCAGTTTTTACATGCTTTATGACAATTAGGGGCAAATGAGTCCTTATAGGCAAAATTGCTTTATTTCATGAAGGCTAGTCTATTTACACTATAACATTCAGGTTTGGATCATTCTCTCATAAGAAAATGCAAACTGCATATTAACCATTATTTTAACGCAGACAAGCAGTTTTAACATGCTTCACGACAATTGCGTGCAAATGAGTCCTTATAGGCAAAATTGCTTTATTTTACAAAGGTAAGTCTATTTACACTATAACATTCAGGTTTGGATCAGTCTCTCATAAGAAAATGAAAACTGCATATTAACTATTATTTAAACGCAGACAAGCAGTTTTTACATGCTTTACGACAATTTGGTGCAAATAAGTCTTTATAGGCAAAATTGCTTTATTTCATGAGGGTAAGTCTATTTACACTATAACATTCAGGTTTGGATCATTCTCTCATAAGAAAATGCAAACTGCATATTTACTATTATTTTCACGCAGACAAGCAGTTTTTACATGCTTCAAGACAATTGCGTGCAAAATTGCTTTATTTTACAAAGGTAAGTCTATTTACACTATAACATTCAGGTTTGGATCATTCTCTCATAAGAATATGCAAACTGCATATTAACCATTATTTTAACGCAGACAAGCAGTTTTTACATGCTTCACGACAATTACGTGCAAATGAGTCCATATAGGCAAAATTGCTTTATTTTACAAAGGTAAGTCTATTTACACTATAACATTCAGGTTTGGATCATTCTCTGATAAGAAAATGCAATCTGCATATTAACCATTATTTTAACGCACACAAGCATTTTTTACATGCTTTATGACAATTAGGAGCAAATGAGTCCTAATAGGCAAAATTGCTTTATTTCATGAAGGTAAGTATTTACACTATAACATTCAGGTTTGGATCATTCTCTCATAAGAAAATGCAAACTGCATATTAACCATTATTTAAACGCAGACAAGCAGTTTTTACATGCTTTACGACAATTAGGTGCAAATAAGTCTTTATAGGCAAAATTGCTTTATTTTACAAAGGTAAGTCTATTTACACTATAACATTCAGGTTTAGATCATTCTCTCATAAGAAAATGCAAACTGCATATTTACTATCATTTTCAAACAGACAAGCAGTTTTTACATGCTTCACGACAATTGCGTGCAAATGAGTCCTTATAGGCAAAATTGCTTTATTTTTCAAAGGTAAGTTTATTTACACTATAAAATTCAGGTTTGGATCATTCTCTCATAAGAAAATGCAAACTGCATATTAACCATTATTTTAACGCATACAAGCAGTTTTTTAATGCTTTATGACAATTTGGGGCAAATGAGTCTATATAGGCAAAATTGCTTTATTTTACAAAGGTTAGTTTACTTAAACTATAACATTCAGGTTTAGATCATTCTCTCATAAGAAAATGCAAACTGCATTTTAACTATTATTTTAACGCATACAAGCAGTTTTTACAAGCTTTATGACAAATAGGTGCAAATGAGTCCTTATAGGCAAAATTGCTTTATTTCATGAGGGTAAGTCTACACTATAACATTCAGGTTTGGATCATTCTCTCATAAGAAAATGCAAACTGCATATTTACTATCATTTTAACGCATACAAGCAGTTTTTACATGCTTTATGACAATTAGGTGCAAATGAGTCTTTATAGGCAAAATTGCTTTATTTCATGAGGGTAAGTCTATTTACACTATAACATTTAGGTTTGGTTCTTTCTCTCATAAGAAAATGCAAACTGCATATTAACCATTATTTTAACGCAGACAAGCAGTTTTTACATGCTTTACGACAATTGCGTGCAAATGAGTCTTTATAGGCAAAATTGCGTTATTTTACAAAGGTGAGTCTATTTTCACTATAACATTCAGGTTTGGATCATTCTCTCATAAGAAAATGCAAACTGCACATTAACCATTATTTAAACGCAGACAAGCAGTTTTTACATGCTTTACGACAATTAGGTGCAAATGAGTCTTTATAGGCAAAATTGCTTTATTTCATGAGGTTAAGTCTATTTACACTATAACATTCAGGTTTGGATCATTCTCTCATAAGAAAATGCAAACTGCATATTTACTATTATTTTCACGCAGACAAGCAGTTTTTACATGCTTCAAGACAATTGCGTGCAAAATTGCTTTATTTTACAAAGGTAAGTCTATTTACACTATAACATTCAGGTTTGGATCATTCTCTCATAAGAATATGCAAACTGCATATTAACCATTATTTTAACGCAGACAAGCAGTTTTTACATGCTTCACGACAATTACGTGCAAATGAGTCCATATAGGCAAAATTGCTTTATTTTACAAAGGTAAGTCTATTTACACTATAACATTCAGGTTTGGATCATTCTCTGATAAGAAAATGCAATCTGCATATTAACCATTATTTTAACGCACACAAGCATTTTTTACATGCTTTATGACAATTAGGAGCAAATGAGTCCTAATAGGCAAAATTGCTTTATTTCATGAAGGTAAGTCTATTTACACTATAACATTCAGGTTTGGATCATTCTCTCATAAGAAAATGCAAACTGCATATTAACCATTATTTAAACGCAGACAAGCAGTTTTTACATGCTTTACGACAATTAGGTGCAAATAAGTCTTTATAGGCAAAATTGCTTTATTTTACAAAGGTAAGTCTATTTACACTATAACATTCAGGTTTAGATCATTCTCTCATAAGAAAATGCAAACTGCATATTTACTATCATTTTCACGCAGACAAGCAGTTTTTACATGCTTCACGACAATTGCGTGCAAATGAGTCCTTATAGGCAAAATTGCTTTATTTTTCAAAGGTAAGTTTATTTACACTATAAAATTCAGGTTTGGATCATTCTCTCATAAGAAAATGCAAACTGCATATTAACCATTATTTTAACGCATACAAGCAGTTTTTTAATGCTTTATGACAATTTGGGGCAAATGAGTCTATATAGGCAAAATTGCTTTATTTTACAAAGGTTAGTTTACTTAAACTATAACATTCAGGTTTAGATCATTCTCTCATAAGAAAATGCAAACTGCATTTTAACTATTATTTTAACGCATACAAGCAGTTTTTACAAGCTTTATGACAAATAGGTGCAAATGAGTCCTTATAGGCAAAATTGCTTTATTTCATGAGGGTAAGTCTACACTATAACATTCAGGTTTGGATCATTCTCTCATAAGAAAATGCAAACTGCATATTTACTATCATTTTAACGCATACAAGCAGTTTTTACATGCTTTATGACAATTAGGTGCAAATGAGTCTTTATAGGCAAAATTGCTTTATTTCATGAGGGTAAGTCTATTTACACTATAACATTTAGGTTTGGTTCTTTCTCTCATAAGAAAATGCAAACTGCATATTAACCATTATTTTAACGCAGACAAGCAGTTTTTACATGCTTTACGACAATTGCGTGCAAATGAGTCTTTATAGGCAAAATTGCGTTATTTTACAAAGGTGAGTCTATTTTCACTATAACATTCAGGTTTGGATCATTCTCTCATAAGAAAATGCAAACTGCACATTAACCATTATTTAAACGCAGACAAGCAGTTTTTACATGCTTTACGACAATTAGGTGCAAATGAGTCTTTATAGGCAAAATTGCTTTATTTCATGAGGTTAAGTCTATTTACACTATAACATTCAGGTTTGGATCATTCTCTCATGAGAAAATGCAAACTGCATATTTACTATCATTTTCACGCAGACAAGCAGTTTATACATGCTCTCAACAATTGCGTGCAAAACTGCTTTATTTTACAAAGGCAAGTCTATTTACACTACAACATTCAGGTTTGGATCATTCTCTCATAAGAAAATGCAAACTGCATATTAACTATTATTTTAACGCATACAAGCAGTTTTCACAAGCTTTAAACAAATAGGTGCGAATGAGTCCTTATAGGCAAAATTGCTTTATTTCATGAGGGTAAGTCTATTTACACTATAACATTCAGGTTTGGATCATTCTCTCATAAGAAAATGCAAACTGCATATTTACTATTATTTTAACGCATACAAGCAGTTTTCACAAGCTTTATGACAAATAGGTGCGAATGAGTCCTTACAGGCAAAATTGCTTTATTTCATGAGGGTAAGTCTATTTACACTATAACATTCAGGTTTGGATCATTCTCTCATAAGAAAATGCAAACTGCATATTTACTATCATTTTAACGCATACAAGCAGTTTTTACATGCTTTATGACAATTAGGTGCAAATGAGTCATTATAGGCAAAATTGCTATATTTCATGAGCGTAAGTCTATTTACACTATAACATTTAGGTTTGGATCATTCTCTCATAAGAAAATGCAAACTGCATATTAACCATTATTTTAACGCAGACAAGCAGTTTTTACATGCTTCACGACAATTGCGTACAAATGATTCCTTATAGACAAAACTGCGTTATTTTACAAAGGTAAGTCTATTTTCACTATAACATTCAGGTTTGGATCATTCTCTCATAAGAAAATGCAAACTGCATATTAACCATTATTTTGACGCATACAAGCAGTTTTTACATGCTTTATGACAATTAAGGGCAAATGAGTCCTTATAGGCAAAATTGCTTTATTTCATGAAGGTAAGTCTATTTACACTATAACATTCAGGTTTGGATCATTCTCTGATAAGAAAATGCAATCTGCATATTAACCATTATTTTAACGCACACAAGCAGTTTTTACATGCTTTATGACAATTAGGGGCAAATGAGTCCTAATAGGCAAAATTGCTTTATTTCATGAAGGTAAGTCTATTTACACTATAACATTCAGGTTTGGATCATTCTCTCATAAGAAAATGCAAACTGCATATTAACCATTATTTAAACGCAGACAAGCAGTTTTTACATGCTTTACGACAATAATTAGGTGCAAATAAGTCTTTATAGGCAAAATTGCTTTATTTTACAAAGGTAAGTCTATTTACACTATAACATTCAGGTTTAGATCTTTCTCTCAAAAGATAATGCAAACTGACCATTTCCTCATATTTTCACGCAGACAAGCAGTATTTACATGCTTTATGACAATAAGGTGCAAATGTGTCTTTAGAGGCAAAATTGCTTTATTTCATGGAGCTAAGTCTACTTACACTATAACATTCAGGTTTGGATCATTCTCTCAAAAGATAATCCAAACTGATCATTTCCTATTTTTTTCACGCAGACAAGCAGCATTTACATGCTTTATGACAATTAGGTGGAAATGTGTCCTTATAGGGAAAATTGCTCTATTTCAGGGAGATAAGTCTATTTACACTATAACATTCAGGTTTGGATCATTCTCTCATAAGAAAATGCAATCTGCATATTAACCATTATTTTAACGCACACAAGCAGTTTTTACATGCTTTATGACAATTAGGGGCAAATGAGTCCTTATAGGCAAAATTGCTTTATTTCATAAAGGCTAGTCTATTTACACTATAACATTCAGGTTTGGATCATTCTCTCATAAGAAAATGCAAACTGCATATTTACTATCATTTTCACGCAGACAAGCAGTTTTTACATGCTTCACGACAATTAGGTGCAAATGAGTCCTTATAGGCAAAATTGCTTTATTTCATGAAGGCTAGTCTATTTACACTATAACATTCAGGTTTGGATCATTCTCTCAAAAGAAAATGCAAACTGATCATTTCCTATTATTTTCACGCAGACAAGCAGCATTTACATGCTTTATGACAATTAGGTGGAAATGTGTCCTTATAGGCAAAATTGCTTTATTTCAGGGAGATGAATCTATTTACACTATAACATTCAGGTTTGGATTATTCTCTCATAAGAAAATGCAAACTGAATTAAACCATTATTTTAACGCAGACAAGCAGTTTTTACATGCTTTACGACAATTAGGTGCATATGAGTCCTTATAGGCAAAATTGCTTTATTTCACAAAGGTAAGTCTACTTACACTATAACATTCAGGTTTGGATCATTCTCTCATAAGAAAATGCAAACTGCATATTAACAATTATTTTAACGCATACAAGCAGTTTTTACATGCTTTATGACAATTAGGGGCAAATGAGTCCTTATAGGCAAAATTGCTTTATTTCATGAAGGTAAGTCTATTTACACTATATAATTCAGGTTTGGATCATTCTTTCATAAGAAAATGCAAACTGCATATTTACTATCATTTTCACGCAGACAAGCAGTTTTTACATGCTTCACGACAATTGCGTGCAAATGAGTCCTTATAGGCAAAATTGCTTTGTTTTACAAAGGTAAGTCTATTTACACTATACCATTCAGGTTTGGATCATTCTTTCATAAGAAAATGCAAACTGCATATTTACTATCATTTTCGCGCAGACAAGCAGTTTTTACATGCTTCACGACAATTGAGTGCAAATGAGTCCTTATAGGCAAAATTGCTTTATTTTACAAAGGTAAGTCTATTTACACTATAACATTCAGGTTTGGATCATTCTCTCATAAGAAAATGCAACCTGCATATTAACCATTATTTTACCGCATACAAGCAGTTTTTCATGCTTTATGACAATTAGGGGCAAATGAGTCCTTATAGGCAAAATTGCTTTATTTCATGAAGGTAAGTCTATTTACTTTATAACATTCTTATTTGGATCATTCTCTCATAAGAAAATGCAAACTGCATATTAACCATTATTTTAACGCTGACAAGCAGTTTTTACATGCTTTACGACAATTAGGTGCAAATGAGTCCTTATAGGCAAAATTGCTTTATTTCATGAGGGTAAGTCTATTTACGCTATAACATTCAGGTTTGGATCATTCTCTCATAAGAATATGCAAACTGCATATTAACCATTATTTTAACGCAGACAAGCAGTTTTTACAAGCTTTATGACAATTAGGTGCAAATGAGTCCTTATAGGCAAAATTGCTTTATTTCATGAGGGTTAGTCTATTTACACTATATCTTTTAGGTTTGGATCATTCTCTCATAAGAAAATGCAAACTGCATATTAACCATTATTTTAACGCATACAAGCAGTTTTTACAAGCTTTATGACAATTAGGTGCAAATGAGTCCTTATAGGCAAAATTGCTCTATTTCATGAGGGTTAGTCCATTTAAACTATAACTTTTAGGTTTGGATTATTCTCTCATAAGAAAATGCAAACTGCATATTAACCATTATTTTAACGCATACAAGCAGTTTTTACATGCTTTACGACAATTAGGTGCAAATAAGTCTTTATAGGCAAAATTGCTTTATTTCATGAAGGTAAGTCTATTTACACTATAACATTCAGGTTTGGATCATTCTCTCATAAGAAAATGCAAACTGCATATTTACTATCATTTTAACGCAGACAAGCAGTTTTTACATGCTTTACGACAATTAGGTGCAAATGAGTCCTTATAGGCAAAATTGCTTTATTTCACAAAGGTAAGTTTACTTACACTATAACATTCAGGTTTGGATCATTCTCTCATAAGAAAATGCAAACTGCATATTAACCATTATTTAAACGCAGACAAGCAGTTTTTACATGCTTTACGACAATTAGGTGCAAATGAGTCCTTATAGGCAAAATTGCTTTATTTTACAAAGGTAAGTTTACTTACACTATAACATTCAGGTTTGGATCATTCTCTCATAAGAAAATGCAAACTGCATATTTACTATCATTTTCACGCAGACAAGCAGTTTTTACATGCTTCACGACAATTGCGTGCAAATGAGTCCTTATAGGCAAAATTGCTTTATTTTACAAAGGTAAGTCTATTTACACTATAACATTCAGGTTTAGATCATTCTCTCATAAGACAATGCAAACTGCATATTAACCATTATTTTAACGCATACAAGCAGTTTTTACATGCTTTATGACAATTAGGGGCAAATGAGTCCTTTTAGGCAAAATTGCTTTATTTCATGAAGGTTAGTCCATTTACACCTTATAATTCAGGTTTGGATTATTCTCTCATAAGAAAATGCAAACTGCATATTAACCATTATTTTAACGCAGACAAGCAGTTTTTACATGCTTTACGACAATTAGGTGCAAATGAGTCCTTATAGGCAAAATTGCTTTATTTTACAAAGGTAAGTTTACTTACACTATACAATTCAGGTTTGGATCATTCTCTCACAAGAAAATGCAAACTGCATATTAACTATTATTTTAACGCATACGAGCAATTTTTACATGCTTTGTGACAATTAGGTGCAAATGAGTCCTTATAGGCAAAATTGCTTTATTTCACAAAGGTAAGTTTACTTACACTATAACATTCAGGTTTGGATCATTCTCTCATAAGAAAATGCAAACTGAATATTGACTATCATTTTCACGCAGACAAGCAGTTTTTACATGGTTTACGACAATTAGGTGCAAATAAGTCCTTAAAGGCAAAATTGTTTTATTTCACAAAGGTAAGTCTACTTTCACTATAACATTCAAGTTTGGATCATTCTCTCATAAGAAAATGCAAACTGCATATTAACCATTATTTTAACGCAGACAAGCAGTTTTTACATGCTTCACGACAATTGCGTGCAAATGAGTCCTTATAGAAAAAATTGCTTTATTTCACAAAGGTAAGTTTACTTAATCTATAACATTCAGGTTTGGATCATTCTCTCATAAGAAAATGCAAACTGCATATTAACCATTATTTTAACGCATACAAGCAGTTTTTACATGCTTTATGACAATTAGGGGCAAATGAGTCCTTATAGGCAAAATTGCTTTATTTCATGAAGGTAAGTCTATTTACACTATAACATTCAGGTTTGATTCATTCTCTCATAAGAAAATGCAAACTGCATATTAACTATTATTTTAACGCTGACAAGCAATTTTTACATGCTTTACGACAATTAAGGTGCAAATGAGTCCTTATAGGCAAAATTGCTTTATTTCATGAGGGTAAGTCTATTTACGCTATAACATTAAGGTTTGGATCATTCTCTCATAAGAAAATGCAAACTGCATATTAACCATTATTTTAACGCAGACAAGCAGTTTTTACAAGCTTTATGACAATTAGGTGCAAATAAGTCCTTAAAGGCAAAATTGCTTTATTTCATGAGGGTTAGTCTATTTACACTTTATCTTTTAGGTTTAGATCATTCTCTCATAAGAAAATGCAAACTGCATATTAACCATTATTTTAACGCATACAAGCAGTTTTTACAAGCTTTATGACAATTAGGTGCAAACAAGTCCTTATAGGCAAAATTGCTTTATTTTATGAGGTTTAGTCTATTTACACTATATCTTTTAGGTTTGGATCATTCTCTCATAAGAAAATGCAAACTGCATATTAACCATTATTTTAACGCATACAAGCAGTTTTTACAAGCTTTATGACAATTAGGTGCAAATGAGTCCTTATAGGCAAAATTGCTCTATTTCATGAGGGTTAGTTCATTTAAACTATAACTTTTAGGTTTGGATCATTCTCTCATTAGAAAATGCAAACTGCATATTAACGATTATTTTAACGCTGACAAGCAGTTTTTACATGCTTTACGACAATTAGGTGCAAATGAGTCCTTATAGGCAAAATTGCTTTATTTCATGAGGGTAAGTCTATTTACACTATAACATTCAGGTTTGGATCATTCTCTCATAAGAAAATGCAAACTGCATATTAACCATTTTTTTAACGCATACAAGCAGTTTTTACATGCTTTATGACAATTAGGGGCAAATGAGTCCTTATAGGCAAAATTGCTTTATTTCATGAAGGTAAGTCTATTTACACTATAACATTCAGGTTTGGATCTATCTGTGTTAAGAAAATGCAAACTGCATATTAACCATTATTTAAACGCAGACAAGCAGTTTTTACATGCTTTACGACAATTAGGTGCAAATGAGTCTTTATAAACAAAATTGCTTTATTTCATGAGGGTAAATCTATTTACACTATAACATTCAGGTTTGGATCATTCTCTCATAAGAAAATGCAAACTGCATATTAACCATTATTTTAACGCATACAAGCAGTTTTTAAATGCTTTATGACAATTAGGGGCAAATGAGTCCTTATAGGCAAAATTGCTTTATTTTACAAAGGTAAGTCTATTTACACTATAACATTCAGGTTTGGATCATTCTCTCATAAGAAAATGCAAACTGCATATTAACCATTATTTTAACGCTGACAAGCAGTTTTTACATGCTTTATGACAACTAGGGGCAAATGAGTCCTTATAGGCAAAATTGCTTTATTTCATGAAGGTATAACTATTTACACTATAACATTCAGGTTTGGATCATTCTCTCATAAGAAAATGTAAACTGCATATTATCCATTCTTTTAACGCAGACAAGCAGTTTGTACATGCTTTACGACAATTAGGTGCAAATGAGTCCTTATAGGCAAAATTGCTTTATTTCATGAGGGTAAGTCTATTTACACTATAGCATTCAGGTTTGGATCATTCTCTCATAAGAAAATGCAAACTGCATATTTACTATCATTTTCACGCAGACAAGCAGTTTTTACATGCTTCACGACAATTGAGTGCAAATGAGTCCTTATAGGCAAAATTGCTTTATTTTACAAAGGTAAGCCTATTTACACTATATCATTCAGGTTTGGATCATTCTCTCATAAGAAAATGCAAACTGCATATTAACCATTATTTTAACGCAGACAAGCAGTTTTTACATGCTTTATGACAATTAGGGGCAAATGAGTCCTTATAGGCAAAATTGCTTTATTTCATGAAGGTAAGTCTATTTACACTATAACATTCAGGTTTGGATCATTCTCTCATAAGAAAATGCAAACTGCATATTAACCATTATTTTAACGCATACAAGCAGTTTTTATATGCTTTATGACAATTAGGGGCAAATGAGTCCTTATAGGCAAAATTGCTTTATTTCATGAAGGTTAGTCTATTTACACTATAACATTCAGGTTTGGATCTCTCTGTCAATAGAAAATGCAAACTGCATATTAACCATTATTTTAACGCTGACAAGCAGTTTTTACATGCTTTACGACAATTAGGTGCAAATGAGTCCTTATAGGCAAAATTGCTCTATTTCATGAGGGTTAGTCTATTTACACTATATCTTTTAGGTTTGGATCATTCTCTCATAAGAAAATGCAAACTGCATATTAACCATTATTTTAACGCATACAAGCAGTTTTTACAAGCTTTATGACAATTAGGTGCAAATGAGTCCTTATAGGCAAAATTGCTTTATTTCATGAAGGTAAGTCTATTTACACTATAACATTCAGGTTTGGATCATTCTCTCATAAGAAAATGCAAACTGCATATTAACCATTATTTTAACGCAGACAAACAGTTTTTACATGCTTTACGACAATTAGGTGCAAATGAGTCCTTATAGGCAAAATTGCTTTATTTTACAAAGGTAAGTTTACTTAATCTATAACATTCAGGTTTGGATCATTCTCTCATAAGAAAATGCAAACTGCATATTTACTATCATTTTAACGCATACAAGCAGTTTTTACATGCTTTATGACAATTAGGTGCAAATAAGTCCTTATAGGCAAAATTGCTTTATTTCGTGAGAGTAAGTCTATTTACACTATAACATTCAGGTTTAGATCATTCTCTCATAAGAAAATGCAAACTGCATATTAACCATTATTTTAACGCATACAAGCAGTTTTTACATGCTTTATGACAATTAGGGGCAAATAAGTCCTTTTAGGCAAAATTGCTTTATTTCATGAAGGTTAGTCCATTTACACCTTATAATTCAGGATTGGATTATTCTCTCATAAGAAAATGCAAACTGCATATTAACCATTATTTTAACGCAGACAAGCAGTTTTTAAATGCTTTACGACAATTAGGTGCAAATGAGTCCTTATAGGCAAAATTGCTTTATTTCACAAAGGTAAGTTTACTTACACTATAACATTCAGGTTTGGATCATTCTCTCATAAGAAAATGATAACTGCATATTAACCATTATTTAAACGCAGACAAGCAGTTTTTACATGCTTTACGACAATTAGGTGCAAATGAGTCCTTATAGGCAAAATTGCTTTATTTTACAAAGGTAAGTTTACTTACACTATAACATTCAGGTTTGGATCATTCTCTCATAAGAAAATGCAAACTGCATATTTACTATCATTTTCACGCAGACAAGCAGTTTTTACATGCTTCACGACAATTGCGTGCAAATGAGTCCTTATAGGCAAAATTGCTTTATTTTACAAAGGTAAGTCTATTTACACTATAACATTCAGGTTTAGATCATTCTCTCATAAGAAAATGCAAACTGCATATTAACCATTATTTTAACGCATACAAGCAGTTTTTACATGCTTTATGACAATTAGGGGCAAATGAGTCCTTTTAGTCAAAATTGCTTTATTTCATGAAGGTTAGTCCATTTACACCTTATAATTCAGGTTTGGATTATTCTCTCATAAGAAAATGCAAACTGCATATTAACCATTATTTTAACGCAGACAAGCAGTTTTTACATGCTTTACGACAATTAGGTGCAAATGAGTCCTTATAGGCAAAATTGCTTTATTTTACAAAGGTAAGTTTACTTACACTATAACATTCAGGTTTGGATCATTCTCTCACAAGAGAATGCAAACTGCATATTAACTATTATTTTAACGCATACGAGCAGTTTTTACATGCTTTATGACAATTAGGTGCAAATGAGTCCTTATAGGCAAAATTGCTTTATTTCACAAAGGTAAGTTTACTTACACTATAACATTCAGGTTTGGATCATTCTCTCATAAGAAAATGCAAACTGAATATTGACTATCATTTTCACGCAGACAAGCAGTTTTTACATGGTTTACGACAATTAGGTGCAAATAAGTCCTTAAAGGCAAAATTGTTTTATTTCACAAAGGTAAGTCTACTTTCACTATAACATTCAGGTTTGGATCATTCTCTCATAAGAAAATGCAAACTGCATATTAACCATTATTTTAACGCAGACAAGCAGTTTTTACATGCTTCACGACAATTGCGTGCAAATGAGTCCTTATAGAAAAAATTGCTTTATTTTACAAAGGTAAGTTTACTTAATCTATAACATTCAGGTTTGGATCATTCTCTCATAAGAAAATGCAAACTGCATATTAACCATTATTTTAACGCATACAAGCAGTTTTTACATGCTTTATGACAATTAGGGGCAAATGAGTCCTTATAGGCAAAATTGCTTTATTTCATGAAGGTAAGTCTATTTACACTATAACATTCAGGTTTGATTCATTCTCTCATAAGAAAATGCAAACTGCATATTAACCATTATTTTAACGCTGACAAGCAATTTTTACATGCTTTACGACAATTAAGGTGCAAATGAGTCCTTATAGGCAAAATTGCTTTATTTCATGAGGGTAAGTCTATTTACGCTATAACATTCAGGTTTGGATCATTCTCTCATAAGAAAATGCAAACTGCATATTAACCATTATTTTAACGCAGACAAGCAGTTTTTACAAGCTTTATGACAATTAGGTGCAAATAAGTCCTTAAAGGAAAATTGCTTTATTTCATGAGGGTTAGTCTATTTACACTTTATCTTTTAGGTTTAGATCATTCTCTCATAAGAAAATGCAAACTGCATATTAACCATTATTTTAACGCATACAAGCAGTTTTTACAAGCTTTATGACAATTAGGTGCAAACAAGTCCTTATAGGCAAAATTGCTTTATTTCATGAGGTTTAGTCTATTTACACTATAACTTTTAGGTTTGGATCATTCTCTCATTAGAAAATGCAAACTGCATATTAACGATTATTTTAACGCTGACAAGCAGTTTTTACATGCTTTACGACAATTAGGTGCAAATGAGTCCTTATAGGCAAAATTGCTTTATTTCATGAGGGTAAGTCTATTTACACTATAACATTCAGGTTTGGATCATTCTCTCATAAGAAAATGCAAACTGCATATTAACCATTATTTTAACGCATACAAGCAGTTTTTACATGCTTTATGACAATTAGGGGCAAATGAGTCCTTATAGGCAAAATTGCTTTATTTCATGAAGGTAAGTCTATTTACACTATAACATTCAGGTTTGGATCATTCTCTCATAAGAAAATGCAAACTGCATATTAACCATTATTTTAACGCTGACAAGCAGTTTTTACATGCTTTACGACAATTAGGTGCAAATGAGTCCTTATAGGCAAAATTGCTTTATTTCATGAGGGTAAGTCTATTTACACTATAGCATTCAGGTTTGGATCATTCTCTCATAAGAAAATGCAAACTGCATATTTACTATCATTTTCACGCAGACAAGCAGTTTTTACATGCTTCACGACAATTGAGTGCAAATGAGTCCTTATAGGCAAAATTGCTTTATTTTACAAAGGTAAGCCTATTTACACTATATCATTCAGGTTTGGATCATTCTCTCATAAGAAAATGCAAACTGCATATTAACCATTATTTTAACGCAGACAAGCAGTTTTTACATGCTTTATGACAATTAGGGGCAAATGAGTCCTTATAGGCAAAATTGCTTTATTTCATGAAGGTAAGTCTATTTACACTATAACATTCAGGTTTGGATCATTCTCTCATAAGAAAATGCAAACTGCATATTAACCATTATTTTAACGCATACAAGCAGTTTTTATATGCTTTATGACAATTAGGGGCAAATGAGTCCTTATAGGCAAAATTGCTTTATTTCATGAAGGTTAGTCTATTTACACTATAACATTCAGGTTTGGATCTCTCTGTCAATAGAAAATGCAAACTGCATATTAACCATTATTTAAACGCAGACAAGCAGTTTTTACATGCTTTACGACAATTAGGTGCAAATGAGTCTTTATAGGCAAAATTGCTTTATTTCATAAGGGTAAGTCTATTTACACTATAACATTCAGGTTTGGATCATTCTCTCATAAGAAAATGCAAACAGCATATTTACTATCATTTTCACGCAGACAAGCAGTTTTTACATGTTTCACGACAATTGCATGCAAATGAGTCCTTATAGTCGAAATTGCTTTATTTTACAAAGGTAAGTCTATTTACACTATAACATTCAGGTTTGGATCATTCTCTCATAAGAAAATGCAAACTGCATATTAACTATTATTTTAACGCATACAACAGTTTTAACAAGCTTTATGACAATTAGGTGCAAATGAGTCCTTTTAGGCAAAATTGCTTTATTTCATGAGGGTTAGTCTATTTACACTATAACTTTTAGGTTTGGATCATTCTCTCATAAGAAAATGCAAACTGCATATTAACCATTATTTTAACGCAGACAAGCAGTTTTTACATGCTTTACGACAATTAGGTGCAAATGAGTCCTTTTAGGCAAAATTGCTTTATTTCATGAGGGTTAGTCTATTTACACTATAACTTTTAGGTTTGGATCATTCTCTCATAAGAAAATGCAAACTGCATATTAACCATTATTTTAACGCATACAAGCAGTTTTTACAAGCTTTATGACAATTAGGTGCAAATAAGTCCTTTTAGGCAAAATTGCTTAATTTAATGAGGGTTAGTCTATTTACACTATAACATTTAGGTTTGGATCATTCTCTCATAAGAAAATGCAAACTGCATATTTACTATCATTTTAACGCATACAAGCAGTTTTTACATGCTTTATGACAATTAGGTGCAAATAAGTCCTTATAGGCAAAATTGCTTTATTTCATGAGAGTAAGTCTATTTACACTATAACATTCAGGTTTAGATCATTTTCTCATAAGAAAATGCAAACTGCATATTAACCATTATTTGAACGCAACAAGCAGTTTTCACATGCTTTATGACAATTAGGGGCAAATGAGTCCTTTTAGGCAAAATTGATTTATTACATGAAGGTTAGTCCATTTAAACCTTATAATTCAGGTTTGGATTATTCTCTCATAAGAAAATGCAAACTGCATATTAACCATTATTTTAACGCAGACAAGCAGTTTTTACATGCTTTACGACAATTAGGTGCAAATGAGTCCTTATAGGCAAAATTGCTTTATTTTACAAAGGTAAGTTTACTTACACTATAACATTCAGGTTTGGATCATTCTCTCACAAGAAAATGCAAACTGCATATTAACTATTATTTTAACGTATACAAGCAGTTTTTACATGCTTTATTCAATTAGGTGCAAATGAGTCCTTATAGGCAAAATTGCTTTATTTCATGAGAGTAAGTCTATAATTTACACTATAACATTCAGGTTTGGATCTATCTGTCATAAGAAAATGCAAACTGCATATTAACCATTATTTAAACGCAGACAAGCAGTTTTTACATGCTTTACGACAATTAGGTGCAAATGAGTCTTTATAGGCAAAATTGCTTTATTTCATGAGGGTAAATCTATTTACACTATAACATTCAGGTTTGGATCATTCTCTCATAAGAAAATGCAAACTGCATATTAACCATTATTTTAACGCATACAAGCAGTTTTTAAATGCTTTATGACAATTAGGGGCAAATGAGTCCTTATAGGCAAAATTGCTTTATTTTACAAAGGTAAGTCTATTTACACTATAACATTCAGGTTTGGATCATTCTCTCATAAGAAAATGCAAACTGCATATTAACCATTATTTTAACGCTGACAAGCAGTTTTTACATGCTTTACGACAATTAGGTGCAAATGAGTCCTTATAGGCAAAATTGCTTTATTTCATGAGGGTAAGTCTATTTACACTATAGCATTCAGGTTTGGATCATTCTCTCATAAGAAAATGCAAACTGCATATTTACTATCATTTTCACGCAGACAAGCAGTTTTTACATGCTTCACGACAATTGAGTGCAAATGAGTCCTTATAGGCAAAATTGCTTTATTTTACAAAGGTAAGCCTATTTACACTATATCATTCAGGTTTGGATCATTCTCTCATAAGAAAATGCAAACTGCATATTAACCATTATTTTAACGCAGACAAGCAGTTTTTACATGCTTTATGACAATTAGGGGCAAATGAGTCCTTATAGGCAAAATTGCTTTATTTCATGAAGGTAAGTCTATTTACACTATAACATTCAGGTTTGGATCATTCTCTCATAAGAAAATGCAAACTGCATATTAACCATTATTTTAACGCATACAAGCAGTTTTTATATGCTTTATGACAATTAGGGGCAAATGAGTCCTTATAGGCAAAATTGCTTTATTTCATGAAGGTTAGTCTATTTACACTATAACATTCAGGTTTGGATCTCTCTGTCAATAGAAAATGCAAACTGCATATTAACCATTATTTAAACGCAGACAAGCAGTTTTTACATGCTTTACGACAATTAGGTGCAAATGAGTCTTTATAGGCAAAATTGCTTTATTTCATAAGGGTAAGTCTATTTACACTATAACATTCAGGTTTGGATCATTCTCTCATAAGAAAATGCAAACAGCATATTTACTATCATTTTCACGCAGACAAGCAGTTTTTACATGTTTCACGACAATTGCATGCAAATGAGTCCTTATAGTCGAAATTGCTTTATTTTACAAAGGTAAGTCTATTTACACTATAACATTCAGGTTTGGATCATTCTCTCATAAGAAAATGCAAACTGCATATTAACTATTATTTTAACGCATACAACAGTTTTAACAAGCTTTATGACAATTAGGTGCAAATGAGTCCTTTTAGGCAAAATTGCTTTATTTCATGAGGGTTAGTCTATTTACACTATAACTTTTAGGTTTGGATCATTCTCTCATAAGAAAATGCAAACTGCATATTAACCATTATTTTAACGCAGACAAGCAGTTTTTACATGCTTTACGACAATTAGGTGCAAATGAGTCCTTTTAGGCAAAATTGCTTTATTTCATGAGGGTTAGTCTATTTACACTATAACTTTTAGGTTTGGATCATTCTCTCATAAGAAAATGCAAACTGCATATTAACCATTATTTTAACGCATACAAGCAGTTTTTACAAGCTTTATGACAATTAGGTGCAAATAAGTCCTTTTAGGCAAAATTGCTTAATTTAATGAGGGTTAGTCTATTTACACTATAACATTTAGGTTTGGATCATTCTCTCATAAGAAAATGCAAACTGCATATTTACTATCATTTTAACGCATACAAGCAGTTTTTACATGCTTTATGACAATTAGGTGCAAATAAGTCCTTATAGGCAAAATTGCTTTATTTCATGAGAGTAAGTCTATTTACACTATAACATTCAGGTTTAGATCATTTTCTCATAAGAAAATGCAAACTGCATATTAACCATTATTTGAACGCAACAAGCAGTTTTCACATGCTTTATGACAATTAGGGGCAAATGAGTCCTTTTAGGCAAAATTGATTTATTACATGAAGGTTAGTCCATTTAAACCTTATAATTCAGGTTTGGATTATTCTCTCATAAGAAAATGCAAACTGCATATTAACCATTATTTTAACGCAGACAAGCAGTTTTTACATGCTTTATGACAATTAGAGGCAAATGAGTCCATATAGGCAAAATTGCTTTATTTCATGAAGGTAAGTCTATTTACACTATAACATTCAGGTTTGGATCATTCTCTCATAAGAAAATGCAAACTGCATATTGACCATTATTTAAACGCAATCAAGCAGTTTTTACATGCTTTATGACAATTAGAGGCAAATGAGTCCATATAGGCAAAATTGCTTTATTTCATGAAGGTAAGTCTATTTACACTATAACATTCAGGTTTGGATCATTCTCTCATAAGAAAATGCAAACTGCATATTTACCATTATTTAAACGCAGACAAGCAGTTTTTACATGCTTTACGACAATTAGGTGCAAATAAGTCTTTATAGGCAAAATTGCTTTATTTCATGAAGGTAAGTCTCTTTACACTATAACATTCAGGTTTGGATCATTC
Organism: Xanthostigma xanthostigma; assembly: GCA_963575645.1. Taxonomy (NCBI): domain Eukaryota; kingdom Metazoa; phylum Arthropoda; class Insecta; order Raphidioptera; family Raphidiidae; genus Xanthostigma; species Xanthostigma xanthostigma. Next base: position 10,036,900 of record OY754474.1, read on the forward strand.
TCTCATAAGAAAATGCAAACTGCATAATTACTATCATTTTAACGCAGACAAGCAGTTTTTACATGCCTCACGACAATTGCGTGCAAATGAGTCATTATAGGCAAAATTGCTTTGTTTTACAAAGGTAAGTCTATTTAGACTATAACATTCAGGTTTGGATCATTCTCTCATAAGAAAATGCAAACTGCATATTAACCATTATTTTAACGCATACAAGCAGTTTTTACATGCTTTATGACAATTAGGAGCAAATGAGTCCTTATAGGCAAAATTGCTTTATTTCATGAAGGTTAGTCTATTTACACTATAACATTCAGGTTTGGATCATTCTCTCATAAGAAAATGCAAACTGCATATTAACCATTATTTTAACGCAGACAAACAGTTTTTACATGCTTTACGACAATTAGGTGCAAATGAGTCCTTATAGGCAAAATTGCTTTATTTTACAAAGGTAAGTTTACTTAATCTATAACATTCAGGTTTGGATCATTTTCTCATAAGAAAATGCAAACTGCATATTTACTATCATTTTAACGCATACAAGCAGTTTTTACATGCTTTATGACAATTAGGTGCAAATAAGTCCTTATAGGCAAATTTGCTTTATTTCATGAGAGTAATACTATTTACACTATAACATTCAGGTTTAGATCATTCTCTCATAAGAAAATGCAAACTGCATATTAACCATTATTTTAACGCATACAAGCAGTTTTTACATGCTTTATGACAATTAGGGGCAAATGAGTCCTTTTAGGCAAAATTGCTTTATTTCATGAAGGTTAGTCCATTTACACCTTATAATTCAGGTTTGGATTATTCTCTCATAAGAAAATGCAAACTGCATATTAACCATTATTTTAACGCAGACAAGCAGTTTTTACATGCTTTACGACAATTAGGTGCAAATGAGTCCTTATAGGCAAAATTGCTTTATTTCACAAAGGTAAGTTTACTTACACTATAACATTCAGGTTTGGATCATTCTCTCATAAGAAAATGCAAACTGCATATTAACCATTATTTAAACGCAGACAAGCAGTTTTTACATGCTTTACGACAATTAGGTGCAAATAAGTCTTTATAGGCAAAATTGCTTTATTTTACAAAGGTAAGTCTATTTACACTATAACATTCAGGTTTGGATCATTCTCTCATAAGAAAATGCAAACTGCATATTTACTATCATTTTCACGCAGACAAGCAGTTTTTACATGCTTCACGACAATTGCGTGCAAATGAGTCCTTATAGGCAAAATTGCTTTATTTTACAAAGGTAAGTTTACTTACACTATAACATTCAGGTTTGGATCATTCTCTCATAAGAAAATGCAAACTGAATATTGACTATCATTTTCACGCAAACAAGCAGTTTTTACATGCTTTATGACAATTAGGGGCAAATGAGTCCTTTTAGTCAAAATTGCATTATTTCATGAAGGTTAGTCCATTTACACCTTATAATTCAGGTTTGGATTATTCTCTCATAAGAAAATGCAAACTGCATATTAACCATTATTTTAACGCAGACAAACAGTTTTTACATGCTTTACGACAATTAGGTGCAAATGAGTCCTTATAGGCAAAATTGCTTTATTTTACAAAGGTAAGTTTACTTACACTATAACATTCAGGTTTGGATCATTCTCTCACAAGAAAATGCAAACTGCATATTAACTATTATTTTAACGCATACGAGCAGTTTTTACATGCTTTATGACAATTAGGTGCAAATGAGTCCTTATAGGCAAAATTGCTTTATTTCACAAAGGTAAGTTTACTTACACTATAACATTCAGGTTTGGATCATTCTCTCATAAGAAAATGCAAACTGAATATTGACTATCATTTTCACGCAAACAAGCAGTTTTTACATGGTTTATGACAATTAGGTGCAAATAAGTCCTTAAAGGCAAAATTGTTTTATTTCACAAAGGTAAGTCTACTTTCACTATAACATTCAGGTTTGGATCATTCTCTCATAAGAAAATGCAAACTGCATATTAACCATTATTTTAACGCAGACAAGCAGTTTTTACATGCTTCACGACAATTGCGTGCAAATGAGTCCTTATAGAAAAAATTGCTTTATTTCACAAAGGTAAGTTTACTTAATCTATAACATTCAGGTTTGGATCATTCTCTCATAAGAAAATGCAAACTGCATATTAACCATTATTTTAACGCATACAAGCAGTTTTTACATGCTTTATGACAATTAGGGGCAAATGAGTCCTTATAGGCAAAATTGCTTTATTTTATGAAGGTAAGTCTATTTACACTATAACATTCAGGTTTGATTCATTCTCTCATAAGAAAATGCAAACTGCATATTAACCATTATTTTAACGCTGACAAGCAATTTTTACATGCTTTACGACAATTAAGGTGCAAATGAGTCCTTATAGGCAAAATTGCTTTATTTCATGAGGGTAAGTCTATTTACGCTATAACATTCAGGTTTGGATCATTCTCTCATAAAAAAATGCAAACTGCATATTAACCATTATTTTAACGCAGACAAGCAGTTTTTACAAGCTTTATGACAATTAGGTGCAAATAAGTCCTTAAAGGCAAAATTGCTTTATTTCATGAGGGTTAGTCTATTTACACTATATCTTTTAGGTTTAGATCATTCTCTCATAAGAAAATGCAAACTGCATATTAACCATTATTTTAACGCATACAAGCAGTTTTTACAAGCTTTATGACAATTAGGTGCAAACAAGTCCTTATAGGCAAAATTGCTTTATTTCATGAGGTTTAGTCTATTTACACTATAACTTTTAGGTTTGGATCATTCTCTCATTAGAAAATGCAAACTGCATATTAACGATTATTTTAACGCTGACAAGCAGTTTTTACATGCTTTACGACAATTAGGTGCAAATGAGTCCTTATAGGCAAAATTGCTTTATTTCATGAGGGTAAGTCTATTTACACTATAACATTCAGGTTTGGATCATTCTCTCATAAGAAAATGCAAACTGCATATTAACCATTATTTTAACGCATACAAGCAGTTTTTACATGCTTTATGACAATTCGGGGCAAATGAGTCCTTATAGGCAAAATTGCTTTATTTCATGAAGGTAAGTCTATTTACACTATAACATTCAGGTTTGGATCTATCTGTCATAAGAAAATGCAAACTGCATATTAACCATTATTTAAACGCAGACAAGCAGTTTTTACATGCTTTACGACAATTAGGTGCAAATGAGTCTTTATAGGCAAAATTGCTTTATTTCATGAGGGTAAATCTATTTACACTATAACATTCAGGTTTGGATCATTCTCTCATAAGAAAATGCAAACTGCATATTAACCATTATTTTAACGCATACAAGCAGGTTTTACATGTTTCACGACAATTGCATGCAAATGAGTCCTTATAGGCAAAATTGCTTTATTTTACAAAGGTAAGTCTATTTACACTATAACATTCAGGTTTGGATCATTCTCTCATAAGAAAATGCAAACTGCATATTAACCATTATTTTAACGCTGACAAGCAGTTTTTACATGCTTTACGACAATTATGTGCAAATAAGTCCTTATAGGCAAAATTGCTTTATTTCATGAGGGTAAGTCTATTTACACTATAGCATTCAGGTTTGGATCATTCTCTCATAAGAAAATGCAAACTGCATATTTACTATCATTTTCACGCAGACAAGCAGTTTTTACATGCTTCACGACAATTGAGTGCAAATGAGTCCTTATAGGCAAAATTGCTTTACTTTACAAAGGTAAGCCCATTTACACTATAACATTCAGGTTTGGATCATTCTCTCATAAGAAAATGCAAACTGCATATTAACCATTATTTTAACGCAGACAAGCAGTTTTTACATGCTTTATGACAATTAGGGGCAAATGAGTCCTTATAGGCAAAATTGCTTTATTTCATGAAGGTAAGTCTATTTACACTATAACATTCAGGTTTGGATCATTCTCTCATAAGAAAATGCAAACTGCATATTACCCATTATTTTGACGCATACAAGCAGTTTTTATATGCTTTATGACAATTAGGGGCAAATGAGTCCTTATAGGCAAAATTGCTTTATTTCATGAAGGTTAGTCTATTTACACTATAACATTCAGGTTTGGATCTCTCTGTCAATAGAAAATGCAAACTGCATATTAACCATTATTTAAACGCAGACAAGCAGTTTTTACATGCTTTACGACAATTAGGTGCAAATGAGTCTTTATAGGCAAAATTGCTTTATTTCATAAGGGTAAGTCTATTTACACTATAACATTCAGGTTTGGATCATTCTCTCATAAGAAAATGCAAACAGCATATTTACTATCATTTTCACGCAGACAAGCAGTTTTTACATGTTTCACGACAATTGCATGCAAATGAGTCCTTATAGTCGAAATTGCTTTATTTTACAAAGGTTAGTCTATTTACACTATAACATTCAGGTTTGGATCATTCTCTCATAAGAAAATGCAAACTGCATATTGACTATTATTTTAACGCATACAACAGTTTTAACAAGCTTTATGACAATTAGGTGCAAATGAGTCCTTTTAGGCAAAATTGCTTTATTTCATGAGGGTTAGTCTATTTACACTATAACTTTTAGGTTTGGATCATTCTCTCATAAGAAAATGCAAACTGCATATTAACCATTATTTTAACGCAGACAAGCTGTTTTTACATGCTTTACGACAATTAGGTGCAAATGAGTCCTTATAGGCAAAATTGCTTTATTTTACAAAGGTAAGTTTACTTAATCTATAACATTCAGGTTTGGATCATTCTCTCATAAGAAAATGCAAACTGCATATTAACTATTATTTTAACGCATACAAGCAGTTTTTACAAGCTTTATGACAATTAGGTGCAAATAAGTCCTTTTAGGCAAAATTGCTTAATTTAATGAGGGTTAGTCTATTTACACTATAACATTTAGGTTTGGATCATTCTCTCATAAGAAAATGCAAACTGCATATTTACTATCATTTTAACGCATACAAGCAGTTTTTACATGCTTTATGACAATTAGGGGCAAATGAGTCCTTTTAGGCAAAATTGCTTTATTTCATGAAGGTTAGTCCATTTACACCTTATAATTCAGGTTTGGATTATTCTCTCATAAGAAAATGCAAACTGCATATTAACCATTATTTTAACGCAGACAAGCAGTTTTTACATGCTTTACGACAATTAGGTGCAAATGAGTCCTTATAGGCAAAATTGCTTTATTTCACAAAGGTAAGTTTACTTACACTATAACATTCAGGTTTGGATCATTCTCTCATAAGAAAATGCAAACTGCATATTAACCATTATTTAAACGCAGACAAGCAGTTTTTACATGCTTTACGACAATTAGGTGCAAATAAGTCTTTATAGGCAAAATTGCTTTATTTTACAAAGGTAAGTCTATTTACACTATAACATTCAGGTTTGGATCATTCTCTCATAAGAAAATGCAAACTGCATATTTACTATCATTTTCACGCAGACAAGCAGTTTTTACATGCTTCACGACAATTGAGTGCAAATGAGTCCTTATAGACAAAATTGCTTTATTTTACAAAGGTAAGCCTATTTACACTATAACATTCAGGTTTGGATCATTCTCTCATAAGAAAATGCAAACTGCATATTAACCATTATTTTAACGCATACAAGCAGTTTTTATATGCTTTATGACAATTAGGGGCAAATGAGTCCTTATAGGCAAAATTGCTTTATTTCATGAGGGTTAGTCTATTTACACTATAACTTTTAGGTTTGGATCATTCTCTCATAAGAAAATGCAAACTGCATATTAACCATTATTTTAACGCAGACAAGCAGTTTTTACATGCTTTACGACAATTAGGTGCAAATGAGTCCTTATAGGCAAAATTGCTTTATTTTACAAAGGTAAGTTTACTTAATCTATAACATTCAGGTTTGGATCATTCTCTCATAAGAAAATGCAAACTGCATATTAACTATTATTTTAACGCATACAAGCAGTTTTTACAAGCTTTATGACAATTAAGTGCAAATAAGTCCTTTTAGGCAAAATTGCTTAATTTAATGAGGGTTAGTCTATTTACACTATAACATTTAGGTTTGGATCATTCTCTCATAAGAAAATGCAAACTGCATATTTACTATCATTTTAACGCATACAAGCAGTTTTTGCATGCTTTATGACAATTAGGTGCAAATAAGTCCTTATAGGCAAAATTGCTTTATTTCATGAGAGTAAGTCTATTTACACTATAACATTCAGGTTTAGATCATTTTCTCATAAGAAAATGCAAACTGCATATTAACCATTATTTTAACGCAGACAAGCAGTTTTTACATGCTTTACGACAATTAGGTGCAAATGAGTCCTTATAGGCAAAATTGCTTTATTTTACAAAGGTAAGTTTACTTAATCTATAACATTCAGGTTTGGATCATTCTCTCATAAGAAAATGCAAACTGCATATTAACTATTATTTTAACGCATACAAGCAGTTTTTACAAGCTTTATGACAATTAGGTGAAAATAAGTCCTTTTAGGCAAAATTGCTTAATTTAATGAGGGTTAGTCTATTTACACTATAACATTTAGGTTTGGATCATTCTCTCATAAGAAAATGCAAACTGCATATTTACTATCATTTTAACGCAACAAGCAGTTTTTACATGCTTTATGACAATTAGGGGCAAATGAGTCCTTTTAGGCAAAATTGCTTTATTTCATGAAGGTTAGTCCATTTAAACCTTATAATTCAGGTTTGGATTATTCTCTCATAAGAAAATGCAAACTGCATATTAACCATTATTTTAACGCAGACAAGCAGTTTTTACATGCTTCAAGACAATTAGGGGCAAATGAGTCTATATAGGCAAAATTGCTTTATTTTATGAGGGTAAGTCTATTTACACTATAACATTCAGGTTTGGATCATTCTCTCATAAGAAAATGAAAACTGCATATTAACCATTATTTAAACGCAATCAAGCAGTTTTTACATGCTTTATGACAATTAGAGGCAAATGAGTCCATATAGGCAAAATTGCTTTATTTTATGAAGGTAAGTCTATTTACACTATAACATTCAGGTTTGGATCATTCTCTCATAAGAAAATGCAAACTGCATATTAACCATTATTTAAACGCAATCAAGCAGTTTTTACATGCTTTATGACAATTAGAGGCAAATGAGTCCATATAGGCAAAATTGCTTTATTTCATGAAGGTAAGTCTATTTACACTATAACATTCAGGTTTGGATCATTCTCTCATAAGAAAATGCAAACTGCATATTTACCATTATTTAAACGCAGACAAGCAGTTTTTACATGCTTTACGACAATTAGGTGCAAATAAGTCTTTATAGGCAAAATTGCTTTATTTCATAAAGGTAAGTCTATTTACACTAAAACATTCAGGTTTGGATCATTCTCTCATAAGAAAATGCAAACTGCATATTAACTATTATTTAAACGCAGACAAGCAGTTTTTACATGCTTCACGACAATTGCGTGCAAATGTGTCTTTATAGGCAAAATTGCTTTATTTTACAAAGGTAAGTCTATTTACACTATAACATTCAGGTTTGGATCATTCTCTCATAAGAAAATGCAAACTGCATATTTACCATTATTTTAACGAATACAAGCAGTTTTTACATGCTTTAAGACAATTAGGGGCAAATGAGTCTTTATAGGCAAAATTGCTTTATTTTATGAGGGTAAGTCTATTTACACTATAGCATTCAGGTTTAGATCATTCTCTCATAAGAAAATGCAAACTGAATATTGACTATCATTTTCACGCAGACAAGCAGTTTTTACATGGTTTACGACAATAAGGTGGAAATAAGTCCTTAAAGGCAAAATTGTTTTATTTCACAAAGGTAAGTCTACTTTCACTATAACATTCAGGTTTGGATCATTCTCTCATAAGAAAATGCAAACTTCCTATTAACCATTATTTTAACGCATACAAGCAGTTTTTACATGCTTTATGACAATTAGAGGCAAATGAGTCCAATTAGGCAAAATTGCTTTATTTCATGAAGGTAAGTCTATTTAAACTATAACATTCAGGTTTGGATCATTCTCTCATAAGAAAATGCAAACTGCATATTAACCATTATTTAAACGCAATCAAGCAGTTTTTACATGCTTTATGACAATAAGAGGCAAATGAGTCCATATAGGCAAAATTGCTTTATTTTATGAAGGTAAGTCTATTTACACTATAACATTCAGGTTTGGATCATTCTCTCATAAGAAAATGCAAACTGCATATTAACCATTATTTAAACGCAGACAAGCAGTTTTTACATGCTTCACGACAATTGCGTGCAAATGTGTCTTTATAGGCAAAATTGCTTTATTTTACAAAGGTAAGTCTATTTACACTATAACATTCAGGTTTGGATCATTCTCTCATAAGAAAATGCAAACTGCATATTAACCATTATTTTAACGCATACAAGCAGTTTTTACAAGCTTTATGACAATTAGGTGCAAATAAGTCCTTTTAGGCAAAATTGCTTAATTTAATGAGGGTTAGTCTATTTACACTATAACATTTAGGTTTGGATCATTCTCTTATAAGAAAATGCAAACTGCATATTTAGTATCATTTTAACGCATACAAGCAGTTTTTACATGCTTTATGACAATTAGGTGCAAATAAGTCCTTATAGGCAAAATTGCTTTATTTCATGAGAGTAAGTCTATTTACACTATAACATTCAGGTTTAGATCATTTTCTCATAAGAAAATGCAAACTGCATATTAACCATTATTTTAACGCAACAAGCAGTTTTCACATGCTTTATGACAATTAGGGGCAAATGAGTCCTTTTAGGCAAAATTGATTTATTTCATGAAGGTTAGTCCATTTAAACCTTATAATTCAGGTTTGGATTATTCTCTCATAAGAAAATGCAAACTGCATATTAACCATTATTTTAACGCAGACAAGCAGTTTTTACATGCTTTACGACAATTAGGTGCAAATGAGTCCTTATAGGCAAAATTGCTTTATTTTACAAAGGTAAGTTTACTTACACTATAACATTCAGGTTTGGATCATTCTCTCACAAGAAAATGCATACTGCATATTAACTATTATTTTAACGTATACAAGCAGTTTTTAGATGCTTTATTCAATTAGGTGCAAATGAGTCCTTATAGGCAAAATTGCTTTATTTCATGAGAGTAAGTCTATAATTTACACTATAACATTCAGGTTTGGATCATTCTCTCATAAGAAAATGCAAACTGCATATTTACTATCATTTTAACGCAATCAAGCAGTTTTTACATGCTTTATGACAATTAGAGGCAAATGAGTCCATATAGGCAAAATTGCTTTATTTCATGAAGGTAAGTCTATTTACACTATAACATTCAGGTTTGGATCATTCTCTCATAAGAAAATGCAAACTGCATATTTACCATTATTTAAACGCAGACAAGCAGTTTTTACATGCTTTACGACAATTAGGTGCAAATAAGTCTTTATAGGCAAAATTGCTTTATTTCATGAAGGTAAGTCTATTTACACTATAACATTCAGGTTTGGATCATTCTCTCATAAGAAAATGCAAACTGCATATTAACCATTATTTTAACGCATACAAGCAGTTTTTACATGCTTTATGACAATTCGGGGCAAATGAGTCCTTATAGGCAAAATTGCTTTATTTCATGAAGGTAAGTCTCTTTACACTATAACATTCAGGTTTGGATCATTCTCTCATAAGAAAATGCAAACTGCATATTTACTATCATTTTAACGCAGACAAGCAGTTTTTACATGCCTCACGACAATTGCGTGCAAATGAGTCATTATAGGCAAAATTGCTTTGTTTTACAAAGGTAAGTCTATTTAGACTATAACATTCAGGTTTGGATCATTCTCTCATAAGAAAATGCAAACTGCATATTAACCATTATTTTAACGCATACAAGCAGTTTTTACATGCTTTATGACAATTAGGAGCAAATGAGTCCTTATAGGCAAAATTGCTTTATTTCATGAAGGTTAGTCTATTTACACTATAACATTCAGGTTTGGATCATTCTCTCATAAGAAAATGCAAACTGCATATTAACCATTATTTTAACGCAGACAAACAGTTTTTACATGCTTTACGACAATTAGGTGCAAATGAGTCCTTATAGGCAAAATTGCTTTATTTTACAAAGGTAAGTTTACTTAATCTATAACATTCAGGTTTGGATCATTCTCTCATAAGAAAATGCAAACTGCATATTAACTATTATTTTAACGCATACAAGCAGTTTTTACAAGCTTTATGACAATTAGGTGCAAATGAGTCCTTATAGGCAAAATTGCTTAATTTTATGAGGGTTAGTCTATTTACACTATAACTTTTAGGTTTGGATCATTCTCTCATAAGAAAATGCAAACTGCATATTAACCATTATTTTAACGCAGACAAGCTGTTTTTACATGCTTTACGACAATTAGGTGCAAATGAGTCCTTATAGGCAAAATTGCTTTATTTTACAAAGGTAAGTTTACTTAATCTATAACATTCAGGTTTGGATCATTCTCTCATAAGAAAATGCAAACTGCATATTGACTATTATTTTAACGCATACAACAGTTTTAACAAGCTTTATGACAATTAGGTGCAAATGAGTCCTTTTAGGCAAAATTGCTTTATTTCATGAGGGTTAGTCTATTTACACTATAACTTTTAGGTTTGGATCATTCTCTCATAAGAAAATGCAAACTGCATATTAACCATTATTTTAACGCAGACAAGCTGTTTTTACATGCTTTACGACAATTAGGTGCAAATGAGTCCTTATAGGCAAAATTGCTTTATTTTACAAAGGTAAGTTTACTTAATCTATAACATTCAGGTTTGGATCATTCTCTCATAAGAAAATGCAAACTGCATATTAACTATTATTTTAACGCATACAAGCAGTTTTTACAAGCTTTATGACAATTAGGTGCAAATAAGTCCTTTTAGGCAAAATTGCTTAATTTAATGAGGGTTAGTCTATTTACACTATAACATTTAGGTTTGGATCATTCTCTCATAAGAAAATGCAAACTGCATATTTACTATCATTTTAACGCAATCAAGCAGTTTTTACATGCTTTATGACAATTAGGGGCAAATGAGTCCTTTTAGGCAAAATTGCTTTATTTCATGAAGGTTAGTCCATTTACACCTTATAATTCAGGTTTGGATTATTCTCTCATAAGAAAATGCAAACTGCATATTAACCATTATTTTAACGCAGACAAGCAGTTTTTACATGCTTTACGACAATTAGGTGCAAATGAGTCCTTATAGGCAAAATTGCTTTATTTCACAAAGGTAAGTTTACTTACACTATAACATTCAGGTTTGGATCATTCTCTCATAAGAAAATGCAAACTGCATATTAACCATTATTTAAACGCAGACAAGCAGTTTTTACATGCTTTACGACAATTAGGTGCAAATAAGTCTTTATAGGCAAAATTGCTTTATTTTACAAAGGTAAGTGTATTTACACTATAACATTCAGGTTTGGGTCATTCTCTCATAAGAAAATGCAAACTGCATATTTACTATCATTTTCACGCAGACAAGCAGTTTTTACATGCTTCACGACAATTGAGTGCAAATGAGTCCTTATAGGCAAAATTGCTTTATTTTACAAAAGTAAGCCTATTTACACTATAACATTCAGGTTTGGATCATTCTCTCATAAGAAAATGCAAACTGCATATTAACCATTATTTTAACGCATACAAGCAGTTTTTATATGCTTTATGACAATTAGGGGCAAATGAGTCCTTATAGGCAAAATTGCTTTATTTCATGAGGGTTAGTCTATTTACACTATAACTTTTAGGTTTGGATCATTCTCTCATAAGAAAATGCAAACTGCATATTAACCATTATTTTAACGCAGACAAGCAGTTTTTACATGCTTTACGACAATTAGGTGCAAATGAGTCCTTATAGGCAAAATTGCTTTATTTTACAAAGGTAAGTTTACTTAATCTATAACATTCAGGTTTGGATCATTCTCTCATAAGAAAATGCAAACTGCATATTAACTATTATTTTAACGCATACAAGCAGTTTTTACAAGCTTTATGACAATTAGGTGCAAATAAGTCCTTTTAGGCAAAATTGCTTAATTTAATGAGGGTTAGTCTATTTACACTATAACATTTAGGTTTGGATCATTCTCTCATAAGAAAATGCAAACTGCATATTTACTATCATTTTAACGCATACAAGCAGTTTTTACATGCTTTATGACAATTAGGTGCAAATAAGTCCTTATAGGCAAAATTGCTTTATTTCATGAGAGTAAGTCTATTTACACTATAACATTCAGGTTTAGATCATTTTCTCATAAGAAAATGCAAACTGCATATTAACCATTATTTTAACGCAACAAGCAGTTTTTACATGCTTTATGACAATTAGGGGCAAATGAGTCCTTTTAGGCAAAATTGCTTTATTTCATGAAGGTTAGTCCATTTAAACCTTATAATTCAGGTTTGGATTATTCTCTCATAAGAAAATGCAAACTGCATATTAACCATTATTTTAACGCAGACAAGCAGTTTTTACATGCTTTAAGACAATTAGGGGCAAATGAGTCTTTATAGGCAAAATTGCTTTATTTTATGAGGGTAAGTCTATTTACACTATAACATTCAGGTTTGGATCATTCTCTCATAAGAAAATGCAAACTGCATATTAACCATTATTTAAACGCAATCAAGCAGTTTTTACATGCTTTATGACAATTAGAGGCAAATGAGTCCATATAGGCAAAATTGCTTTATTTTATGAAGGTAAGTCTATTTACACTATAACATTCAGGTTTGGATCATTCTCTCATAAGAAAATGCAAACTGCATATTAACCATTATTTAAACGCAATCAAGCAGTTTTTACATGCTTTATGACAAATAGAGGCAAATGAGTCCATATAGGCAAAATTGCTTTATTTCATGAAGGTAAGTCTATTTACACTATAACATTCAGGTTTGGATCATTCTCTCATAAGAAAATGCAAACTGCATATTAACCATTATTTAAACGCAGACAAGCAGTTTTTACATGCTTTACGACAATTAGGTGCAAATAAGTCTTTATAGGCAAAATTGCTTTATTTCATAAAGGTAAGTCTATTTACACTAAAACATTCAGGTTTGGATCATTCTCTCATAAGAAAATGCAAACTGCATATTAACTATTATTTAAACGCAGACAAGCAGTTTTTACATGCTTCACGACAATTGCGTGCAAATGTGTCTTTATAGGCAAAATTGCTTTATTTTACAAAGGTAAGTCTATTAACACTATAACATTCAGGTTTGGATCATTCTCTCATAAGAAAATGCAAACTGCATATTTACCATTATTTTAACGAATACAAGCAGTTTTTACATGCTTTAAGACAATTAGGGGCAAATGAGTCTTTATAGGCAAAATTGCTTTATTTTATGAGGGTAAGTCTATTTACACTATAGCATTCAGGTTTAGATCATTCTCTCTAAAGAAAATGCAAACTGAATATTGACTATCATTTTCACGCAGACAAGCAGTTTTTACATGGTTTACGACAATAAGGTGGAAATAAGTCCTTAAAGGCAAAATTGTTTTATTTCACAAAGGTAAGTCTACTTTCACTATAACATTCAGGTTTGGATCATTCTCTCATAAGAAAATGCAAACTTCATATTAACCATTATTTTAACGCATACAAGCAGTTTTTACATGCTTTATGACAATTAGAGGCAAATGAGTCCATATAGGCAAAATTGCTTTATTTCATGAAGGTAAGTCTATTTAAACTATAACATTCAGGTTTGGATCATTCTCTCATAAGAAAATGCAAACTGCATATTAACCATTATTTAAACGCAATCAAGCAGTTTTTACATGCTTTATGACAATAAGAGGCAAATGAGTCCATATAGGCAAAATTGCTTTATTTTATGAAGGTAAGTCTATTTACACTATAACATTCAGGTTTGGATCATTCTCTCATAAGAAAATGCAAACTGCATATTAACCATTATTTAAACGCAGACAAGCAGTTTTTACATGCTTCACGACAATTGCGTGCAAATGTGTCTTTATAGGCAAAATTGCTTTATTTTACAAAGGTAAGTCTATTTACACTATAACATTCAGGTTTGGATCATTCTCTCATAAGAAAATGCAAACTGCATATTAACCATTATTTTAACGCATACAAGCAGTTTTTACAAGCTTTATGACAATTAGGTGCAAATAAGTCCTTTTAGGCAAAATTGCTTAATTTAATGAGGGTTAGTCTATTTACACTATAACATTTAGGTTTGGATCATTCTCTCATAAGAAAATGCAAACTGCATATTTAGTATCATTTTAACGCATACAAGCAGTTTTTACATGCTTTATGACAATTAGGTGCAAATAAGTCCTTATAGGCAAAATTGCTTTATTTCATGAGAGTAAGTCTATTTACACTATAACATTCAGGTTTAGATCATTTTCTCATAAGAAAATGCAAACTGCATATTAACCATTATTTTAACGCAACAAGCAGTTTTCACATGCTTTATGACAATTAGGGGCAAATGAGTCCTTTTAGGCAAAATTGATTTATTTCATGAAGGTTAGTCCATTTAAACCTTATAATTCAGGTTTGGATTATTCTCTCATAAGAAAATGCAAACTGCATATTAACCATTATTTTAACGCAGACAAGCAGTTTTTACATGCTTTACGACAATTAGGTGCAAATGAGTCCTTATAGGCAAAATTGCTTTATTTTACAAAGGTAAGTTTACTTACACTATAACATTCAGGTTTGGATCATTCTCTCACAAGAAAATGCATACTGCATATTAACTATTATTTTAACGTATACAAGCAGTTTTTACATGCTTTATTCAATTAGGTGCAAATGAGTCCTTATAGGCAAAATTGCTTTATTTCATGAGAGTAAGTCTATAATTTACACTATAACATTCAGGTTTGGATCATTCTCTCATAAGAAAATGCAAACTGCATATTAACCATTATTTTAACGCATACAAGCAGTTTTTACATGCTTTATGACAATTAGAGGCAAATGAGTCCATATAGGCAAAATTGCTTTATTACATGAAGGTAAGTCTATTTACACTATAACATTCAGGTTTGGATCATTCTCTCATAAGAAAATGCAAACTGCATATTTACCATTATTTAAACGCAGACAAGCAGTTTTTACATGCTTTACGACAATTAGGTGCAAATAAGTCTTTATAGGCAAAATTGCTATATTTCATGAAGGTAAGTCTCTTTACACTATAACATTCAGGTTTGGATCATTCTCTCATAAGAAAATGCAAACTGCATATTTACTATCATTTTAACGCAGACAAGCAGTTTTTACATGCCTCACGACAATTGCGTGCAAATGAGTCATTATAGGCAAAATTGCTTTGTTTTACAAAGGTAAGTCTATTTAGACTATAACATTCAGGTTTGGATCATTCTCTCATAAGAAAATGCAAACTGCATATTAACCATTATTTTAACGCATACAAGCAGTTTTTACATGCTTTATGACAATTAGGAGCAAATGAGTCCTTATAGGCAAAATTGCTTTATTTCATGAAGGTTAGTCTATTTACACTATAACATTCAGGTTTGGATCATTCTCTCATAAGAAAATGCAAACTGCATATTAACCATTATTTTAACGCAGACAAGCAGTTTTTACATGCTTTACGACAATTAGGTGCAAATGAGTCCTTTTAGGCAAAATTGCTTTATTTCATGAAGGTTAGTCCATTTACACCTTATAATTCAGGTTTGGATTATTCTCTCATAAGAAAATGCAAACTGCATATTAACCATTATTTTAACGCAGACAAGCAGTTTTTACATGCTTTACGACAATTAGGTGCAAATGAGTCCTTATAGGCAAAATTGCTTTATTTCACAAAGGTAAGTTTACTTACACTATAACATTCAGGTTTGGATCATTCTCTCATAAGAAAATGCAAACTGCATATTAACCATTATTTAAACGCATACAAGCAGTTTTTACAAGCTTTATGACAATTAGGTGCAAATGAGTCCTTATAGGCAAAATTGCTTAATTTTATGAGGGTTAGTCTATTTACACTATAACATTTAGGTTTGGATCATTCTCTCATAAGAAAATGCAAACTGCATATTTACTATCATTTTAACGCATACAAGCAGTTTTTACATGCTTTATGACAATTAGGTGCAAATAAGTCCTTATAGGCAAAATTGCTTTATTTCATGAGAGTAATACTATTTACACTATAACATTCAGGTTTAGATCATTCTCTCATAAGAAAATGCAAACTGCATATTAACCATTATTTTAACGCATACAAGCAGTTTTTACATGCTTTATGACAATTAGGGGCAAATGAGTCCTTTTAGGCAAAATTGCTTTATTTCATGAAGGTTAGTCCATTTACACCTTATAATTCAGGTTTGGATTATTCTCTCATAAGAAAATGCAAACTGCATATTAACCATTATTTTAACGCAGACAAGCAGTTTTTACATGCTTTACGACAATTAGGTGCAAATGAGTCCTTATAGGCAAAATTGCTTTATTTCACAAAGGTAAGTTTACTTACACTATAACATTCAGGTTTGGATCATTCTCTCATAAGAAAATGCAAACTGCATATTAACCATTATTTAAACGCAGACAAGCAGTTTTTACATGCTTTACGACAATTAGGTGCAAATAAGTCTTTATAGGCAAAATTGCTTTATTTTACAAAGGTAAGTCTATTTACACTATAACATTCAGGTTTGGATCATTCTCTTATAAGAAAATGCAAACTGCATATTTACTATCATTTTCACGCAGACAAGCAGTTTTTACATGCTTCACGACAATTGCGTGCAAATGAGTCCTTATAGGCAAAATTGCTTTATTTTACAAAGGTATGTCTATTTACACTATAACATTCAGGTTTAGATCATTCTCTCATAAGAAAATGCAAACTGCATATTAACCATTATTTTAACGCATACAAGCAGTTTTTACATGCTTTATGACAATTAGGGGCAAATGAGTCCTTTTAGTCAAAATTGCTTTATTTCATGAAGGTTAGTCCATTTACACCTTATAATTCAGGTTTGGATTATTCTCTCATAAGAAAATGCAAACTGCATATTAACCATTATTTTAACGCAGACAAGCAGTTTTTACATGCTTTACGACAATTAGGTGCAAATGAGTCCTTATAGGCAAAATTGCTTTATTTTACAAAGGTAAGTTTACTTACACTATAACATTCAGGTTTGGATCATTCTCTCACAAGAAAATGCAAACTGCATATTAACTATTATTTTAACGCATACGAGCAGTTTTTACATGCTTTATGACAATTAGGTGCAAATGAGTCCTTATAGGCAAAATTGCTTTATTTCACAAAGGTAAGTTTACTTACACTATAACATTCAGGTTTGGATCATTCTCTCATAAGAAAATGCAAACTGAATATTGACTATCATTTTCACGCAAACAAGCAGTTTTTACATGGTTTACGACAATTAGGTGCAAATAAGTCCTTAAAGGCAAAATTGTTTTATTTCACAAAGGTAAGTCTACTTTCACTATAACATTCAGGTTTGGATCATTCTCTCATAAGAAAATGCAAACTGCATATTAACCATTATTTTAACGCAGACAAGCAGTTTTTACATGCTTCACGACAATTGCGTGCAAATGAGTCCTTATAGAAAAAATTGCTTTATTTCACAAAGGTAAGTTTACTTAATCAATAACATTCAGGTTTGGATCATTCTCTCATAAGAAAATGCAAACTGCATATTAACCATTATTTTAACGCATACAAGCAGTTTTTACATGCTTTATGACAATTAGGGGCAAATGAGTCCTTATAGGCAAAATTGCTTTATTTCATGAAGGTAAGTCTATTTACACT
Source organism: Xanthostigma xanthostigma (assembly GCA_963575645.1). Classification (NCBI taxonomy): domain Eukaryota; kingdom Metazoa; phylum Arthropoda; class Insecta; order Raphidioptera; family Raphidiidae; genus Xanthostigma; species Xanthostigma xanthostigma. The sequence continues at coordinate 10,054,860 of OY754474.1, forward strand.
ATAACATTCAGGTTTGATTCATTCTCTCATAAGAAAATGCAAACTGCATATTGACTATTATTTTAACGCATACAACAGTTTTAACATGCTTTACGACAATTAGGTGCAAATGAGTCCTTATAGGCAAAATTGCTTTATTTTACAAAGGTAAGTTTACTTAATCTATAACATTCAGGTTTGGATCATTCTCTCATAAGAAAATGCAAACTGCATATTAACTATTATTTTAACGCATACAAGCAGTTTTTACAAGCTTTATGACAATTAGGTGCAAATAAGTCCTTTTAGGCAAAATTGCTTAATTTAATGAGGGTTAGTCTATTTACACTATAACATTTAGGTTTGGATCATTCTCTCATAAGAAAATGCAAACTGCATATTTACTATCATTTTAACGCATACAAGCAGTTTTTACATGCTTTATGACAATTAGGGGCAAATGAGTCCTTATAGGCAAAATTGCTTTATTTCATGAAGGTAAGTCTATTTACACTATAACATTCAGGTTTGGATCTCTCTGTCATAAGAAAATGCAAACTGCATATTAACCATTATTTAAACGCAGACAAGCAGTTTTTACATGTTTCACGACAATTGCATGCAAATGAGTCCTTATAGGCAAAATTGCTTTATTTTACAAAGGTAAGTCTATTTACACTATAACATTCAGGTTTGGATCATTCTCTCATAAGAAAATGCAAACTGCATATTAACCATTATTTTAACGCTGACAAGCAGTTTTTACATGCTTTACGACAATTAGGTGCAAATGAGTCCTTATAGGCAAAATTGCTTTATTTCATGAGGGTAAGTCTATTTACACTATAGCATTAAGGTTTGGATCATTCTCTCATAAGAAAATGCAAACTGCATATTTACTATCATTTTCACGCAGACAAGCAGTTTTTACATGCTTCACGACAATTGAGTGCAAATGAGTCCTTATAGGCAAAATTGCTTTATTTTACAAAGGTAAGCCTATTTACACTATAACATTCAGGTTTGGATCATTCTCTCATAAGAAAATGCAAACTGCATATTAACCATTATTTTAACGCATACAAGCAGTTTTTATATGCTTTATGACAATTAGGGGCAAATGAGTCCTTATAGGCAAAATTGCTTTATTTCATGAGAGTAAGTCTATTTACACTATAACTTTTAGGTTTGGATCATTCTCTCATAAGAAAATGCAAACTGCTTATTAACCATTATTTTAACGCAGACAAGCAGTTTTTACATGCTTTACGACAATTAGGTGCAAATGAGTCCTTATAGGCAAAATTGCTTTATTTTACAAAGGTAAGTTTACTTAATCTATAACATTCAGGTTTGGATCATTCTCTCATAAGAAAATGCAAACTGCATATTAACTATTATTTTAACGCATACAAGCAGTTTTTACAAGCTTTATGACAATTAGGTGCAAATCAGTCCTTTTAGGCAAAATTGCTTAATTTAATGAGGGTTAGTCTATTTACACTATAACATTTAGGTTTGGATCATTCTCTCATAAGAAAATGCAAACTGCATATTTACTATCATTTTAACGCATACAAGCAGTTTTTACATGCTTTATGACAATTAGGTGCAAATAAGTCCTTATAGGCAAAATTGCTTTATTTCATGAGAGTAAGTCTATTTACACTATAACATTCAGGTTTAGATCATTTTCTCATAAGAAAATGCAAACTGCATATTAACCATTATTTTAACGCAACAAGCAGTTTTCACATGCTTTATGACAATTAGGGGCAAATGAGTCTTTTTAGGCAAAATTGCTTTATTTCATGAAGGTTAGTCCATTTAAACCTTATAATTCAGGTTTGGATTATTCTCTCATAAGAAAATGCAAACTGCATATTAACCATTATTTTAACGCAGACAAGCAGTTTTTACATGCTTTAAGACAATTAGGGGCAAATGAGTCTTTATAGGCAAAATTGCTTTATTTTATGAGGGTAAGTCTATTTACACTATAACATTCAGGTTTGGATCATTCTCTCATAAGAAAATGCAAACTGCATATTAACCATTATTTAAACGCAATCAAGCAGTTTTTACATGCTTTATGACAATTAGAGGCAAATGAGTCCATATAGGCAAAATTGCTTTATTTTATGAAGGTAAGTCTATTTACACTATAACATTCAGGTTTGGATCATTCTCTCAAAAGAAAATGCAAACTGCACATTAACCATTATTTAAACGCAATCAAGCAGTTTTTACATGCTTTATGACAATTAGAGGCAAATGAGTCCATATAGGCAAAATTGCTTTATTTCATGAAGGTAAGTCTATTTACACTATAACATTCAGGTTTGGATCATTCTCTCATAAGAAAATGCAAACTGCATATTTACCATTATTTAAACGCAGACAAGCAGTTTTTACATGCTTTACGACAATTAGGTGCAAATAAGTCTTTATAGGCAAAATTGCTTTATTTCATAAAGGTAAGTCTATTTACACTAAAACATTCAGGTTTGGATCATTCTCTCATAAGAAAATGCAAACTGCATATTAACTATTATTTAAACGCAGACAAGCAGTTTTTACATGCTTCACGACAATTGCGTGCAAATGTGTCTTTATAGGCAAAATTGCTTTATTTTACAAAGGTAAGTCTATTTACACTATAACATTCAGGTTTGGATCATTCTCTCATAAGAAAATGCAAACTGCATATTTACCATTATTTTAACGAATACAAGCAGTTTTTACATGCTTTAAGACAATTAGGGGCAAATGAGTCTTTATAGGCAAAATTGCTTTATTTTATGAGAGTAAGTCTATTTACACTATAGCATTCAGGTTTAGATCATTCTCTCATAAGAAAATGCAAACTGAATATTGACTATCATTTTCACGCAGACAAGCAGTTTTTACATGGTTTACGACAATAAGGTGGAAATAAGTCCTTAAAGGCAAAATTGTTTTATTTCACAAAGGTAAGTCTAATTTCACTATAACATTCAGGTTTGGATCATTCTCTCATAAGAAAATGCAAACTTCATATTAACCATTATTTTAACGCATACAAGCAGTTTTTACATGCTTTATGACAATTAGAGGCAAATGAGTCCATATAGGCAAAATTGCTTTATTTCATGAAGGTAAGTCTATTTAAACTATAACATTCAGGTTTGGATCATTCTCTCATAAGAAAATGCAAACTGCATATTAACCATTATTTAAACGCAATCAAGCAGTTTTTACATGCTTTATGACAATAAGAGGCAAATGAGTCCATATAGGCAAAATTGCTTTATTTTATGAAGGTAAGTCTATTTACACTATAACATTCAGGTTTGGATCATTCTCTCATAAGAAAATGCAAACTGCATATTAACCATTATTTAAACGCAGACAAGCAGTTTTTACATGCTTCACGACAATTGCGTGCAAATGTGTCTTTATAGGCAAAATTGCTTTATTTTACAAAGGTAAGTCTATTTACACTATAACATTCAGGTTTGGATCATTCTCTCATAAGAAAATGCAAACTGCATATTAACTATTATTTTAACGCATACAAGCAGTTTTTACAAGCTTTATGACAATTAGGTGCAAATGAGTCCTTTTAGGCAAAATTGGTTTATTTCATGAGAGTTAGTCTATTTACACTATAACATTTAGGTTTGGATCATTCTCTCATAAGAAAATGCAAACTGCATATTTACTAGCATTTTAACGCATACAATCAGTTTTTACATGCTTTATGACAATTAGGTACAAATGAGTCCTTATAGGCAAAATTGCTTTATTTTATGAGGGAAAGTTTATTTACACTATAACATTCAGGTTTAGATCATTCTCTCATAAGAAAATGCAAACTGCATATTAACCATTATTTTAACGCATACAAGCAGTTTTTACATGCTTTATGTCAATTAGGGGCAAATGAGTCCTTATAGACAAAATTGCTTTATTTCATGAAGGTTAGTCTATTTACACTATAACATTCAGGTTTGGATTATTCTCACATAAGAAAATGCAAACTGCATATTAACCATTATTTTAACGCAGACAAGCAGTTTTTACATGCTTTACGACAATTAGGTGCAAATGAGTCCTTATAGGCAAAATTGCTTTATTTTACAAAGGTAAGTGTACTTAATCTATAACATTCAGGTTTGGATCATTCTCTCATAAGAAAATGAAAACTGCATATTAACTATTATTTTAACGCATACAAGCAGTTTTTACAAGCTTAATGACAATTAGGTGCAAATGAGTCCTTTAAGGCAAAATTGCTTAATTTAATGAGGGTTAGTCTATTTACACTATAACATTTAGGTTTGGATCATTCTCTCATAAGAAAATGCAAACTGCATATTTACTATCATTTTAACGCATACAAGCAGTTTTTACATGCTTTATGACAATTAGGTGCAAATAAGTCCTTATAGCCAAAATTGCTTTATTTCATGAGAGTAAGTCTATTTACACTATAACATTTAGGTTTAGATCATTTTCTCATAAGAAAATGCAAACTGCATATTAACCATTATTTTAACGCATACAACCAGTTTTTACATTCTTTATGACAATTAGGGGCAAATGAGTCCTTTTTGGCAAAATTGCTTTATTTCATGAAGGTTAGTCTATTTACACCTTATAATTCAGGTTTGGATTATTCTCTCATAAGAAAATGCAAACTGCATATTAACCATTATTTTAACGCAGACAAGCAGTTTTTACATGCTTTACGACAATTAGGTGCAAATGAGTCCTTATAGGCAAAATTGCTTTATTTTACAAAGGTAAGTTTACTTACACTATAACATTCAGGTTTGGATCATTCTCTCACAAGAAAATGCAAACTGCATATTAACTATTATTTTAACGCATACAAGCAGTTTTTACATGCTTTATGACAATTAGGTGCAAATGAGTCCTTATAGGCAAAATTGCTTTATTTCATGAGAGTAAGTCTATAATTTACACTATAACATTCAGGTTTGGATCATTCTCTCATAAGAAAATGCAAACTGAATATTGACTATCATTTTCACGCAGACAAGCAGTTTTTACATGGTTTACGACAATTAGGTGGAAATAATTCCTTAAAGGCAAAATTGTTTTATTTCACAAAGGTAAGTCTACTTTCACTATAACATTCAGGTTTGGATCATTCTCTCATAAGAAAATGCAAACTGCATATTAACCATTATTTTAACGCATACAAGCAGTTTTTACATGCTTTATGACAATTAGAGGCAAATTAGTCCATATAGGCAAAATTGCTTTATTTCATGAAGGTAAGTCTATTTACACTATAATATTCAGGTTTGGATCATTCTCTCATAAGAAAATGCAAACTGCATATTAACCATTATTTAAACGCAATCAAGCAGTTTTTACATGCTTTATGACAATTAGAGGCAAATGAGTCCATATAGGCAAAATTGCTTTATTTCATGAAGGTAAGTCTATTTACACTATAACATTCAGGTTTGGATCATTCTCTCATAAGAAAATGCAAACTGCATATTAACCATTATTTAAACGCAGACAAGCAGTTTTTACATGCTTTACGACAATTAGGTGCAAATAAGTCTTTATAGGCAAAATTGCTTTATTTCATGAAGGTAAGTCTATTTACACTAAAACATTCAGGTTTGGATCATTCTCTCATAAGAAAATGCAAACTGCATATTAACCATTATTTAAACGCAGACAAGCAGTTTTTACATGCTTCACGACAATTGCGTGCAAATGTGTCTTTATAGGCAAAATTGCTTTATTTTACAAAGGTAGGTCTATTTACACTATAACATTCAGGTTTGGATCATTCTCTCATAAGAAAATGCAAACTGCATATTTACCATTATTTTAACGAATACAAGCAGTTTTTACATGCTTTAAGACAATTAGGGGCAAATGAGTCTTTATAGGCAAAATTGCTTTATTTTATGAGGGTAAGTCTATTTACACTATAACATTCAGGTTTAGATCATTCTCTCATAAGAAAATGCAAACTGAATATTGACTATCATTTTCACGCAGACAAGCAGTTTTTACATGGTTTACGACAATTAGGTGGAAATAAGTCCTTAAAGGCAAAATTGTTTTATTTCACAAAGGTAAGTCTACTTTCACTATAACATTCAGGTTTGGATCATTCTCTCATAAGAAAATGCAAACTGCATATTAACCATTATTTTAACGCATACAAGCAGTTTTTACATGCTTTATGACAATTAGAGGCAAATGAGTCCATATAGGCAAAATTGCTTTATTTCATGAAGGTAAGTCTATTTACACTATAACATTCAGGTTTTATCATTCTCTCATAAGAAAATGCAAACTGCATATTAACCATTATTTAAACGCAATCAAGGAGTTTTTACATGCTTTATGACAATTAGAGGCAAATGAGTCCATATAGGCAAAACTGCATTATTTCATGAAGGTAAGTCTATTTACACTATAACATTCAGGTTTGGATCTTTCTCTCATAAGAAAATGCAAACTGCATATTAACCATTATTTAAACGCAGACAAGCAGTTTTTACATGCTTTACGACAATTAGGTGCAAATAAGTCTTTATAGGCAAAATTGCTTTATTTCATGAAGGTAAGTCTATTTACACTAAAACATTCAGGTTTGGATCATTCTCTCATAAGAAAATGCAAACTGCATATTAACCATTATTTAAACGCAGACAAGCAGTTTTTACATGCTTCACGACAATTGCGTGCAAATGTGTCTTTATAGGCAAAATTGCTTTATTTTACAAAGGTAAGTCTATTTACACTATAACATTCAAGTTTGGATCATTCTCTCATAAGAAAATGCAAACTGCATATTAACTATTATTTTAACGCATACAAGCAGTTTTTACAAGCTTTATGACAATTAGGTGCAAATGAGTCCTTTTAGGCAAAATTGCTTTATTTCATGAGAGTTAGTCTATTTACACTATAACATTTAGGTTTGGATCATTCTCTCATAAGAAAATGCAAACTGCATATTTACTAGCTTTTTAACGCATACAATCAGTTTTTACATGCTTTATGACAATTAGGTACAAGTGAGTCCTTATAGGCAAAATTGCTTTATTTTATGAGGGAAAGTTTATTTACACTATAACATTCAGGTTTAGATCATTCTCTCATAAGAAAATGCAAACTGCATATTAACCATTATTTTAACGCAGACAGGCAGTTTTTACATGCTTTACGACAATTAGGGGCAAATGAGTCCTTATAGGCAAAATTGCTTTATTTTATGAGGGTAAGTCTATTAGGACTATAACATTCAGGTTTGGATCATTCTCTCATAAGAAAATGCAATCTGAATATTGACTATCATTTTCACGCAGACAAGCAGTTTTTACATGGTTTACGACAATTAGGTGCAAATAAGTCCTTAAAGGCAAAATTGTTTTATTTCACAAAGGTAAAAGTCTTCTTTCACTATAACATTCAGGTTTGGATCATTCTCTCATAAGAAAATGCAAACTGCATATTAACTATTATTTTTACGCATACAAGCAGTTTTTACAAGCTTTATGACAATAAGGTGCAAATGAGTCCTTTTAGGCAAAATTGCTTTATTTCATGAGAGTTAGTCTATTTACACTATAACATTTCGGTTTGGATCATTCTCTCATAAGAAAATGCAATCTGCATATTTACTATCATTTTAACGCATACAAGCAGTTTTTACATGCTTTATGACAATTAGGTGCAAATGAGTCCTTATAGGCAAAATTGCTTTATTTCATGAGGGTAAGCCTATTTACAATATAACATTCAGGTTTGGATCATTCTCTCATAAGAAAATGCAAACTGCATATTAACCATTATTTTAACGCAGACAAGCAGTTTTTACATGCTTCACGACAATTGCGTGCAAATGAGTCCTTATAGGCGAAATTGCTTTATTTTACAAAGGTAAGTCTATTTACACTATAACATTAAGGTTTGGATCATTCTCTAATAAGAAAATGCGAACTGCATATTAACCATTATTTTAACGCATACAAGCAGTTTTTTCATGCTTTATGACAATTAGGGGCAAATGAGTCTATATAGGCAAAATTGCTTTATTTCATGAAGGTAAGTCTATTTACACTATAACATTCAGGTTTGGATCATTCTCTTATAAGAAAATGCAAACTGCATATTAACCATAATTTAAACGCAGACAAGCAGTTTTTACATGCTTTACGACAATTAGGTGCAAATGAGTCTTTATAAGCAAAATTGCTTTATTTCATGAGGGTAAGTCTATTTACACTATAACATTCAGGTTTGATTCATTCTCTCATAAGAAAATGCAAACTGCATATTGACTATTATTTTAACGCATACAACAGTTTTAACATGCTTTACGACAATTAGGTGCAAATGAGTCCTTATAGGCAAAATTGCTTTATTTTACAAAGGTAAGTTTACTTAATCTATAACATTCAGGTTTGGATCATTCTCTCATAAGAAAATGCAAACTGCATATTAACCATTATTTTAACGCATACAAGCAGTTTTTACATGCTTTATGACAATTAGGGGCAAATGAGTCCTTATAGGCAAAATTGCTTTATTTCATGAAGGTAAGTCTATTTACACTATAACATTCAGGTTTGATTCATTCTCTCATAAGAAAATGCAAACTGCATATTGACTATTATTTTAACGCATACAACAGTTTTAACATGCTTTACGACAATTAGGTGCAAATGAGTCCTTATAGGCAAAATTGCTTTATTTTACAAAGGTAAGTTTACTTAATCTATAACATTCAGGTTTGGATCATTCTCTCATAAGAAAATGCAAACTGCATATTAACTATTATTTTAACGCATACAAGCAGTTTTTACAAGCTTTATGACAATTAGGTGCAAATAAGTCCTTTTAGGCAATATTGCTTAATTTAATGAGGGTTAGTCTATTTACACTATAACATTTAGGTTTGGATCATTCTCTCATAAGAAAATGCAAACTGCATATTTACTATCATTTTAACGCATACAAGCAGTTTTTACATGCTTTATGACAATTAGGGGCAAATGAGTCCTTATAGGCAAAATTGCTTTATTTCACAAAGGTAAGTTTACTTACACTATAACATTCAGGTTTGGATCATTCTCTCATAAGAAAATGCAAACTGCATATTAACCATTATTTAAACGCAGACAAGCAGTTTTTACATGCTTTACGACAATTAGGTGCAAATAAGTCTTTATAGGCAAAATTGCTTTATTTTACAAAGGTAAGTCTATTTACACTATAACATTCAGGTTTGGATCATTCTCTCATAAGAAAATGCAAACTGCATATTTACTATCATTTTCACGCAGACAAGCAGTTTTTACATGCTTCACGACAATTGAGTGCAAATGAGTCCTTATAGGCAAAATTGCTTTATTTTACAAAGGTAAGCCTATTTACACTATAACATTCAGGTTTGGATCATTCTCTCATAAGAAAATGCAAACTGCATATTAACCATTATTTTAACGCATACAAGCAGTTTTTATATGCTTTATGACAATTAGGGGCAAATGAGTCCTTATAGGCAAAATTGCTTTATTTCATGAGGGTTAGTCTATTTACACTATAACTTTTAGGTTTGGATCATTCTCTCATAAGAAAATGCAAACTGCATATTAACCATTATTTTAACGCAGACAAGCAGTTTTTACATGCTTTACGACAATTAGGTGCAAATGAGTCCTTATAGGCAAAATTGCTTTATTTTACAAAGGTAAGTTTACTTAATCTATAACATTCAGGTTTGGATCATTCTCTCATAAGAAAATGCAAACTGCATATTAACTATTATTTTAACGCATACAAGCAGTTTTTACAAGCTTTATGACAATTAGGTGCAAATAAGTCCTTTTAGGCAAAATTGCTCAATTTAATGAGGGTTAGTCTATTTACACTATAACATTTAGGTTTGGATCATTCTCTCATAAGAAAATGCAAACTGCATATTTACTATCATTTTAACGCATACAAGCAGTTTTTACATGCTTTATGACAATTAGGTGCAAATAAGTCCTTATAGGCAAAATTGCTTTATTTCATGAGAGTAAGTCTATTTACACTATAACATTCAGGTTTAGATCATTTTCTCATAAGAAAATGCAAACTGCATATTAACCATTATTTTAACGCAACAAGCAGTTTTTACATGCTTTATGACAATTAGGGGCAAATGAGTCCTTTTAGGCAAAATTGCTTTATTTCATGAAGGTTAGTCCATTTAAACCTTATAATTCAGGTTTGGATTATTCTCTCATAAGAAAATGCAAACTGCATATTGACCATTATTTTAACGCAGACAAGCAGTTTTTACATGCTTTAAGACAATTAGGGGCAAATGAGTCTTTATAGGCAAAATTGCTTTATTTTATGAGGGTAAGTCTATTTACACTATAACATTCAGGTTTGGATCATTCTCTCATAAGAAAATGCAAACTGCATATTAACCATTATTTAAACGCAATCAAGCAGTTTTTACATGCTTTATGACAATTAGAGGCAAATGAGTCCATATAGGCAAAATTGCTTTATTTTATGAAGGTAAGTCTATTTACACTATAACATTCAGGTTTGGATCATTCTCTCATAAGAAAATGCAAACTGCATATTAACCTTTATTTAAACGCAATCAAGCAGTTTTTACATGCTTTATGACAATTAGAGGCAAATGAGTCCATATAGGCAAAATTGCTTTATTTCATGAAGGTAAGTCTATTTACACTATAACATTCAGGTTTGGATCATTCTCTCATAAGAAAATGCAAACTGCATATTTACCATTATTTAAACGCAGACAAGCAGTTTTTACATGCTTTACGACAATTAGGTGCAAATAAGTCTTTATAGGCAAAATTGCTTTATTTCATAAAGGTAAGTCTATTTACACTAAAACATTCAGGTTTGGATCATTCTCTCATAAGAAAATGCAAACTGCATATTAACTATTATTTAAACGCAGACAAGCAGTTTTTACATGCTTCACGACAATTGCGTGCAAATGTGTCTTTATAGGCAAAATTGCTTTATTTTTATGAGGGTAAGTCTATTTACACTATAGCATTCAGGTTTAGATCATTCTCTCATAAGAAAATGCAAACTGAATATTGACTATCATTTTCACGCAGACAAGCAGTTTTTACATGGTTTACGACAATAAGGTTTAAATAAGTCCTTAAAGGCAAAATTGTTTTATTTCACAAAGGTAAGTCTACTTTCACTATAACATTCAGGTTTGGATCATTCTCTCATAAGAAAATGCAAACTTCATATTAACCATTATTTTAACGCATACAAGCAGTTTTTACATGCTTTATGACAATTAGAGGCAAATGAGTCCATATAGGCAAAATTGCTTTATTTCATGAAGGTAAGTCTATTTAAACTATAACATTCAGGTTTGGATCATTCTCTCATAAGAAAATGCAAACTGCATATTAACCATTATTTAAACGCAATCAAGCAGTTTTTACATGCTTTATGACAATAAGAGGCAAATGAGTCCATATAGGCAAAATTGCTTTATTTTATGAAGGTAAGTCTATTTACACTATAACATTCAGGTTTGGATCATTCTCTCATAAGAAAATGCAAACTGCATATTAACCATTATTTAAACGCAGACAAGCAGTTTTTACATGCTTCACGACAATTGCGTGCAAATGTGTCTTTATAGGCAAAATTGCTTTATTTTACAAAGGTAAGTCTATTTACACTATAACATTCAGGTTTGGATCATTCTCTCATAAGAAAATGCAAACTGCATATTAACCATTATTTTAACGCATACAAGCAGTTTTTACAAGCTTTATGACAATTAGGTGCAAATAAGTCCTTTTAGGCAAAATTGCTTAATTTAATGAGGGTTAGTCTATTTACACTATAACATTTAGGTTTGGATCATTCTCTCATAAGAAAATGCAAACTGCATATTTAGTATCATTTTAACGCATACAAGCAGTTTTTACATGCTTTATGACAATTAGGTGCAAATAAGTCCTTATAGGCAAAATTGCTTTATTTCATGAGAGTAAGTCTATTTACACTATAACATTCAGGTTTAGATCATTTTCTCATAAGAAAATGCAAACTGCATATTAACCATTATTTTAACGCAACAAGCAGTTTTTACAAGCTTTATGACAATTAGGGGCAAATGAGTCCTTATAGGCAAAATTGCTTAATTTTATGAGGGTTAGTCTATTTACACTATAACATTTAGGTTTGGATCATTCTCTCATAAGAAAATGCAAACTGCATATTTACTATCATTTTAACGCATACAAGCAGTTTTTACATGCTTTATGACAATTAGGTGCAAATAAGTCCTTATAGGCAAAATTGCTTTATTTTATGAGAGTAATACTATTTACACTATACCATTCAGGTTTAGATCATTCTCTCATAAGAAAATGCAAACTGCATATTAACCATTATTTTAACGCATACAAGCAGTTTTTACATGCTTTATGACAATTAGGGGCAAATGAGTCCTTTTAGGCAAAATTGCTTTATTTCATGAAGGTTAGTCCATTTACACCTTATAATTCAGGTTTGGATTATTCTCTCATAAGAAAATGCAAACTGCATATTAACCATTATTTTAACGCAGACAAGCAGTTTTTACATGCTTCACGACAATTAGGTGCAAATGAGTCCTTATAGGCAAAATTGCTTTATTTCACAAAGGTAAGTTTACTTACACTATAACATTCAGGTTTGGATCATTCTCTCATAAGAAAATGCAAACTGCATATTAACCATTATTTAAACGCAGACAAGCAGTTTTTACATGCTTTACGACAATTAGGTGCAAATAAGTCTTTATAGGCAAAATTGCTTTATTTTACAAAGGTAAGTCTATTTACACTATAACATTCAGGTTTGGATCATTCTCTTATAAGAAAATGCAAACTGCATATTTACTATCATTTTCACGCAGACAAGCAGTTTTTACATGCTTCACGACAATTGCGTGCAAATGAGTCCTTATAGGCAAAATTGCTTTATTTTACAAAGGTATGTCTATTTACACTATAACATTCAGGTTTAGATCATTCTCTCATAAGAAAATGCAAACTGCATATTAACCATTATTTTAACGCATACAAGCAGTTTTTACATGCTTTATGACAATTAGGGGCAAATGAGTCCTTTTAGTCAAAATTGCTTTATTTCATGAAGGTTAGTCCATTTACACCTTATAATTCAGGTTTGGATTATTCTCTCATAAGAAAATGCAAACTGCATATTAACCATTATTTTAACGCAGACAAGCAGTTTTTACATGCTTTACGACAATTAGGTGCAAATGAGTCCTTATAGGCAAAATTGCTTTATTTCATGAGAGTAAGTCTATTTACACTATAATATTCAGGTTTAGATCATTTTCTCAAAAGAAAATGCAAACTGCATATTAACCATTATTTTAACGCATACAAGCAGTTTTTACATGCTTTATGACAATTAGGTGCAAATGAGTCCTTATAGGCAAAATTGCTTTATTTCATGAGAGTAAGTCTATAATTTACACTATAACATTCAGGTTTGGATCATTCTCTCATAAGAAAATGCAAACTGCATATTAACCATTATTTTAACGCATACAAGCAGTTTTTACATGCTTTATGACAATTAGAGGCAAATGAGTCCATATAGGCAAAATTGTTTTATTTCACAAAGGTAAGTCTACTTTCACTATAACATTCAGGTTTGGATCATTCTCTCATAAGAAAATGCAAACTGCATATTAACCATTATTTTAACGCAGACAAGCAGTTTTTACATGCTTCACGACAATTGCGTGCAAATGAGTCCTTATAGAAAAAATTGCTTTATTTCACAAAGGTAAGTTTACTTAATCTATAACATTCAGGTTTGGATCATTCTCTCATAAGAAAATGCAAACTGCATATTAACCATTATTTTAACGCATACAAGCAGTTTTTACATGCTTTATGACAATTAGGGGCAAATGAGTCCTTATAGGCAAAATTGCTTTATTTCATGAAGGTAAGTCTATTTACACTATAACATTCAGGTTTGATTCATTCTCTCATAAGAAAATGCAAACTGCATATTGACTATTATTTTAACGCATACAACAGTTTTAACATGCTTTACGACAATTAGGTGCAAATGAGTCCTTATAGGCAAAATTGCTTTATTTTACAAAGGTAAGTTTACTTAATCTATAACATTCAGGTTTGGATCATTCTCTCATAAGAAAATGCAAACTGCATATTAACTATTATTTTAACGCATACAAGCAGTTTTTACAAGCTTTATGACAATTAGGTGCAAATAAGTCCTTTTAGGCAAAATTGCTTAATTTAATGAGGGTTAGTCTATTTACACTATAACATTTAGGTTTGGATCATTCTCTCATAAGAAAATGCAAACTGCATATTTACTATCATTTTAACGCATACAAGCAGTTTTTACATGCTTTATGACAATTAGGGGCAAATGAGTCCTTATAGGCAAAATTGCTTTATTTCATGAAGGTAAGTCTATTTACACTATAACATTCAGGTTTGGATCTCTCTGTCATAAGAAAATGCAAACTGCATATTAACCATTATTTAAACGCAGACAAGCAGTTTTTACATGTTTCACGACAATTGCATGCAAATGAGTCCTTATAGGCAAAATTGCTTTATTTTACAAAGGTAAGTCTATTTACACTATAACATTCAGGTTTGGATCATTCTCTCATAAGAAAATGCAAACTGCATATTAACCATTATTTTAACGCTGACAAGCAGTTTTTACATGCTTTACGACAATTAGGTGCAAATGAGTCCTTATAGGCAAAATTGCTTTATTTCATGAGGGTAAGTCTATTTACACTATAGCATTAAGGTTTGGATCATTCTCTCATAAGAAAATGCAAACTGCATATTTACTATCATTTTCACGCAGACAAGCAGTTTTTACATGCTTCACGACAATTGAGTGCAAATGAGTCCTTATAGGCAAAATTGCTTTATTTTACAAAGGTAAGCCTATTTACACTATAACATTCAGGTTTGGATCATTCTCTCATAAGAAAATGCAAACTGCATATTAACCATTATTTTAACGCATACAAGCAGTTTTTATATGCTTTATGACAATTAGGGGCAAATGAGTCCTTATAGGCAAAATTGCTTTATTTCATGAGGGTTAGTCTATTTACACTATAACTTTTAGGTTTGGATCATTCTCTCATAAGAAAATGCAAACTGCATATTAACCATTATTTTAACGCAGACAAGCAGTTTTTACATGCTTTACGACAATTAGGTGCAAATGAGTCCTTATAGGCAAAATTGCTTTATTTTACAAAGGTAAGTTTACTTAATCTATAACATTCAGGTTTGGATCATTCTCTCATAAGAAAATGCAAACTGCATATTAACTATTATTTTAACGCATACAAGCAGTTTTTACAAGCTTTATGACAATTAGGTGCAAATCAGTCCTTTTAGGCAAAATTGCTTAATTTAATTAGGGTTAGTCTATTTACACTATAACATTTAGGTTTGGATCATTCTCTCATAAGAAAATGCAAACTGCATATTTACTATCATTTTAACGCATACAAGCAGTTTTTACATGCTTTATGACAATTAGGTGCAAATAAGTCCTTATAGGCAAAATTGCTTTATTTCATGAGAGTAAGTCTATTTACACTATAACATTCAGGTTTAGATCATTTTCTCAAAAGAAAATGCAAACTGCATATTAACCATTATTTTAACGCAACAAGCAGTTTTTACATGCTTTATGACAATTAGGGGCAAATGAGTCCTTTTAGGCAAAATTGCTTTATTTCATGAAGGTTAGTCCATTTAAACCTTATAATTCAGGTTTGGATTATTCTCTCATAAGAAAATGCAAACTGCATATTAACCATTATTTTAACGCAGACAAGCAGTTTTTACATGCTTTAAGACAATTAGGGGCAAATGAGTCTTTATAGGCAAAATTGCTTTATTTTATGAGGGTAAGTCTATTTACACTATAACATTCAGGTTTGGATCATTCTCTCATAAGAAAATGCAAACTGCATATTAACCATTATTTAAACGCAATCAAGCAGTTTTTACATGCTTTATGACAATTAGAGGCAAATGAGTCCATATAGGCAAAATTGCTTTATTTCATGAAGGTAAGTCTATTTACACTATAACATTCAGGTTTGGATCATTCTCTCATAAGAAAATGCAAACTGCATATTTACCATTATTTAAACGCAGACAAGCAGTTTTTACATGCTTTACGACAATTAGGTGCAAATAAGTCTTTATAGGCAAAATTGCTTTATTTCATAAAGGTAAGTCTATTTACACTAAAACATTCAGGTTTGGATCATTCTCTCATAAGAAAATGCAAACTGCATATTAACTATTATTTAAACGCAGACAAGCAGTTTTTACATGCTTCACGACAATTGCGTGCAAATGTGTCTTTATAGGCAAAATTGCTTTATTTTACAAAGGTAAGTCTATTTACACTATAACATTCAGGTTTGGATCATTCTCTCATAAGAAAATGCAAACTGCATATTTACCATTATTTTAACGAATACAAGCAGTTTTTACATGCTTTAAGACAATTAGGGGCAAATGAGTCTTTATAGGCAAAATTGCTTTATTTTATGAGAGTAAGTCTATTTACACTATAGCATTCAGGTTTAGATCATTCTCTCATAAGAAAATGCAAACTGAATATTGACTATCATTTTCACGCAGACAAGCAGTTTTTACATGGTTTACGACAATAAGGTGGAAATAAGTCCTTAAAGGCAAAATTGTTTTATTTCACAAAGGTAAGTCTACTTTCACTATAACATTCAGGTTTGGATCATTCTCTCATAAGAAAATGCAAACTTCATATTAACCATTATTTTAACGCATACAAGCAGTTTTTACATGCTTTATGACAATTAGAGGCAAATGAGTCCATATAGGCAAAATTGCTTTATTTCATGAAGGTAAGTCTATTTACACTATAACATTCAGGTTTGGATCATTCTCTCATAAGAAAATGCAAACTGCATATTAACCATTATTTAAACGCAGACAAGCAGTTTTTACATGCTTCACGACAATTGCGTGCAAATGTGTCTTTATAGACAAAATTGCTTTATTTTACAAAGGTAAGTCTATTTACACTATAACATTCAGGTTTGGATCATTCTCTCATAAGAAAATGCAAACTGCATATTAACTATTATTTTAACGCATACAAGCAGTTTTTACAAGCTTTATGACAATTAGGTGCAAATGAGTCCTTTTAGGCAAAATTGGTTTATTTCATGAGAGTTAGTCTATTTACACTATAACATTTAGGTTTGGATCATTCTCTCATAAGAAAATGCAAACTGCATATTTACTAGCATTTTAACGCATACAATCAATTTTTACATGCTTTATGACAATTAGGTACAAATGAGTCCTTATAGGCAAAATTGCTTTATTTTATGAGGGAAAGTTTATTTACACTATAACATTCAGGTTTAGATCATTCTCTCATAAGAAAATGCAAACTGCATATTAACCATTATTTTAACGCATACAAGCAGTTTTTACATGCTTTATGTCAATTAGGGGCAAATGAGTCCTTATAGACAAAATTGCTTTATTTCATGAAGGTTAGTCTATTTACACTATAACATTCAGGTTTGGATTATTCTCACATAAGAAAATGCAAACTGCATATTAACCATTATTTTAACGCAGACAAGCAGTTTTTACATGCTTTACGACAATTAGGTGCAAATGAGTCCTTATAGGCAAAATTGCTTTATTTTACAAAGGTAAGTTTACTTAATCTATAACATTCAGGTTTGGATCATTCTCTCATAAGAAAATGTAAACTGCATATTAACTATTATTTTAACGCATACAAGCAGTTTTTACAAGCTTAATGACAATTAGGTGCAAATGAGTCCTTTAAGGCAAAATTGCTTAATTTAATGAGGGTTAGTCTATTTACACTATAACATTTAGGTTTGGATCATTCTCTCATAAGAAAATGCAAACTGCATATTTACTATCATTTTAACGCATACAAGCAGTTTTTACATGCTTTATGACAATTAGGTGCAAATAAGTCCTTATAGCCAAAATTGCTTTATTTCATGAGAGTAAGTCTATTTACACTATAACATTTAGGTTTAGATCATTTTCTCATAAGAAAATGCAAACTGCATATTAACCATTATTTTAACGCATACAAGCAGTTTTTACATGCTTTATGACAATTAGGGGCAAATGAGTCCTTTTTGGCAAAATTGCTTTATTTCATGAAGGTTAGTCTATTTACACCTTATAATTCAGGTTTGGATTATTCTCTCATAAGAAAATGCAAACTGCATATTAACCATTATTTTAACGCAGACAAGCAGTTTTTACATGCTTTACGACAATTAGGTGCAAATGAGTCCTTATAGGCAAAATTGCTTTATTTTACAAAGGTAAGTTTACTTACACTATAACATTCAGGTTTGGATCATTCTCTCACAAGAAAATGCAAACTGCATATTAACTATTATTTTAACGCATACAAGCAGTTTTTACATGCTTTATGACAATTAGGTGCAAATGAGTCCTTATAGGCAAAATTGCTTTATTTCATGAGAGTAAGTCTATAATTTACACTATAACATTCAGGTTTGGATCATTCTCTCATAAGAAAATGCAAACTGAATATTGACTATCATTTTCACGCAGACAAGCAGTTTTTACATGGTTTACGACAATTAGGTGCAAATGAGTCCTTTTAGGCAAAATTGCTTTATTTCATGAGAGTTAGTCTATTTACACTATAACATTTCGGTTTGGATCATTCTCTCATAAGAAAATGCAATCTGCATATTTACTATCATTTTAACGCATACAAGCAGTTTTTACATGCTTTATGACAATTAGGTGCAAATGAGTCCTTATAGGCAAAATTGCTTTATTTCATGAGGGTAAGCCTATTTACAATATAACATTCAGGTTTGGATCATTCTCTCATAAGAAAATGCAAACTGCATATTAACCATTATTTAAACGCAGACAAGCAGTTTTTACATGCTTTACGACAATTAGGTGCAAATGAGTCTTTATAGGCAAAATTGCTTTATTTCATGAGGGTAAGCCAATTTACACTATAACATTTAGGTTTGGATCATTCTCTCATAAGAAAATGCAAACTGCATATTAACCATTATTTTAACGCATACAAGCAGTTTTTACATGCTTTATGACAATTAGGTGCAAATGAGTCCTTTTAGGCAAAATTGCTTTATTTCATGAGAGTTAGTCTATTTACACTATAACATTTCGGTTTGGATCATTCTCTCATAAGAAAATGCAAACTGCATATTTACTATCATTTTCACGCAGAAAAGCAGTTTTTACATGCTTCACGACAATTGCGTGCAAATGAGTCCTTATAGGCAAAATTGCTTTATTATACAAAGGTAAGTCTGTTTACACTATAACATTCAGGTTTAGAACATTCTCTCGTAAGAAAATGCAAACTGCATATTAACCATTATTTTAACGCATACAAGCAGTTTTTACATGCTTTATGGCAATTAGGGGCAAATGAGTCCTTATAGGCAAAATTGCTTTATTTCATAAAGGTTAGTCTATTTACACTATAACATTCAGGTTTGGATTATTCTTTCATAAGAAAATGCAAACTGCATATTAACCATTATTTTAACGCAGACAAGCAGTTTTTACATGCTTTATGACAATTAGGGGCAAATGAGTCCTTATAGGCAAAATTGCGTTATTTTACAAAGGTAAGTCTATTTACACTATAACATTCAGGTTTGGATCATTCTCTCATAAGAAAATGCAAACTGCATATTAACTATTATTTTAACGCAGACAAGCAGTTTTTACATGCTTTACAATTAGGTGCAAATTAGTCCTTATAGGCAAAATTGCTTTATTTTACAAAGGTAAGTTTACTTAAACTATAACATTCAGGTTTGGATTATTCTCTCATAAGAAAATGCAAAACTGCATATTAACTATTATTTTAACGCATACAAGCAGTTTTAACTAGCTTTATGACAATTAGGTGCAAATGAGTCTTTTTAGGCAAAATTGCTTTATTTCATGAGGGTTAGTCTATTTACACTATAACATTTAGGTTTGGATCATTCTCTCATAAGAAAATGCAAACTGCATATTAACCATTATTTTAACGCATACAAGCAGTTTTTACATGCTTTATGACAATTAGGGGCAAATGAGTCCTTCTAGGCAAAATTGCTTTATTTCATGAAGGTTAGTCTATTTACACTATAACATTTAGGTTTGGATCATTCTTTCATAAGAAAATGCAAACTGCATATTTACTATCATTTTAACGCATACAAGCAGTTCTTACATGCTTTATGACAATTAGGTGCAAATAAGTCCTTATAGGCAAAATTGCTTTATTTCATGAGAGTAAGTCTATTTACACTATAACATTCAGGTTTAGATCATTCTCTCATAAGAAAATGCAAACTGCATATTAACCATTATTTTAACGCATACAAGCAGTTTTTACATGCTTTATGACAATTAGGGGCAAATGAGTCCTTTTAGGCAAAATTGCTTTATTTCATGAAGGTTAGTCCATTTACACCTTATAATTCAGGTTTGGATTATTCTCTCATAAGAAAATGCAAACTGCATATTAACCATTATTTTAACGCAGACAAGCAGTTTTTACATGCTTTACGACAATTAGGTGCAAATGAGTCCTTATAGGCAAAATAGCTTTATTTCATGAGGGTAAGTCTATTTACTCTATAACATTCAGGTTTGGATCATTCTCTCATAAGAAAATGCAAACTGCATATTAACCATTATTTTAACGCATACAAGCAGTTTTTACATGCTTTATGACAATTAGGGGCAAATGAGTCCTTTTAGGCAAAATTGCTTTATTTTATGAAGGTAAGTCTATTTACACTATAACATTCAGGTTTGGATCATTCTCTCATAAGAAAATGCAAACTGCATATTAACCATTATTTAAACGCAGACAAGCACTTTTTATATGCTTTATGACAATTAGGGGCAAATGAGTCCTTATAGGCAAAATTGCTTTATTTCATAAAGGTAAGTCTATTTACACTATAACATTCAGGTTTGGATCTCTCTGTCATAAGAAAATGCAAACTGCATATTAACCATTATTTAAACGCAGACAAGCAGTTTTTACATGCTTTACGACAATTAGGTGCAAATGAGTCTTTATAGACAAAATTGCTTTATTTCATGAGGGTAAGTCTATTTACTCTATAACATTCAGGTTTGGATCATTCTCTCATAAGAAAATGCAAACAGCATATTTACTATCATTTTCACGCAGACAAGCAGTTTTTACATGTTTCACGACAATTGCATGCAAATGAGTCCTTATAGTCGAAATTGCTTTATTTTACAAAGGTAAGTCTATTTACACTATAACATTCAGGTTTGGATCATTCTCTTATAAGAAAATGCAAACTGCATATTAACCATTATTTTAACGCAGACAAGCAGTTTTTACATGCTTTACGACAATTAGGTGCAAATGAGTCCTTATAGGCAAAATTGCTTTATTTTACAAAGGTAAGTTTACTTAATCTATAACATTCAGGTTTGGATCATTCTCTCATAATAAAATGCAAACTGCATATTAACTATTATTTTAACGCATACAAGCAGTTTTTACAAGCTTTATGACAATTATGTGCAAATGAGTCCTTTTAGGCAAAATTGCTTAATTTAATGAGGGTTAGTCTATTTACACTATAACATTTATTTTTGGATCATTCTCTCATAAGAAAATGCAAACTGCATATTTACTATCATTTTAACGCATACAAACAGTTTTTACATGCTTTATGACGATTAGGGGCAAATGAGTCCTTATAGGCAAAATTGCTTTATTTCATAAGGGTAAGTCTATTTACACTATAACATCCAGGTTTGGATCTTTCTCTCATAAGAAAATGCAAACTGCATATTTACTATCATTTTAACGCATACAAGCAGTTTTTACATGCTTTATGACAATTAGGTGCAAATAAGTCCTTATAGGCAAAATTGCTTTATTTCATGAGAGTAATACTATTTACACTATAACATTCAGGTTTAGATCATTCTCTCATAAGAAAATGCAAACTGCATATTAACCATTATTTTAACGCATACAAGCAGTTTTTACATGCTTTATGACAATTAGGGGCAAATGAGTCCTTTTAGGCAAAATTGCTTTATTTCATGAAGGTTAGTCCATTTACACCTTATAATTCAGGTTTGGATTATTCTCTCATAAGAAAATGCAAACTGCATATTAACCATTATTTTAACGCAGACAAGCAGTTTTTACATGCTTTACGACAATTAGGTGCAAATGAGTCCTTATAGGCAAAATTGCTTTATTTCACAAAGGTAAGTTTACTTACACTATAACATTCAGGTTTGGATCATTCTCTCATAAGAAAATGCAAACTGCATATTAACCGTTATTTAAACGCAGACAAGCAGTTTTTACATGCTTTACGACAATTAGGTGCAAATAAGTCTTTATAGGCAAAATTGCTTTATTTTACAAAGGTAAGTCTATTTACACTATAACATTCAGGTTTGGATTATTCTCTCATAAGAAAATGCAAACTGCATATTTACTATCATTTTCACGCAGACAAGCAGTTTTTACATGCTTCACGACAATTGCGTGCAAATGAGTCCTTATAGGCAAAATTGCTTTATTTTACAAAGGTATGTCTATTTACACTATAACATTCAGGTTTAGATCATTCTCTCATAAGAAAATGCAAACTGCATATTAACCATTATTTTAACGCATACAAGCAGTTTTTACATGCTTTATGACAATTAGGGGCAAATGAGTCCTTTTAGTCAAAATTGCTTTATTTCATGAAGGTTAGTCCATTTACACCTTATAATTCAGGTTTGGATTATTCTCTCATAAGAAAATGCAAACTGCATATTAACCATTATTTTAACGCAGACAAGCAGTTTTTACATGCTTTACGACAATTAGGTGCAAATGAGTCCTTATAGGCAAAATTGCTTTATTTTACAAAGGTAAGTTTACTTACACTATAACATTCAGGTTTGGATCATTCTCTCACAAGAAAATGCAAACTGCATATTAACTATTATTTTAACGCATACGAGCAGTTTTTACATGCTTTATGACAATTAGGTGCAAATGAGTCCTTATAGGCAAAATTGCTTTATTTCACAAAGGTAAGTTTACTTACACTATAACATTCAGGTTTGGATCATTCTCTCATAAGAAAATGCAAACTGAATATTGACTATCATTTTCACGCAAACAAGCAGTTTTTACATGGTTTACGACAATTAGGTGCAAATAAGTCCTTAAAGGCATAATTGTTTTATTTCACAAAGGTAAGTCTACTTTCACTATAACATTCAGGTTTGGATCATTCTCTCATAAGAAAATGCAAACTGCATATTAACCATTATTTTAACGCAGACAAGCAGTTTTTACATGCTTCACGACAATTGCGTGCAAATGAGTCCTTATAGAAAAAATTGCTTTATTTCACAAAGGTAAGTTTACTTAATCTATAACATTCAGGTTTGGATCATTCTCTCATAAGAAAATGCAAACTGCATATTAACCATTATTTTAACGCATACAAGCAGTTTTTACATGCTTTATGACAATTAGTTGCAAATAAGTCCTTATAGGCAAAATTGCTTTATTTCATGAAGGTAAGTCTATTTACACTATAACATTCAGGTTTGATTCATTCTCTCATAAGAAAATGCAAACTGCATATTAACCATTATTTTAACGCTGACAAGCAATTTTTACATGCTTTACGACAATTAAGGTGCAAATGAGTCCTTATAGGCAAAATTGCTTTATTTCATGAGGGTAAGTCTATTTACGCTATAACATTCAGGTTTGGATCATTCTCTCATAAGAAAATGCAAACTGCATATTAACCATTATTTTAACGCAGACAAGCAGTTTTTACAAGCTTTATGACAATTAGGTGCAAATAAGTCCTTAAAGGCAAAATTGCTTTATTTCATGAGGGTTAGTCTATTTACACTATATCTTTTAGGTTTAGATCATTCTCTCATAAGAAAATGCAAACTGCATATTAACCATTATTTTAACGCATACAAGCAGTTTTTACAAGCTTTATGACAATTAGGTGCAAACAAGTCCTTATAGGCAAAATTGCTTTATTTCATGAGGTTTAGTCTATTTACACTATAACTTTTAGGTTTGGATCATTCTCTCATTAGAAAATGCAAACTGCATATTAACGATTATTTTAACGCTGACAAGCAGTTTTTACATGCTTTACGACAATTAGGTGCAAATGAGTCCTTATAGACAAAATTGCTTTATTTCATGAGGGTAAGTCTATTTACACTATAACATTCAGGTTTGGATCATTCTCTCATAAGAAAATGCAAACTGCATATTAACCATTATTTTAACGCATACAAGCAGTTTTTACATGCTTTATGACAATTCGGGGCAAATGAGTCCTTATAGGCAAAATTGCTTTATTTCATGAAGGTAAGTCTATTTACACTATAACATTCAGGTTTGGATCTATCTGTCATAAGAAAATGCAAACTGCATATTAACCATTATTTAAACGCAGACAAGCAGTTTTTACATGCTTTACGACAATTAGGTGCAAATGAGTCTTTATAGGCAAAATTGCTTTATTTCATGAGGGTAAATCCATTTACACTATAACATTCAGGTTTGGATCATTCTCTCATAAGAAAATGCAAACTGCATATTAACCATTATTTTAACGCATACAAGCAGTTTTTACATGTTTCACGACAATTGCATGCAAATGAGTCCTTATAGGCAAAATTGCTTTATTTTACAAAGGTAAGTCTATTTACACTATAACATTCAGGTTTGGATCATTCTCTCATAAGAAAATGCAAACTGCATATTAACCATTATTTTAACGCTGACAAGCAGTTTTTACATGCTTTACGACAATTATGTGCAAATGAGTCCTTATAGGCAAAATTGCTTTATTTCATGAGGGTAAGTCTATTTACACTATAGCATTCAGGTTTGGATCATTCTCTCATAAGAAAATGCAAACTGCATATTTACTATCATTTTCACGCAGACAAGCAGTTTTTACATGCTTCACGACAATTGAGTGCAAATGAGTCCTTATAGGCAAAATTGCTTTATTTTACAAAGGTAAGCCTATTTACACTATAACATTCAGGTTTGGATCATTCTCTCATAAGAAAATGCAAACTGCATATTAACCATTATTTTAACGCAGACAAGCAGTTTTTACATGCTTTATGACAATTAGGGGCAAATGAGTCCTTATAGGCAAAATTGCTTTATTTCATGAAGGTAAGTCTATTTACACTATAACATTCAGTTTTGGATCATTCTCTCATAAGAAAATGCAAACTGCATATTAACCATTATTTTAATGCATTCAAGCAGTTTTTATATGCTTTATGACAATTAGGGGCAAATGAGTCCTTATAGGCAAAATTGCTTTATTTCATGAAGGTTAGTCTATTTACACTATAACATTCAGGTTTGGATCTCTCTGTCAATAGAAAATGCAAACTGCATATTAACCATTATTTAAACGCAGACAAGCAGTTTTTACATGCTTTACGACAATTAGGTGCAAATGAGTCTTTATAGGCAAAATTGCTTTATTTCATAAGGGTAAGTCTATTTACACTATAACATTCAGGTTTGGATCATTCTCTCATAAGAAAATGCAAACAGCATATTTACTATCATTTTCACGCAGACAAGCAGTTTTTACATGTTTCACGACAATTGCATGCAAATGAGTCCTTATAGTCGAAATTGCTTTATTTTACAAAGGTTAGTCTATTTACACTATAACATTCAGGTTTGGATCATTCTCTCATAAGAAAATGCAAACTGCATATTGACTATTATTTTAACGCATACAACAGTTTTAACAAGCTTTATGACAATTAGGTGCAAATGAGTCCTTTTAGGCAAAATTGCTTTATTTCATGAGGGTTAGTCTATTTACACTATAACTTTTAGGTTTGGATCATTCTCTCATAAGAAAATGCAAACTGCATATTAACCATTATTTTAACGCAGACAAGCTGTTTTTACATGCTTTACGACAATTAGGTGCAAATGAGTCCTTATAGGCAAAATTGCTTTATTTTACAAAGGTAAGTTTACTTAATCTATAACATTCAGGTTTGGATCATTCTCTCATAAGAAAATGCAAACTGCATATTAACCATTATTTAAACGCAGACAAGCAGTTTTTACATGCTTTACGACAATTAGGTGCAAATAAGTCTTTATAGGCAAAATTGCTTTATTTCATGAGGGTTAGTCTATTTACACTATAACATTTAGGTTTGGATCATTCTCTCATAAGAAAATGCAAACTGCATATTAACCATTATTTTAACGCATACAAGTTGTTATTACATGCTTTATGATAGTTAGGGGCAAATGAGTCCTTATAGGCAAAATTGCTTTATTTCATGAAGGTAAGTCTATTTACACTATATCATGCAGGTTTGGATTATTCTCTCATAAGAAAATGCAAACTGCATATTAACCATTATTTAAACGCAGACAAGCAGTTTTTACATTCTTTACGACAATTAGGTGCAAATGAGTCTTTATAGGCAAAATTGCTTTATTTCATGAGGGTAAGTCTATTTACACTATAACATTCAAGTTTGGATCATTCTGTCATAAGAAAATGCAAACTGCATATCAATCATTATTTTAACGCAAACAAGCAGTTTTTACATGCTTTATGACAATTAGGGGCAAATGAGTCCTTATAGGCAAAATTGCTTTATTTCATGAAGGTTAGTCTATTTACACTATAACATTCAGGTTTGGATCATTCTCTCATAAGAAAATTCAAACTGCATATTAACCATTATTTAAACGCAGACAAGCAGTTTTTACATGCTTTATGACAATTAGGTGCAAATAAGTCTTTATAGGCAAAATTGCTTTAATTGATGAGGGTTAGTCTATTTACACTATAACATTTAAGTTTGGATCATTCTCTCATAAGAAAATGCAAACTGCATATTAACCATTATTTTAACGCTGACAAGCATTTTTTACATGCTTTACGACAATTAAGTGCAAATGAGTTCTTATAGGCAAAATTGCTTTATTTCATGAGGGTAAGTCTATTTACACTATAACATTCAGGTTTGGATCATTCTCTCATAAGAAAATGCAAACTGCATATTAACCATTATTTTAACGCATACAAGCCGTTTTTACAAGCTTTATGACAATTAGAGGCAAATGAGTCCTTATAGGCAAAATTGCTTTATTTTATGAGGGTTAGTCTATTTACACTATAACTTTTAGGTTTGGATCATTCTCTCATAAGAAAATGCAAACTGCATATTAACTATTATTTTAACGCTGACAAGCAGTTTTTACATGCTTTACGACAATTAGGTGCAAATGAGTCTTTATAGGCAAAATTGATATATTTCATGAAGGTAAGTCTATTTACACTATAACATTCAGGTTTGGATCATTCTCTCATAAGAAAATGCAAACTGCATATTAATCATTATTTTAACGCATACAAGCAGTTTTTACATGCTTTATGACAATTAGGGGCAAATGAGTCCTTATAGGCAAAATTGCTTTATTTCATGAAGGTAAGTCTATTTACACTATAACATTTAGGTTTGGATCATTCGCTCATAAGAAAATGCAAACTGCATATTAACCATTATTTAAACGCAGACAAGCAGTTTTTATATGCTTTATGACAATTAGGGGCAAATGAGTCCTTATTGGCAAAATTGCTTTATTTCATGAAGGTAAGTCTATTTACACTATAACATTCAGGTTTGGATCTCTCTGTCATAAGAAAATGCAAACTGCATATTAACCATTATTTAAACGCAGACAAGCAGTTTTTACATGCTTTACGACAATTAGGTGCAAATGAGTCTTTAAAGGCAAAATTGCTTTATTTCATGAGGGTAAGTCTATTTACACTATAACATTCAGGTTTGGATCATTCTCTCATAAGAAAATGCAAACAGCATATTTACTATCATTTTCACGCAGACAAGCAGTTTTTACATGCTTTATGACAATTAGGTGCAAATAAGTCCTTATAGGCAAAATTGCTTTATTTCATGAGAGTAAGTCTATTTACACTATAACATTCAGGTTTAGATCATTCTCTCATAAGAAAATGCAAACTGCATATTAAACATTATTTTAACGCATACAAGCAGTTTTTACATGCTTTATGACAATTAGGGGCAAATGAGTCCTTTTAGGCAAAATTGCTTTATTTCATGAAGGTTAGTCCATTTACACCTTATAATTCAGGTTTGGATTATTCTCTCATTAGAAAATGCAAACTGCATATTAACCATTATTTTAACGCAGACAAGCAGTTTTTACATGCTTTACGACAATTAGGTGCAAATGAGTCCTTATAGGCAAAATTGCTTTATTTCACAAAGGTAAGTTTACTTACACTATAACATTCAGGTTTGGATCATTCTCTCACAAGAAAATGCAAACTGCATATTAACTATTATTTTAACGCATACTAGCAGTTTTTACATGCTTTATGACAATTAGGTGCAAATGAGTCCTTATAGGCAAAATTGCTTTATTTCATGAGAGTAAGTCTATAATTTACACTATAACATTCAGGTTTGGATCATTATCTCATAAGAAAATGCAAACTGAATATTGACTATCATTTTCACGCAGACAAGCAGTTTTTACATGGTTTACGACAATTAGGTGGAAATAAGTCCTTAAAGGCAAAATTGTTTTATTTCACAAAGGTAAGTCTACTTTCACTATAACATTCAGGTTTGGATCATTCTCTCATAAGAAAATGCAAACTGCATATTAACCATTATTTTAACGCATACAAGCAGTTTTTACAAGCTTTATGACATCTAGGTGCAAATGAGTCCTTTTAGGCAAAATTGCTTTATTTCATGAGAGTTAGTCTATTTACACTATAACATTTAGGTTTGGATCATTCTCTCATAAGAAAATGCAAACTGCATATTTACTAGCATTTTAACGCATACAATCAGTTTTTACATGCTTTATGACAATTAGGTACAAATGAGTCCTTATAGGCAAAATTGCTTTATTTTATGAGGGAAAGTTTATTTACACTATAACATTCAGGTTTAGATCATTCTCTCATAAGAAAATGCAAACTGCATATTAACCATTATTTTAACGCACACAAGCAGTTTTTACATGCTTTCTGTCAATTAGGGGCAAATGAGTCCTTATAGGCAAAATTGCTTTATTTCATGAAGGTTAGTCTATTTGCACTATAACATTCAGGTTTGGATTATTCTCACATAAGAAAATGCAAACTGCATATTAACCATTATTTTAACGCAGACAGGCAGTTTTTACATGCTTTACGACAATTAGGAGCAAATGAGTCCTTATAGGCAAAATTGCTTTATTTTATGAGGGTAAGTCTATTAGGACTATAACATTCAGGTTTGGATCATTCTCTCATAAGAAAATGCAATCTGAATATTGACTATCATTTTCACGCAGACAAGCAGTTTTTACATGGTTTACGACAACTAGGTACAAATAAGTCCTTAAAGGCAAAATTGTTTTATTTCACAAAGGTAAAAGTCTTCTTTCACTATAACATTCAGGTTTGGATCATTCTCTCATAAGAAAATGCAAACTGTATATTAACTATTACTTTTACGCATACAAGCAGTTTTTACAAGCTTTATGACAATAAGGTGCAAATGAGTCCTTTTAGGCAAAATTGCTTTATTTCATGAGAGTTAGTCTATTTACACTATAACATTTCGGTTTGGATCATTCTCTCATAAGAAAATGCAATCTGCATATTTACTATCATTTTAACGCATACAAGCAGTTTTTACATGCTTTATGACAATTAGGTGCAAATGAGTCCTTATAGGCAAAATTGCTTTATTTCATGAGGGTAAGCCTATTTACAATATAACATTCAGGTTTGGATCATTCTCTCATAAGAAAATGCAAACTGCATATTAACCATTATTTAAACGCAGACAAGCAGTTTTTACATGCTTTACGACAATTAGGTGCAAATGAGTCTTTATAGGCAAAATTGCTTTATTTCATGAGGGTAAGCCAATTTACACTATAACATTTAGGTTTGGATCATTCTCTCATAAGAAAATGCAAACTGCATATTTACTATCATTTTCACGCAGAAAAGCAGTTTTTACATGCTTCACGACAATTGCGTGCAAATGAGTCCTTATAGGCAAAATTGCTTTATTATACAAAGGTAAGTCTGTTTACACTATAACATTCAGGTTTGGAACATTCTCTCGTAAGAAAATGCAAACTGCATATTAACCATTATTTAAACGCAGACAAGCAGTTTTTACATTCTTTACGACAATTAGGTGCAAATGAGTCTTTATAGGCAAAATTGCTTTATTTCATGAGGGTAAGTCTATTTACACTATAACATTCAAGTTTGGATCATTCTGTCATAAGAAAATGCAAACTGCATATCAATCATTATTTTAACGCAAACAAGCAGTTTTTACATGCTTTATGACAATTAGGGGCAAATGAGTCCTTATAGGCAAAATTGCTTTATTTCATGAAGGTTAGTCTATTTACACTATAACATTCAGGTTTGGATCATTCTCTCATAAGAAAATTCAAACTGCATATTAACCATTATTTAAACGCAGACAAGCAGTTTTTACATGCTTTACGACAATTAGGTGCAAATAAGTCTTTATAGGCAAAATTGCTTTAATTGATGAGGGTTAGTCTATTTACACTATAACATTTAAGTTTGGATCATTCTCTCATAAGAAAATGCAAACTGCATATTAACCATTATTTTAACGCTGACAAGCATTTTTTACATGCTTTACGACAATTAAGTGCAAATGAGTTCTTATAGGCAAAATTGCTTTATTTCATGAGGGTAAGTCTATTTACACTATAACATTCAGGTTTGGATCATTCTCTCATAAGAAAATGCAAACTGCATATTAACCATTATTTTAACGCATACAAGCCGTTTTTACAAGCTTTATGACAATTAGAGGCAAATGAGTCCTTATAGGCAAAATTGCTTTATTTTATGAGGGTTAGTCTATTTACACTATAACTTTTAGGTTTGGATCATTCTCTCATAAGAAAATGCAAACTGCATATTAACTATTATTTTAACGCTGACAAGCAGTTTTTACATGCTTTACGACAATTAGGTGCAAATGAGTCTTTATAGGCAAAATTGATATATTTCATGAAGGTAAGTCTATTTACACTATAACATTCAGGTTTGGATCATTCTCTCATAAGAAAATGCAAACTGCATATTAATCATTATTTTAACGCATACAAGCAGTTTTTACATGCTTTATGACAATTAGGGGCAAATGAGTCCTTATAGGCAAAATTGCTTTATTTCATGAAGGTAAGTCTATTTACACTATAACATTTAGGTTTGGATCATTCTCTCATAAGAAAATGCAAACTGCATATTAACCATTATTTAAACGCAGACAAGCAGTTTTTATATGCTTTATGACAATTAGGGGCAAATGAGTCCTTATTGGCAAAATTGCTTTATTTCATGAAGGTAAGTCTATTTACACTATAACATTCAGGTTTGGATCTCTCTGTCATAAGAAAATGCAAACTGCATATTAACCATTATTTAAACGCAGACAAGCAGTTTTTACATGCTTTACGACAATTAGGTGCAAATGAGTCTTTAAAGGCAAAATTGCTTTATTTCATGAGGGTAAGTCTATTTACACTATAACATTCAGGTTTGGATCATTCTCTCATAAGAAAATGCAAACAGCATATTTACTATCATTTTCACGCAGACAAGCAGTTTTTACATGCTTTATGACAATTAGGTGCAAATAAGTCCTTATAGGCAAAATTGCTTTATTTCATGAGAGTAAGTCTATTTACACTATAACATTCAGGTTTAGATCATTCTCTCATAAGAAAATGCAAACTGCATATTAAACATTATTTTAACGCATACAAGCAGTTTTTACATGCTTTATGACAATTAGGGGCAAATGAGTCCTTTTAGGCAAAATTGCTTTATTTCATGAAGGTTAGTCCATTTACACCTTATAATTCAGGTTTGGATTATTCTCTCATTAGAAAATGCAAACTGCATATTAACCATTATTTTAACGCAGACAAGCAGTTTTTACATGCTTTACGACAATTAGGTGCAAATGAGTCCTTATAGGCAAAATTGCTTTATTTCACAAAGGTAAGTTTACTTACACTATAACATTCAGGTTTGGATCATTCTCTCACAAGAAAATGCAAACTGCATATTAACTATTATTTTAACGCATACTAGCAGTTTTTACATGCTTTATGACAATTAGGTGCAAATGAGTCCTTATAGGCAAAATTGCTTTATTTCATGAGAGTAAGTCTATAATTTACACTATAACATTCAGGTTTGGATCATTATCTCATAAGAAAATGCAAACTGAATATTGACTATCATTTTCACGCAGACAAGCAGTTTTTACATGGTTTACGACAATTAGGTGGAAATAAGTCCTTAAAGGCAAAATTGTTTTATTTCACAAAGGTAAGTCTACTTTCACTATAACATTCAGGTTTGGATCATTCTCTCATAAGAAAATGCAAACTGCATATTAACCATTATTTTAACGCATACAAGCAGTTTTTACAAGCTTTATGACATCTAGGTGCAAATGAGTCCTTTTAGGCAAAATTGCTTTATTTCATGAGAGTTAGTCTATTTACACTATAACATTTAGGTTTGGATCATTCTCTCATAAGAAAATGCAAACTGCATATTTACTAGCATTTTAACGCATACAATCAGTTTTTACATGCTTTATGACAATTAGGTACAAATGAGTCCTTATAGGCAAAATTGCTTTATTTTATGAGGGAAAGTTTATTTACACTATAACATTCAGGTTTAGATCATTCTCTCATAAGAAAATGCAAACTGCATATTAACCATTATTTTAACGCACACAAGCAGTTTTTACATGCTTTCTGTCAATTAGGGGCAAATGAGTCCTTATAGGCAAAATTGCTTTATTTCATGAAGGTTAGTCTATTTGCACTATAACATTCAGGTTTGGATTATTCTCACATAAGAAAATGCAAACTGCATATTAACCATTATTTTAACGCAGACAGGCAGTTTTTACATGCTTTACGACAATTAGGAGCAAATGAGTCCTTATAGGCAAAATTGCTTTATTTTATGAGGGTAAGTCTATTAGGACTATAACATTCAGGTTTGGATCATTCTCTCATAAGAAAATGCAATCTGAATATTGACTATCATTTTCACGCAGACAAGCAGTTTTTACATGGTTTACGACAACTAGGTACAAATAAGTCCTTAAAGGCAAAATTGTTTTATTTCACAAAGGTAAAAGTCTTCTTTCACTATAACATTCAGGTTTGGATCATTCTCTCATAAGAAAATGCAAACTGTATATTAACTATTACTTTTACGCATACAAGCAGTTTTTACAAGCTTTATGACAATAAGGTGCAAATGAGTCCTTTTAGGCAAAATTGCTTTATTTCATGAGAGTTAGTCTATTTACACTATAACATTTCGGTTTGGATCATTCTCTCATAAGAAAATGCAATCTGCATATTTACTATCATTTTAACGCATACAAGCAGTTTTTACATGCTTTATGACAATTAGGTGCAAATGAGTCCTTATAGGCAAAATTGCTTTATTTCATGAGGGTAAGCCTATTTACAATATAACATTCAGGTTTGGATCATTCTCTCATAAGAAAATGCAAACTGCATATTAACCATTATTTAAACGCAGACAAGCAGTTTTTACATGCTTTACGACAATTAGGTGCAAATGAGTCTTTATAGGCAAAATTGCTTTATTTCATGAGGGTAAGCCAATTTACACTATAACATTTAGGTTTGGATCATTCTCTCATAAGAAAATGCAAACTGCATATTTACTATCATTTTCACGCAGAAAAGCAGTTTTTACATGCTTCACGACAATTGCGTGCAAATGAGTCCTTATAGGCAAAATTGCTTTATTATACAAAGGTAAGTCTGTTTACACTATAACATTCAGGTTTGGAACATTCTCTCGTAAGAAAATGCAAACTGCATATTAACCATTATTTTAACGCATACAAGCAGTTTTTACATGCTTTATGGCAATTAGGGGCAAATGAGTCCTTATAGGCAAAATTGCTTTATTTCATAAAGGTTAGTCTATTTACACTATAACATTCAGGTTTGGATTATTCTTTCATAAGAAAATGCAAACTGCATATTAACCATTATTTTAACGCAGACAAGCAGTTTTTACATGCTTTATGACAATTAGGGGCAAATGAGTCCTTATAGGTAAAATTGCGTTATTTTACAAAGGTAAGTCTATTTACACTATAACATTCAGGTTTGGATCATTCTCTCATAAAAAAATGCAAACTGCATATTAACTATTATTTTAACGCAGACAAGCAGTTTTTACATGCTACACAATTAGGTGCAAATTAGTCCTTATAGGCAAAATTGCTTTATTTTACAAAGGTAAGTTTACTTAAACTATAACATTCAGGTTTGGATCATTCTCTCATAAGAAAATGCAAAACTGCATATTAACTATTATTTTAACGCATACAAGCAGTTTTAACTAGCTTTATGACAATTAGGTGCAAATGAGTCTTTTTAGGCAAAATTGCTTTATTTCATGAGGGTTAGTCTATTTACACTATAACATTTAGGTTTGGATCATTCTCTCATAAGAAAATGCAAACTGCATATTAACCATTATTTTAACGCATACAAGCAGTTTTTACATGCTTTATGACAATTTAGGGGCAAATGAGTCCTTCTAGGCAAAATTGCTTTATTTCATGAAGGTTAGTCCATTTACACCTTATAATTCAGGTTTGGATTATTCTCTCATAAGAAAATGCAAACTGCATATTAACCATTATTTTAACGCAGACAAGCAGTTTTTACATGCTTTACGACAATTAGGTGCAAATGAGTCCTTATAGGCAAAATAGCTTTATTTAACAAAGGTAAGTTTACTTACACTATAACATTCAGGTTTGGATCATTCTCTCACAAGAAAATGCAAACTGCATATTAACTATTATTTTAACGCATACAAGCAGTTTTTACATGCTTTATGACAATTAGGTGCAAATGAGTCCTTATAGGCAAAATTGCTTTATTTCATGAGGGTAAGTCTATTTACACTATAACATTCAGGTTTGGATCATTCTCTCATAAGAAAATGCAAACTGCATATTAACCATTATTTTAACGCTGACAAGCAGTTTTTACATGCTTTACGACAATTAGGTGCAAATGAGTCCTTATAGGCAAAATTGATTTATTTCATGAAGGTTAGTCTATTTACACTATAACATTCAGGTTTGGATCATTCTCTCATAAGAAAATGCAAACTGCATATTAATCATTATTTTAACGCATACAAGCAGTTTTTACATGCTTTATGACAATTAGGGGCAAATGAGTCCTTATAGGCAAAATTGCTTTATTTTATGAAGGTAAGTCTATTTACACTATAACATTCAGGTTTGGATCATTCTCTCATAAGAAAATGCAAACTGCATATTAACCATTATTTAAACGCAGACAAGCACTTTTTATATGCTTTATGACAATTAGGGGCAAATGAGTCCTTATAGGCAAAATTGCTTTATTTCATAAAGGTAAGTCTATTTACACTATAACATTCAGGTTTGGATCTCTCTGTCATAAGAAAATGCAAACTGCATATTAACCATTATTTAAACGCAGACAAGCAGTTTTTACATGCTTTACGACAATTAGGTGCAAATGAGTCTTTATAGACAAAATTGCTTTATTTCATGAGGGTAAGTCTATTTACTCTATAACATTTAGGTTTGGATCATTCTCTCATAAGAAAATGCAAACAGCATATTTACTATCATTTTCACGCAGACAAGCAGTTTTTACATGTTTCACGACAATTGCATGCAAATGAGTCCTTATAGTCGAAATTGCTTTATTTTACAAAGGTAAGTCTATTTACACTATAACATTCAGGTTTGGATCATTCTCTCATAAGAAAATGCAAACTGCATATTAACCATTATTTTAACGCAGACAAGCAGTTTTTACATGCTTTACGACAATTAGGTGCAAATGAGTCCTTATAGGCAAAATTGCTTTATTTTACAAAGGTAAGTTTACTTAATCTATAACATTCAGGTTTGGATCATTCTCTCATAATAAAATGCAAACTGCATATTAACTATTATTTTAACGCATACAAGCAGTTTTTACAAGCTTTATGACAATTATGTGCAAATGAGTCCTTTTAGGCAAAATTGCTTAATTTAATGAGGGTTAGTCTATTTACACTATAACATTTATTTTTGGATCATTCTCTCATAAGAAAATGCAAACTGCATATTTACTATCAATTTAACGCATACAAACAGTTTTTACATGCTTTATGACGATTAGGGGCAAATGAGTCCTTATAGGCAAAATTGCTTTATTTCATGAGGGTAAGTCTATTTACACTATAACATCCAGGTTTGGATCTTTCTCTCATAAGAAAATGCAAACTGCATATTTAGTATCATTTTAACGCATACAAGCAGTTTTTACATGCTTTATGACAATTAGGTGCAAATAAGTCCTTATAGGCAAAATTGCTTTATTTTATGAGAGTAATACTATTTACACTATAACATTCAGGTTTAGATCATTCTCTCATAAGAAAATTGCAAACTGCATATTAACCATTATTTTAACGCATACAAGCAGTTTTTACATGCTTTATGACAATTAGGGGCAAATGAGTCCTTTTAGGCAAAATTGCTTTATTTCATGAAGGTTAGTCCATTTACACCTTATAATTCAGGTTTGGATTATTCTCTCATAAGAAAATGCAAACTGCATATTAACCATTATTTTAACGCAGACAAGCAGTTTTTACATGCTTTACGACAATTAGGTGCAAATGAGTCCTTATAGGCAAAATTGCTTTATTTCACAAAGGTAAGTTTACTTACACTATAACATTCAGGTTTGGATCATTCTCTCATAAGAAAATGCAAACTGCATATTAACCATTATTTAAACGCAGACAAGCAGTTTTTACATGCTTTACGACAATTAGGTGCAAATAAGTCTTTATAGGCAAAATTGCTTTATTTTACAAAGGTAAGTCTATTTACACTATAACATTCAGGTTTGGATCATTCTCTCATAAGAAAATGCAAACTGCATATTTACTATCATTTTCACGCAGACAAGCAGTTTTTACATGCTTCACGACAATTGCGTGCAAATGAGTCCTTATAGGCAAAATTGCTTTATTTTACAAAGGTATGTCTATTTACACTATAACATTCAGGTTTAGATCATTCTCTCATAAGAAAATGCAAACTGCATATTAACCATTATTTTAACGCATACAAGCAGTTTTTACATGCTTTATGACAATTAGGGGCAAATGAGTCCTTTTAGTCAAAATTGCTTTATTTCATGAAGGTTAGTCCATATACACCTTATAATTCAGGTTTGGATTATTCTCTCATAAGAAAATGCAAACTGCATATTAACCATTATTTTAACGCAGACAAGCAGTTTTTACATGCTTTACGACAATTAGGTGCAAATGAGTCCTTATAGGCAAAATTGCTTTATTTTACAAAGGTAAGTTTACTTACACTATAACATTCAGGTTTGGATCATTCTCTCACAAGAAAATGCAAACTGCATATTAACTATTATTTTAACGCATACGAGCAGTTTTTACATGCTTTATGACAATTAGGTGCAAATGAGTCCTTATAGGCAAAATTGCTTTATTTCACAAAGGTAAGTTTACTTACACTATAACATTCAGGTTTGGATCATTCTCTTATAGGAAAATGCAAACTGAATATTGACTATCATTTTCACGCAAACAAGCAGTTTTTACATGGTTTACGACAATTAGGTGCAAATAAGTCCTTAAAGGCAAAATTGTTTTATTTCACAAAGGTAAGTCTACTTTCACTATAACATTCAGGTTTGGATCATTCTCTCATAAGAAAATGCAAACTGCATATTAACCATTATTTTAACGCAGACAAGCAGTTTTTACATGCTTCACGACAATTGCGTGCAAATGAGTCCTTATAGAAAAAATTGCTTTATTTCACAAAGGTAAGTTTACTTAATCTATAACATTCAGGTTTGGATCATTCTCTCATAAGAAAATGCAAACTGCATATTAACCATTATTTTAACGCATACAAGCAGTTTTTACATGCTTTATGACCTTTAGGGGCAAATGAGTCCTTATAGGCAAAATTGCTTTATTTCATGAAGGTAAGTCTATTTACACTATAACATTCAGGTTTGATTCATTCTCTCATAAGAAAATGCAAACTGCATATTAACCATTATTTTAACGCTGACAAGCAATTTTTACATGCTTTACGACAATTAAGGTGCAAATGAGTCCTTATAGGCAAAATTGCTTTATTTCATGAGGGTAAGTCTATTTACGCTATAACATTCAGGTTTGGATCATTCTCTCATAAGAAAATGCAAACTGCATATTAACCATTATTTTAACGCAGACAAGCAGTTTTTACAAGCTTTATGACAATTAGGTGCAAATAAGTCCTTAAAGGCAAAATTGCTTTATTTCATGAGGGTTAGTCTATTTACACTATATCTTTTAGTTTAGATCATTCTCTCATAAGAAAATGCAAACTGCA
Organism: Xanthostigma xanthostigma; assembly: GCA_963575645.1. Classification (NCBI taxonomy): domain Eukaryota; kingdom Metazoa; phylum Arthropoda; class Insecta; order Raphidioptera; family Raphidiidae; genus Xanthostigma; species Xanthostigma xanthostigma. The sequence goes on from OY754474.1 coordinate 10,093,694, forward strand.
TGTTAACCATTATTTTAACGCATACAAGCAGTTTTTACAAGCTTTATGACAATTAGGTGCAAACAAGTCCTTATAGGCAAAATTGCTTTATTTCATGAGGTTTAGTCTATTTACACTATAACTTTTAGGTTTGGATCATTCTCTCATTAGAAAATGCAAACTGCATATTAACGATTATTTTAACGCTGACAAGCAGTTTTTACATGCTTTACGACAATTAGGTGCAAATGAGTCCTTATAGGCAAAATTGCTTTATTTCATGAGGGTAAGTCTATTTACACTATAACATTCAGGTTTGGATCATTCTCTCATAAGAAAATGCAAACTGCATATTAACCATTATTTTAACGCATACAAGCAGTTTTTACATGCTTTATGACAATTCGGGGCAAATGAGTCCTTATAGGCAAAATTGCTTTATTTCATGAAGGTAAGTCTATTTACACTATAACATTCAGGTTTGGATCTATCTGTCATAAGAAAATGCAAACTGCATATTAACCATTATTTAAACGCAGACAAGCAGTTTTTACATGCTTTACGACAATTAGGTGCAAATGAGTCTTTATAGGCAAAATTGCTTTATTTCATGAGGGTAAATCCATTTACACTATAACATTCAGGTTTGGATCATTCTCTCATAAGAAAATGCAAACTGCATATTAACCATTATTTTAACGCATACAAGCAGTTTTTACATGTTTCACGACAATTGCATGCAAATGAGTCCTTATAGGCAAAATTGCTTTATTTTACAAAGGTAAGTCTATTTACACTATAACATTCAGGTTTGGATCATTCTCTCATAAGAAAATGCAAACTGCATATTAACCATTATTTTAACGCTGACAAGCAGTTTTTACATGCTTTACGACAATTATGTGCAAATGAGTCCTTATAGGCAAAATTGCTTTATTTCATGAGGGTAAGTCTATTTACACTATAGCATTCAGGTTTGGATCATTCTCTCATAAGAAAATGCAAACTGCATATTTACTATCATTTTCACGCAGACAAGCAGTTTTTACATGCTTCACGACAATTGAGTGCAAATGAGTCCTTATAGGCAAAATTGCTTTATTTTACAAAGGTAAGCCTATTTACACTATAACATTCAGGTTTGGATCATTCTCTCATAAGAAAATGCAAACTGCATATTAACCATTATTTTAACGCAGACAAGCAGTTTTTACATGCTTTATGACAATTAGGGGCAAATGAGTCCTTATAGGCAAAATTGCTTTATTTCATGAAGGTAAGTCTATTTACACTATAACATTCAGGTTTGGATCATTCTCTCATAAGAAAATGCAAACTGCATATTAACCATTATTTTAACGCATTCAAGCAGTTTTTATATGCTTTATGACAATTAGGGGCAAATGAGTCCTTATAGGCAAAATTGCTTTATTTCATGAAGGTTAGTCTATTTACATTATAACATTCAGGTTTGGATCTCTCTGTCAATAGAAAATGCAAACTGCATATTAACCATTATTTAAACGCAGACAAGCAGTTTTTACATGCTTTACGACAATTAGGTGCAAATGAGTCTTTATAGGCAAAATTGCTTTATTTCATAAGGGTAAGTCTATTTACACTATAACATTCAGGTTTGGATCATTCTCTCATAAGAAAATGCAAACAGCATATTTACTATCATTTTCACGCAGACAAGCAGTTTTTACATGTTTCACGACAATTGCATGCAAATGAGTCCTTATAGTCGAAATTGCTTTATTTTACAAAGGTTAGTCTATTTACACTATAACATTCAGGTTTGGATCATTCTCTCATAAGAAAATGCAAACTGCATATTGACTATTATTTTAACGCATACAACAGTTTTAACAAGCTTTATGACAATTAGGTGCAAATGAGTCCTTTTAGGCAAAATTGCTTTATTTCATGAGGGTTAGTCTATTTACACTATAACTTTTAGGTTTGGATCATTCTCTCATAAGAAAATGCAAACTGCATATTAACCATTATTTTAACGCAGACAAGCTGTTTTTACATGCTTTACGACAATTAGGTGCAAATTATTCCTTATAGGCAAAATTGCTTTATTTTACAAAGGTAAGTTTACTTAATCTATAACATTCAGGTTTGGATCATTCTCTCATAAGAAAATGCAAACTGCATATTAACTATTATTTTAACGCATACAAGCAGTTTTTACAAGCTTTATGACAATTAGGTGCAAATAAGTCCTTTTAGGCAAAATTGCTTAATTTAATGAGGATTAGTCTATTTACACTATAACATTTAGGTTTGGATCATTCTCTCATAAGAAAATGCAAACTGCATATTTACTATCATTTTAACGCATACAAGCAGTTTTTACATGCTTTATGACAATTAGGGGCAAATGAGTCCTTATAGGCAAAATTGCTTTATTTCATGAAGGTAAGTCTATTTACACTATAACATTCAGGTTTGGATCTCTCTGTCATAAGAAAATGCAAACTGCATATTAACCATTATTTAAACGCAGACAAGCAGTTTTTACATGTTTCACGACAATTGCATGCAAATGAGTCCTTATAGGCAAAATTGCTTTATTTTACAAAGGTAAGTCTATTTACACTATAACATTCAGGTTTGGATCATTCTCTCATAAGAAAATGCAAACTGCATATTAACCATTATTTTAACGCTGACAAGCAGTTTTTACATGCTTTACGACAATTAGGTGCAAATGAGTCCTTATAGGCAAAATTGCTTTATTTCATGAGGGTAAGTCTATTTACACTATAGCATTCAGGTTTGGATCATTCTCTCATAAGAAAATGCAAACTGCATATTAACCATTATTTAAACGCAATCAAGGAGTTTTTACATGCTTTATGACAATTATAGGCAAATGAGTCCATATAGGCAAAACTGCATTATTTCATGAAGGTAAGTCTATTTACACTATAACATTCAGGTTTGGATCATTCTCTCATAAGAAAATGCAAACTGCATATTAACCATTATTTAAACGCAGACAAGCAGTTTTTACATGCTTTACGACAATTAGGTGCAAATAAGTCTTTATAGGCAAAATTGCTTTATTTCATGAAGGTCAGTCTATTTACACTAAAACATTCAGGTTTGGATCATTCTCTCATAAGAAAATGCAAACTGCATATTAACCATTATTTAAACGCAGACAAGCAGTTTTTACATGCTTCACGACAATTGCGTGCAAATGTGTCTTTATAGGCAAAATTGCTTTATTTTACAAAGGTAAGTCTATTTACACTATAACATTCAAGTTTGGATCATTCTCTCATAAGAAAATGCAAACTGCATATTAACTATTATTTTAACGCATACAAGCAGTTTTTACAAGCTTTATGACAATTAGGTGCAAATGAGTCCTTTTAGGCAAAATTGCTTTATTTCATGAGAGTTAGTTTATTTACACTATAACATTTAGGTTTGGATCATTCTCTCATAAGAAAATGCAAACTGCATATTTACTAGCTTTTTAACGCATACAATCAGTTTTTACATGCTTTATGACAATTAGGTACAAGTGAGTCCTTATAGGCAAAATTGCTTTATTTTATGAGGGAAAGTTTATTTACACTATAACATTCAGGTTTAGATCATTCTCTCATAAGAAAATGCAAACTGCATATTTACCATTATTTTAACGCAGACAGGCAGTTTTTACATGCTTTACGACAATTAGGGGCAAATGAGTCCTTATAGGCAAAATTGCTTTATTTTATGAGGGTAAGTCTATTAGGACTATAACATTCAGGTTTGGATCATTCTCTCATAAGAAAATGCAATCTGAATATTGACTATCATTTTCACGCAGACAAGCAGTTTTTACATGGTTTACGACAATTAGGTGCAAATAAGTCCTTAAAGGCAAAATTGTTTTATTTCACAAAGGTAAAAGTCTTCTTTCACTATAACATTCAGGTTTGGATCATTCTCTCATAAGAAAATGCAAACTGCATATTAACTATTATTTTTACGCATACAAGCAGTTTTTACAAGCTTTATGACAATAAGGTGCAAATGAGTCCTTTTAGGCAAAATTGCTTTATTTCATGAGAGTTAGTCTATTTACACTATAACATTTCGGTTTGGATCATTCTCTCATAAGAAAATGCAATCTGCATATTTACTATCATTTTAACGCATACAAGCAGTTTTTACATGCTTTATGACAATTAGGTGCAAATGAGTCCTTATAGGCAAAATTGCTTTATTTCATTAGGGTAAGCCTATTTACAATATAACATTCAGGTTTGGATCATTCTCTCATAAGAAAATGCAAACTGCATATTAACCATTATTTTAACGCAGACAAGCAGTTTTTACATGCTTCACGACAATTGCGTGCAAATGAGTCCTTATAGGCGAAATTGCTTTATTTTACAAAGGTAAGTCTATTTACACTATAACATTCAGGTTTGGATCATTCTCTAATAAGAAAATGCGAACTGCATAAGAAACCATTATTTTAACGCATACAAGCAGTTTTTTCATGCTTTATGACAATTAGGGGCAAATGAGTCCTTATAGGCAAAATTGCTTTATTTCATTAAGGTAAGTCTATTTACACTATAACATTCAGGTTTGGATCATTCTCTTATAAGAAAATGCAAACTGCATATTAACCATTATTTTAACGCTGACAAGCAGTTTTTACATGCTTTATGACAATTAGGGGCAAATGAGTCCTTATAGGCAAAATTGCTTTATTTCATTAAGGTAAGTCTATTTACACTATAACATTCAGGTTTGGATCATTCTCTCATAAGAAAATGCAAACTGCATATTAACCATTATTTTAACGCAGACAAGCAGTTTTTACATGCTTTACAATTAGGTGCAAATTAGTCCTTATAGGCAAAATTGCTTTATTTTACAAAGGTAAGTTTACTTAAACTATAACATTCAGGTTTGGATCATTCTCTCATAAGAAAATGCAAGACTGCATATTAACTATTATTTTAACGCATACAAGCAGTTTTAACTAGCTTTATGACAATTAGGTGCAAATGAGTCTTTTTAGGCAAAATTGCTTTATTTCATGAGGGTTAGTCTATTTACACTATAACATTTAGGTTTGGATCATTCTCTCATAAGAAAATGCAAACTTCATATTAACCATTATTTTAACGCATACAAGCAGTTTTTACATGCTTTATGACAATTAGGGGCAAATGAGTCCTTATAGGCAAAATTGCTTTATTTCATGAAGGTAAGTCTATTTACACTATAACATTCAGGTTTGGATCATTCTCTCATAAGAAAATGCAAACTGCATATTAACCATTATTTAAACGCAGACAAGCAGTTTTTACATGCTTTACGACAATTAGGTGCAAATAAGTCTTTATAGGCAAAATTGCTTTATTTCATGAGGGTTAGTCTATTTACACTATAACATTTAGGTTTGGATCATTCTCTCATAAGAAAATGCAAACTGCATATTAACCATTATTTTAACGCATACAAGCAGTTATTACATGCTTTATGATAGTTAGGGGCAAATGAGTCCTTATAGGCAAAATTGCTTTATTTCATGAAGGTAAGTCTATTTACACTATATCATGCAGGTTTGGATTATTCTCTCATAAGAAAATGCAAACTGCATATTAACCATTATTTAAACGCAGACAAGCAGTTTTTACATGCTTTACGACAATTAGGTGCAAATGAGTCTTTATAGGCAAAATTGCTTTATTTCATGAGGGTAAGTCTATTTACACTATAACATTCAAGTTTGGATCATTCTGTCATAAGAAAATGCAAACTGCATATCAATCATTATTTTAACGCAAACAAGCAGTTTTTACATGCTTTATGACAATTAGGGGCAAATGAGTCCTTATAGGCAAAATTGCTTTATTTCATGAAGGTAAGTCTATTTACACTATAACATTCAGGTTTGGATCATTCTCTCATAAGAAAATTCAAACTGCATATTAACCATTATTTAAACGCAGACAAGCAGTTTTTACATGCTTTACGACAATTAGGTGCAAATAAGTCTTTATAGGCAAAATTGCTTTAATTGATGAGGGTTAGTCTATTTACACTATAACATTTAAGTTTGGATCATTCTCTCATAAGAAAATGCAAACTGCATATTAACCATTATTTTAACGCTGACAAGCATTTTTTACATGCTTTACGACAATTAAGTGCAAATGAGTTCTTATAGGCAAAATTGCTTTATTTCATGAGGGTAAGTCTATTTACACTATAACATTCAGGTTTGGATCATTCTCTCATAAGAAAATGCAAACTGCATATTAACCATTATTTTAACGCATACAAGCCGTTTTTACAAGCTTTATGACAATTAGAGGCAAATGAGTCCTTATAGGCAAAATTGCTTTATTTTATGAGGGTTAGTCTATTTACACTATAACTTTTAGGTTTGGATCATTCTCTCATAAGAAAATGCAAACTGCATATTAACCATTATTTTAACGCTGACAAGCAGTTTTTACATGCTTTACGACAATTAGGTGCAAATGAGTCTTTATAGGCAAAATTGATATATTTCATGAAGGTAAGTCTATTTACACTATAACATTCAGGTTTGGATCATTCTCTCATAAGAAAATGCAAACTGCATATTAATCATTATTTTAACGCATACAAGCAGTTTTTACATGCTTTATGACAATTAGGGGCAAATGAGTCCTTATAGGCAAAATTGCTTTATTTCATGAAGGTAAGTCTATTTACACTATAACATTTAGGTTTGGATCATTCTCTCATAAGAAAATGCAAACTGCATATTAACCATTATTTAAACGCAGACGAGCAGTTTTTATATGCTTTATGACAATTAGGGGCAAATGAGTCCTTATTGGCAAAATTGCTTTATTTCATGAAGGTAAGTCTATTTACACTATAACATTTAGGTTTGGATCTCTCTGTCATAAGAAAATGCAAACTGCATATTAACCATTATTTAAACGCAGACAAGCAGTTTTTACATGCTTTACGACAATTAGGTGCAAATGAGTCTTTATAGGCAAAATTGCTTTATTTCATGAGGGTAAGTCTATTTACACTATAACATTCAGGTTTGGATCATTCTCTCATAAGAAAATGCAAACAGCATATTTACTATCATTTTCACGCAGACAAGCAGTTTTTACATGCTTTATGACAATTAGGTGCAAATAAGTCCTTATAGGCAAAATTGCTTTATTTCATGAAAGTAAGTCTATTTACACTATAACATTCAGGTTTAGATCATTCTCTCATAAGAAAATGCAAACTGCATATTAAACATTATTTTAACGCATACAAGCAGTTTTTACATGCTTTATGACAATTAGGGGCAAATGAGTCCTTTTAGGCAAAATTGCTTTATTTCATGAAGGTTAGTCCATTTACACCTTATAATTCAGGTTTGGATTATTCTCTCATTAGAAAATGCAAACTGCATATTAACCATTATTTTAACGCAGACAAGCAGTTTTTACATGCTTTACGACAATTAGGTGCAAATGAGTCCTTATAGGCAAAATTGCTATATTTCACAAAGGTAAGTTTACTTACACTATAACATTCAGGTTTGGATCATTCTCTCACAAGAAAATGCAAACTGCATATTAACTATTATTTTAACGCATACTAGCAGTTTTTACATGCTTTATGACAATTAGGTGCAAATGAGTCCCTATAGGCAAAATTGCTTTATTTCATGAGAGTAAGTCTATAATTTACACTATAACATTCAGGTTTGGATCATTATCTCATAAGAAAATGCAAACTGAATATTGACTATCATTTTCACGCAGACAAGCAGTTTTTACATGGTTTACGACAATTAGGTGGAAATAAGTCCTTAAAGGCAAAATTGTTTTATTTCACAAAGGTAAGTCTACTTTCACTATAACATTCAGGTTTGGATCATTCTCTCATAAGAAAATGCAAACTGCATATTAACCATTATTTTAACGCACACAAGCAGTTTTTACATGCTTTATGTCAATTAGGGGCAAATGAGTCCTTATAGGCAAAATTGCTTTATTTCATGAGAGTTAGTCTATTTACACTATAACATTTAGGTTTGGATCATTCTCTCATAAGAAAATGCAAACTGCATATTTACTAGCATTTTAACGCATACAATCAGTTTTTACATGCTTTATGACAATTAGGTACAAATGAGTCCTTATAGGCAAAATTGCTTTATTTTATGAGGGAAAGTTTATTTACACTATAACATTCAGGTTTAAATCATTCTCTCATAAGAAAATGCAAACTGCATATTAACCATTATTTTAACGCACACAAGCAGTTTTTACATGCTTTATGTCAATTAGGGGCAAATGAGTCCTTATAGGCAAAATTGCTTTATTTCATGAAGGTTAGTCTATTTACACTATAACATTCAGGTTTGGATTATTCTCACATAAGAAAATGCAAACTGCATATTAACCATTATTTTAACGCAGACAGGCAGTTTTTACATGCTTTACGACAATTAGGGGCAAATGAGTCCTTATAGGCAAAATTGCTTTATTTTATGAGGGTAAGTCTATTAGGACTATAACATTCAGGTTTGGATCATTCTCTCATAAGAAAATGCAATCTGAATATTGACTATCATTTTCACGCAGACAAGCAGTTTTTACATGGTTTACGACAACTAGGTACAAATAAGTCCTTAAAGGCAAAATTGTTTTATTTCACAAAGGTAAAAGTCTTCTTTCACTATAACATTCAGGTTTGGATCATTCTCTCATAAGAAAATGCAAACTGTATATTAACTATTACTTTTACGCATACAAGCAGTTTTTACAAGCTTTATGACAATAAGGTGCAAATGAGTCCTTTTAGGCAAAATTGCTTTATTTCATGAGAGTTAGTCTATTTACACTATAACATTTCGGTTTGGATCATTCTCTCATAAGAAAATGCAATCTGCATATTTACTATCATTTTAACGCATACAAGCAGTTTTTACATGCTTTATGACAATTAGGTGCAAATGAGTCCTTATAGGCAAAATTGCTTTATTTCATGAGGGTAAGCCTATTTACAATATAACATTCAGGTTTGGATCATTCTCTCATAAGAAAATGCAAACTGCATATTAACCATTATTTAAACGCAGACAAGCAGTTTTTACATGCTTTACGACAATTAGGTGCAAATGAGTCTTTATAGGCAAAATTGCTTTATTTCATGAGGGTAAGCCAATTTACACTATAACATTTAGGTTTGGATCATTCTCTCATAAGAAAATGCAAACTGCATATTTACTATCATTTTCACGCAGAAAAGCAGTTTTTACATGCTTCACGACAATTGCGTGCAAATGAGTCCTTATAGGCAAAATTGCTTTATTATACAAAGGTAAGTCTGTTTACACTATAACATTCAGGTTTGGAACATTCTCTCGTAAGAAAATGCAAACTGCATATTAACCATTATTTTAACGCATACAAGCAGTTTTTACATGCTTTATGGCAATTAGGGGCAAATGAGTCCTTATAGGCAAAATTGCTTTATTTCATAAAGGTTAGTCTATTTACACTATAACATTCAGGTTTGGATTATTCTTTCATAAGAAAATGCAAACTGCATATTAACCATTATTTTAACGCAGACAAGCAGTTTTTACATGCTTTATGACAATTAGGGGCAAATGAGTCCTTATAGGCAAAATTGCTTTATTTCATTAAGGTAAGTCTATTTACACTATAACATTCAGGTTTGGATCATTCTCTCATAAGAAAATGCAAACTGCATATTAACTATTATTTTAACGCAGACAAGCAGTTTTTACATGCTTTACAATTAGGTGCAAATTAGTCCTTATAGGCAAAATTGCTTTATTTTACAAAGGTAAGTTTACTTAAACTATAACATTCAGGTTTGGATCATTCTCTCATAAGAAAATGCAAAACTGCATATTAACTATTATTTTAACGCATACAAGCAGTTTTAACTAGCTTTATGACAATTAGGTGCAAATGAGTCTTTTTAGGCAAAATTGCTTTATTTCATGAGGGTTAGTCTATTTACACTATAACATTTAGGTTTGGATCATTCTCTCATAAGAAAATTCAAACTGCATATTAACCATTATTTAAACGCAGACAAGCAGTTTTTACATGCTTTACGACAATTAGGTGCAAATAAGTCTTTATAGGCAAAATTGCTTTAATTGATGAGGGTTAGTCTATTTACACTATAACATTTAAGTTTGGATCATTCTCTCATAAGAAAATGCAAACTGCATATTAACCATTATTTTAACGCTGACAAGCATTTTTTACATGCTTTACGACAATTAAGTGCAAATGAGTTCTTATAGGCAAAATTGCTTTATTTCATGAGGGTAAGTCTATTTACACTATAACATTCAGGTTTGGATCATTCTCTCATAAGAAAATGCAAACTGCATATTAACCATTATTTTAACGCATACAAGCCGTTTTTACAAGCTTTATGACAATTAGAGGCAAATGAGTCCTTATAGGCAAAATTGCTTTATTTTATGAGGGTTAGTCTATTTACACTATAACTTTTAGGTTTGGATCATTCTCTCATAAGAAAATGCAAACTGCATATTAACCATTATTTTAACGCTGACAAGCAGTTTTTACATGCTTTACGACAATTAGGTGCAAATGAGTCTTTATAGGCAAAATTGATATATTTCATGAAGGTAAGTCTATTTACACTATAACATTCAGGTTTGGATCATTCTCTCATAAGAAAATGCAAACTGCATATTAATCATTATTTTAACGCATACAAGCAGTTTTTACATGCTTTATGACAATTAGGGGCAAATGAGTCCTTATAGGCAAAATTGCTTTATTTCATGAAGGTAAGTCTATTTACACTATAACATTTAGGTTTGGATCATTCTCTCATAAGAAAATGCAAACTGCATATTAACCATTATTTAAACGCAGACGAGCAGTTTTTATATGCTTTATGACAATTAGGGGCAAATGAGTCCTTATTGGCAAAATTGCTTTATTTCATGAAGGTAAGTCTATTTACACTATAACATTTAGGTTTGGATCTCTCTGTCATAAGAAAATGCAAACTGCATATTAACCATTATTTAAACGCAGACAAGCAGTTTTTACATGCTTTACGACAATTAGGTGCAAATGAGTCTTTATAGGCAAAATTGCTTTATTTCATGAGGGTAAGTCTATTTACACTATAACATTCAGGTTTGGATCATTCTCTCATAAGAAAATGCAAACAGCATATTTACTATCATTTTCACGCAGACAAGCAGTTTTTACATGCTTTATGACAATTAGGTGCAAATAAGTCCTTATAGGCAAAATTGCTTTATTTCATGAGAGTAAGTCTATTTACACTATAACATTCAGGTTTAGATCATTCTCTCATAAGAAAATGCAAACTGCATATTAAACATTATTTTAACGCATACAAGCAGTTTTTACATGCTTTATGACAATTAGGGGCAAATGAGTCCTTTTAGGCAAAATTGCTTTATTTCATGAAGGTTAGTCCATTTACACCTTATAATTCAGGTTTGGATTATTCTCTCATTAGAAAATGCAAACTGCATATTAACCATTATTTTAACGCAGACAAGCAGTTTTTACATGCTTTACGACAATTAGGTGCAAATGAGTCCTTATAGGCAAAATTGCTATATTTCACAAAGGTAAGTTTACTTACACTATAACATTCAGGTTTGGATCATTCTCTCACAAGAAAATGCAAACTGCATATTAACTATTATTTTAACGCATACTAGCAGTTTTTACATGCTTTATGACAATTAGGTGCAAATGAGTCCCTATAGGCAAAATTGCTTTATTTCATGAGAGTAAGTCTATAATTTACACTATAACATTCAGGTTTGGATCATTATCTCATAAGAAAATGCAAACTGAATATTGACTATCATTTTCACGCAGACAAGCAGTTTTTACATGGTTTACGACAATTAGGTGGAAATAAGTCCTTAAAGGCAAAATTGTTTTATTTCACAAAGGTAAGTTTACTTTCACTATAACATTCAGGTTTGGATCATTCTCTCATAAGAAAATGCAAACTGCATATTAACCATTATTTTAACGCAGACAAGCAGTTTTTACATGCTTTACGACAATTAGGTGCAAATGAGTCCTTATAGGCAAAATTGCTATATTTCACAAAGGTAAGTTTACTTTCACTATAACATTCAGGTTTGGATCATTCTCTCATAAGAAAATGCAAACTGCATATTAACCATTATTTTAACGCACACAAGCAGTTTTTACATGCTTTATGTCAATTAGGGGCAAATGAGTCCTTATAGGCAAAATTGCTTTATTTCATGAGAGTTAGTCTATTTACACTATAACATTTAGGTTTGGATCATTCTCTCATAAGAAAATGCAAACTGCATATTTACTAGCATTTTAACGCATACAATCAGTTTTTACATGCTTTATGACAATTAGGTACAAATGAGTCCTTATAGGCAAAATTGCTTTATTTTATGAGGGAAAGTTTATTTACACTATAACATTCAGGTTTAGATCATTCTCTCATAAGAAAATGCAAACTGCATATTAACCATTATTTTAACGCACACAAGCAGTTTTTACATGCTTTATGTCAATTAGGGGCAAATGAGTCCTTATAGGCAAAATTGCTTTATTTCATGAAGGTTAGTCTATTTACACTATAACATTCAGGTTTGGATTATTCTCACATAAGAAAATGCAAACTGCATATTAACCATTATTTTAACGCAGACAGGCAGTTTTTACATGCTTTACGACAATTAGGGGCAAATGAGTCCTTATAGGCAAAATTGCTTTATTTTATGAGGGTAAGTCTATTAGGACTATAACATTCAGGTTTGGATCATTCTCTCATAAGAAAATGCAATCTGAATATTGACTATCATTTACACGCAGACAAGCAGTTTTTACATGGTTTACGACAACTAGGTACAAATAAGTCCTTAAAGGCAAAATTGTTTTATTTCACAAAGGTAAAAGTCTTCTTTCACTATAACATTCAGGTTTGGATCATTCTCTCATAAGAAAATGCAAACTGTATATTAACTATTACTTTTACGCATACAAGCAGTTTTTACAAGCTTTATGACAATAAGGTGCAAATGAGTCCTTTTAGGCAAAATTGCTTTATTTCATGAGAGTTAGTCTATTTACACTATAACATTTCGGTTTGGATCATTCTCTCATAAGAAAATGCAATCTGCATATTTACTATCATTTTAACGCATACAAGCAGTTTTTACATGCTTTATGACAATTAGGTGCAAATGAGTCCTTATAGGCAAAATTGCTTTATTTCATGAGGGTAAGCCTATTTACAATATAACATTCAGGTTTGGATCATTCTCTCATAAGAAAATGCAAACTGCATATTAACCGTTATTTAAACGCAGACAAGCAGTTTTTACATGCTTTACGACAATTAGGTGCAAATGAGTCTTTATAGGCAAAATTGCTTTATTTCATGAGGGTAAGCCAATTTACACTATAACATTTAGGTTTGGATCATTCTCTCATAAGAAAATGCAAACTGCATATTTACTATCATTTTCACGCAGAAAAGCAGTTTTTACATGCTTCACGACAATTGCGTGCAAATGAGTCCTTATAGGCAAAATTGCTTTATTATACAAAGGTAAGTCTGTTTACACTATAACATTCAGGTTTGGAACATTCTCTCGTAAGAAAATGCAAACTGCATATTAACCATTATTTTAACGCATACAAGCAGTTTTTACATGCTTTATGGCAATTAGGGGCAAATGAGTCCTTATAGGCAAAATTGCTTTATTTCATAAAGGCTAGTCTATTTACACTATAACATTCAGGTTTGGATTATTCTTTCATAAGAAAATGCAAACTGCATATTAACCATTATTTTAACGCAGACAAGCAGTTTTTACATGCTTTATGACAATTAGGGGCAAATGAGTCCTTATAGGCAAAATTGCTTTATTTCATTAAGGTAAGTCTATTTACACTATAACATTCAGGTTTGGATCATTCTCTCATAAGAAAATGCAAACTGCATATTAACTATTATTTTAACGCAGACAAGCAGTTTTTACATGCTTTACAATTAGGTGCAAATTAGTCCTTATAGGCAAAATTGCTTTATTTTACAAAGGTAAGTTTACTAAAACTATAACATTCAGGTTTGGATCATTCTCTCATAAGAAAATGCAAAACTGCATATTAACTATTATTTTAACGCATACAAGCAGTTTTAACTAGCTTTATGACAATTAGGTGCAAATGAGTCTTTTTAGGCAAAATTGCTTTATTTCATGAGGGTTAGTCTATTTACACTATAACATTTAGGTTTGGATCATTCTCTCATAAGAAAATGCAAACTGCATATTAACCATTATTTTAACGCATACAAGCAGTTTTTACATGCTTTATGACAATTAGGGGCAAATGAGTCCTTCTAGGCAAAATTGCTTTATTTCATGAAGGTTAGTCTATTTACACTATAACATTTAGGTTTGGATCATTCTTTCATAAGAAAATGCAAACTGCATATTTACTATCATTTTAACGCATACAAGCAGTTCTTACATGCTTTATGACAATTAGGTGCAAATAAGTCCTTATAGGCAAAATTGCTTTATTTCATGAGAGTAAGTCTATTTACACTATAACATTCAGGTTTAGATCATTCTCTCATAAGAAAATGCAAACTGCATATTAACCATTATTTTAACGCATACAAGCAGTTTTTACATGCTTTATGACAATTAGGGGCAAATGAGTCCTTTTAGGCAAAATTGCTTTATTTCATGAAGGTTAGTCCATTTACACCTTATAATTCAGGTTTGGATTATTCTCTCATAAGAAAATGCAAACTGCATATTAACCATTATTTTAACGCAGACAAGCAGTTTTTACATGCTTTACGACAATTAGGTGCAAATGAGTCCTTATAGGCAAAATAGCTTTATTTAACAAAGGTAAGTTTACTTACACTATAACATTCAGGTTTGGATCATTCTCTCACAAGAAAATGCAAACTGCATATTAACTATTATTTTAACGCATACAAGCAGTTTTTACATGCTTTATGACAATTAGGGGCAAATGAGTCCTTATAGGCAAAATTGCTTTATTTTATGAAGGTAAGTCTATTTACACTATAACATTCAGGTTTGGATCATTCTCTCATAAGAAAATGCAAACTGCATATTAACCATTATTTAAACGCAGACAAGCACTTTTTATATGCTTTAAGACAATTAGGGGCAAATGAGTCCTTATAGGCAAAATTGCTTTATTTCATAAAGGTAAGTCTATTTACACTATAACATTCAGGTTTGGATCTCTCTGTCATAAGAAAATGCAAACTGCATATTAACCATTATTTAAACGCAGACAAGCAGTTTTTACATGCTTTACGACAATTAGGTGCAAATGAGTCTTTATAGACAAAATTGCTTTATTTCATGAGGGTTAGTCTATTTACTCTATAACATTCAGGTTTGGATCATTCTCTCATAAGAAAATGCAAACAGCATATTTACTATCATTTTCACGCAGACAAGCAGTTTTTACATGTTTCACGACAATTGCATGCAAATGAGTCCTTATAGTCGAAATTGCTTTATTTTACAAAGGTAAGTCTATTTACACTATAACATTCAGGTTTGGATCATTCTCTCATAAGAAAATGCAAACTGCATATTAACCATTATTTTAACGCAGACAAGCAGTTTTTACATGCTTTACGACAATTAGGTGCAAATGAGTCCTTATAGGCAAAATTGCTTTATTTTACAAAGGTAAGTTTACTTAATCTATAACATTCAGGTTTGGATCATTCTCTCATAATAAAATGCAAACTGCATATTAACTATTATTTTAACGCATACAAGCAGTTTTTACAAGCTTTATGACAATTATGTGCAAATGAGTCCTTTTAGGCAAAATTGCTTAATTTAATGAGGGTTAGTCTATTTACACTATAACATTTATTTTTGGATCATTCTCTCATAAGAAAATGCAAACTGCATATTTACTATCATTTTAACGCATACAAACAGTTTTTACATGCTTTATGACGATTAGGGGCAAATGAGTCCTTATAGGCAAAATTGCTTTATTTCATGAGGGTAAGTCTATTTACACTATAACATCCAGGTTTGGATCTTTCTCTCATAAGAAAATGCAAACTGCATATTTACTATCATTTTAACGCATACAAGCAGTTTTTACATGCTTTATGACAATTAGGTGCAAATAAGTCCTTATAGGCAAAATTGCTTTATTTCATGAGAGTAATACTATTTACACTATAACATTCAGGTTTAGATCATTCTCTCATAAGAAAATGCAAACTGCATATTAACCATTATTTTAACGCATACAAGCAGTTTTTACATGCTTTATGACAATTAGGGGCAAATGAGTCCTTTTAGGCAAAATTGCTTTATTTCATGAAGGTTAGTCCATTTACACCTTATAATTCAGGTTTGGATTATTCTCTCATAAGAAAATGCAAACTGCATATTAACCATTATTTTAACGCAGACAAGCAGTTTTTACATGCTTTACGACAATTAGGTGCAAATGAGTCCTTATAGGCAAAATTGCTTTATTTCACAAAGGTAAGTTTACTTACACTATAACATTCAGGTTTGGATCATTCTCTCATAAGAAAATGCAAACTGCATATTAACCATTATTTAAACGCAGACAAGCAGTTTTTACATGCTTTACGACAATTAGGTGCAAATAAGTCTTTATAGGCAAAATTGCTTTATTTTACAAAGGTAAGTCTATTTACACTATAACATTCAGGTTTGGATCATTCTCTCATAAGAAAATGCAAACTGCATATTTACTATCATTTTCACGCAGACAAGCAGTTTTTACATGCTTCACGACAATTGCGTGCAAATGAGTCCTTATAGGCAAAATTGCTTTATTTTACAAAGGTATGTCTATTTACACTATAACATTCAGGTTTAGATCATTCTCTCATAAGAAAATGCAAACTGCATATTAACCATTATTTTAACGCATACAAGCAGTTTTTACATGCTTTATGACAATTAGGGGCAAATGAGTCCTTTTAGTCAAAATTGCTTTATTTCATGAAGGTTAGTCCATTTACACCTTATAATTCAGGTTTGGATTATTCTCTCATAAGAAAATGCAAACTGCATATTAACCATTATTTTAACGCAGACAAGCAGTTTTTACATGCTTTACGACAATTAGGTGCAAATGAGTCCTTATAGGCAAAATTGCTTTATTTTACAAAGGTAAGTTTACTTACACTATAACATTCAGGTTTGGATCATTCTCTCACAAGAAAATGCAAACTGCATATTAACTATTATTTTAACGCATACGAGCAGTTTTTACATGCTTTATGACAATTAGGTGCAAATGAGTCCTTATAGGCAAAATTGCTTTATTTCACAAAGGTAAGTTTACTTACACTATAACATTCAGGTTTGGATCATTCTCTCATAAGAAAATGCAAACTGAATATTGACTATCATTTTCACGCAAACAAGCAGTTTTTACATGGTTTACGACAATTAGGTGCAAATAAGTCCTTAAAGGCAAAATTGTTTTATTTCACAAAGGTAAGTCTACTTTCACTATAACATTCAGGTTTGGATCATTCTCTCATAATAAAATGCAAACTGCATATTAACCATTATTTAAACGCAGACAAGCAGTTTTTACATGCTTTACGACAATTAGGTGCAAATGAGTCTTTATAGGCAAAATTGCTTTATTTCATGAGGGTAAGCCAATTTACACTATAACATTTAGGTTTGGATCATTCTCTCATAAGAAAATGCAAACTGCATATTTACTATCATTTTCACGCAGAAAAGCAGTTTTTACATGCTTCACGACAATTGCGTGCAAATGAGTCCTTATAGGCAAAATTGCTTTATTATACAAAGGTAAGTCTGTTTACACTATAACATTCAGGTTTGGAACATTCTCTCGTAAGAAAATGCAAACTGCATATTAACCATTATTTTAACGCATACAAGCAGTTTTTACATGCTTTATGGCAATTAGGGGCAAATGAGTCCTTATAGGCAAAATTGCTTTATTTCATAAAGGTTAGTCTATTTACACTATAACATTCAGGTTTGGATTATTCTTTCATAAGAAAATGCAAACTGCATATTAACCATTATTTTAACGCAGACAAGCAGTTTTTACATGCTTTATGACAATTAGGGGCAAATGAGTCCTTATAGGCAAAATTGCTTTATTTCATTAAGGTAAGTCTATTTACACTATAACATTCAGGTTTGGATCATTCTCTCATAAGAAAATGCAAACTGCATATTAACTATTATTTTAACGCAGACAAGCAGTTTTTACATGCTTTACAATTAGGTGCAAATTAGTCCTTATAGGCAAAATTGCTTTATTTTACAAAGGTAAGTTTACTTAAACTATAACATTCAGGTTTGGATCATTCTCTCATAAGAAAATGCAAAACTGCATATTAACTATTATTTTAACGCATACAAGCAGTTTTAACTAGCTTTATGACAATTAGGTGCAAATGAGTCTTTTTAGGCAAAATTGCTTTATTTCATGAGGGTTAGTCTATTTACACTATAACATTTAGGTTTGGATCATTCTCTCATAAGAAAATGCAAACTGCATATTAACCATTATTTTAACGCATACAAGCAGTTTTTACATGCTTTATGACAATTAGGGGCAAATGAGTCCTTCTAGGCAAAATTGCTTTATTTCATGAAGGTTAGTCTATTTACACTATAACATTTAGGTTTGGATCATTCTTTCATAAGAAAATGCAAACTGCATATTTACTATCATTTTAACGCATACAAGCAGTTCTTACATGCTTTATGACAATTAGGTGCAAATAAGTCCTTATAGGCAAAATTGCTTTATTTCATGAGAGTAAGTCTATTTACACTATAACATTCAGGTTTAGATCATTCTCTCATAAGAAAATGCAAACTGCATATTAACCATTATTTTAACGCATACAAGCAGTTTTTACATGCTTTATGACAATTAGGGGCAAATGAGTCCTTTTAGGCAAAATTGCTTTATTTCATGAAGGTTAGTCCATTTACACCTTATAATTCAGGTTTGGATTATTCTCTCATAAGAAAATGCAAACTGCATATTAACCATTATTTTAACGCAGACAAGCAGTTTTTACATGCTTTACGACAATTAGGTGCAAATGAGTCCTTATAGGCAAAATAGCTTTATTTAACAAAGGTAAGTTTACTTACACTATAACATTCAGGTTTGGATCATTCTCTCACAAGAAAATGCAAACTGCATATTAACTATTATTTTAACGCATACAAGCAGTTTTTACATGCTTTATGACAATTAGGTGCAAATGAGTCCTTATAGGCTAAATTGCTTTATTTCATGAGGGTAAGTCTATTTACACTATAACATTCAGGTTTGGATCATTCTCTCATAAGAAAATGCAAACTGCATATTAACCATTATTTTAACGCTGACAAGCAGTTTTTACATGCTTTACGACAATTAGGTGCCAATGAGTCCTTATAGGCAAAATTGATTTATTTCATGAAGGTTAGTCTATTTACACTATAACATTCAGGTTTGGATCATTCTCTCATAAGAAAATGCAAACTGCATATTAATCATTATTTTAACGCATACAAGCAGTTTTTACATGCTTTATGACAATTAGGGGCAAATGAGTCCTTATAGGCAAAATTGCTTTATTTTATGAAGGTAAGTCTATTTACACTATAACATTCAGGTTTGGATCATTCTCTCATAAGAAAATGCAAACTGCATATTAACCATTATTTAAACGCAGACAAGCACTTTTTATATGCTTTAAGACAATTAGGGGCAAATGAGTCCTTATAGGCAAAATTGCTTTACTTCATAAAGGTAAGTCTATTTACACTATAACATTCAGGTTTGGATCTCTCTGTCATAAGAAAATGCAAACTGCATATTAACCATTATTTAAACGCAGACAAGCAGTTTTTACATGCTTTACGACAATTAGGTGCAAATGAGTCTTTATAGACAAAATTGCTTTATTTCATGAGGGTTAGTCTATTTACTCTATAACATTCAGGTTTGGATCATTCTCTCATAAGAAAATGCAAACAGCATATTTACTATCATTTTCACGCAGACAAGCAGTTTTTACATGTTTCACGACAATTGCATGCAAATGAGTCCTTATAGTCGAAATTGCTTTATTTTACAAAGGTAAGTCTATTTACACTATAACATTCAGGTTTGGATCATTCTCTCATAATAAAATGCAAACTGCATATTAACCATTATTTTAACGCAGACAAGCAGTTTTTACATGCTTTACGACAATTAGGTGCAAATGAGTCCTTATAGGCAAAATTGCTTTATTTTACAAAGGTAAGTTTACTTAATCTATAACATTCAGGTTTGGATCATTCTCTCATAATAAAATGCAAACTGCATATTAACTATTATTTTAACGCATACAAGCAGTTTTTACAAGCTTTATGACAATTATGTGCAAATGAGTCCTTTTAGGCAAAATTGCTTAATTTAATGAGGGTTAGTCTATTTACACTATAACATTTATTTTTGGATCATTCTCTCATAAGAAAATGCAAACTGCATATTTACTATCATTTTAACGCATACAAACAGTTTTTACATGCTTTATGACGATTAGGGGCAAATGAGTCCTTATAGGCAAAATTGCTTTATTTCATGAGGGTAAGTCTATTTACACTATAACATCCAGGTTTGGATCTTTCTCTCATAAGAAAATGCAAACTGCATATTTACTATCATTTTAACGCATACAAGCAGTTTTTACATGCTTTATGACAATTAGGTGCAAATAAGTCCTTATAGGCAAAATTGCTTTATTTCATGAGAGTAATACTATTTACACTATAACATTCAGGTTTAGATCATTCTCTCATAAGAAAATGCAAACTGCATATTAACCATTATTTTAACGCATACAAGCAGTTTTTACATGCTTTATGACAATTAGGGGCAAATGAGTCCTTTTAGGCAAAATTGCTTTATTTCATGAAGGTTAGTCCATTTACACCTTATAATTCAGGTTTGGATTATTCTCTCATAAGAAAATGCAAACTGCATATTAACCATTATTTTAACGCAGACAAGCAGTTTTTACATGCTTTACGACAATTAGGTGCAAATGAGTCCTTATAGGCAAAATTGCTTTATTTCACAAAGGTAAGTTTACTTACACTATAACATTCAGGTTTGGATCATTCTCTCATAAGAAAATGCAAACTGCATATTAACCATTATTTAAACGCAGACAAGCAGTTTTTACATGCTTTACGACAATTAGGTGCAAATAAGTCTTTATAGGCAAAATTGCTTTATTTTACAAAGGTAAGTCTATTTACACTATAACATTCAGGTTTGGATCATTCTCTCATAAGAAAATGCAAACTGCATATTTACTATCATTTTCACGCAGACAAGCAGTTTTTACATGCTTCACGACAATTGCGTGCAAATGAGTCCTTATAGGCAAAATTGCTTTATTTTACAAAGGTATGTCTATTTACACTATAACATTCAGGTTTAGATCATTCTCTCATAAGAAAATGCAAACTGCATATTAACCATTATTTTAACGCATACAAGCAGTTTTTACATGCTTTATGACAATTAGGGGCAAATGAGTCCTTTTAGTCAAAATTGCTTTATTTCATGAAGGTTAGTCCATTTACACCTTATTATTCAGGTTTGGATTATTCTCTCATAAGAAAATGCAAACTGCATATTAACCATTATTTTAACGCAGACAAGCAGTTTTTACATGCTTTACGACAATTAGGTGCAAATGAGTCCTTATAGGCAAAATTGCTTTATTTTACAAAGGTAAGTTTACTTACACTATAACATTCAGGTTTGGATCATTCTCTCACAAGAAAATGCAAACTGCATATTAACTATTATTTTAACGCATACGAGCAGTTTTTACATGCTTTATGACAATTAGGTGCAAATGAGTCCTTATAGGCAAAATTGCTTTATTTCACAAAGGTAAGTTTACTTACACTATAACATTCAGGTTTGGATCATTCTCTCATAAGAAAATGCAAACTGAATATTGACTATCATTTTCACGCAAACAAGCAGTTTTTACATGGTTTACGACAATTAGGTGCAAATAAGTCCTTAAAGGCAAAATTGTTTTATTTCACAAAGGTAAGTCTACTTTCACTATAACATTCAGGTTTGGATCATTCTCTCATAAGAAAATGTAAACTGCATATTAACCATTATTTTAACGCAGACAAGCAGTTTTTACATGCTTTATGACAATTAGGGGCAAATGAGTCCTTATAGGCAAAATTGCTTTATTTCATTAAGGTAAGTCTATTTACACTATAACATTCAGGTTTGGATCATTCTCTCATAAGAAAATGCAAACTGCATATTAACTATTATTTTAACGCAGACAAGCAGTTTTTACATGCTTTACAATTAGGTGCAAATTAGTCCTTATAGGCAAAATTGCTTTATTTTACAAAGGTAAGTTTACTTAAACTATAACATTCAGGTTTGGATCATTCTCTCATAAGAAAATGCAAAACTGCATATTAACTATTATTTTAACGCATACAAGCAGTTTTAACTAGCTTTATGACAATTAGGTGCAAATGAGTCTTTTTAGGCAAAATTGCTTTATTTCATTAAGGTAAGTCTATTTACACTATAACATTCAGGTTTGGATCATTCTCTCATAAGAAAATGCAAACTGCATATTAACCATTATTTAAACGCAGACAAGCAGTTTTTACATGCTTTACGACAATTAGGTGCAAATGAGTCTTTATAGGCAAAATTGCTTAATTTCATGAGGGTAAGCCAATTTACACTATAACATTTAGGTTTGGATCATTCTCTCATAAGAAAATGCAAACTGCATATTTACTATCATTTTCACGCAGAAAAGCAGTTTTTACATGCTTCACGACAATTGCGTGCAAATGAGTCCTTATAGGCAAAATTGCTTTATTATACAAAGGTAAGTCTGTTTACACTATAACATTCAGGTTTGGAACATTCTCTCGTAAGAAAATGCAAACTGCATATTAACCATTATTTTAACGCATACAAGCAGTTTTTACATGCTTTATGGCAATTAGGGGCAAATGAGTCCTTATAGGCAAAATTGCTTTATTTCATAAAGGTTAGTCTATTTACACTATAACATTCAGGTTTGGATTATTCTTTCATAAGAAAATGCAAACTGCATATTAACCATTATTTTAACGCAGACAAGCAGTTTTTACATGCTTTATGACAATTAGGGGCAAATGAGTCCTTATAGGCAAAATTGCTTTATTTCATTAAGGTAAGTCTATTTACACTATAACATTCAGGTTTGGATCATTCTCTCATAAGAAAATGCAAACTGCATATTAACTATTATTTTAACGCAGACAAGCAGTTTTTACATGCTTTACAATTAGGTGCAAATTAGTCCTTATAGGCAAAATTGCTTTATTTTACAAAGGTAAGTTTACTTAAACTATAACATTCAGGTTTGGATCATTCTCTCATAAGAAAATGCAAAACTGCATATTAACTATTATTTTAACGCATACAAGCAGTTTTAACTAGCTTTATGACAATTAGGTGCAAATGAGTCTTTTTAGGCAAAATTGCTTTATTTCATGAGGGTTAGTCTATTTACAATATAACATTTAGGTTTGGATCATTCTCTCATAAGAAAATGCAAACTGCATATTAACCATTATTTTAACGCATACAAGCAGTTTTTACATGCTTTATGACAATTAGGGGCAAATGAGTCCTTCTAGGCAAAATTGCTTTATTTCATGAAGGTTAGTCTATTTACACTATAACATTTAGGTTTGGATCATTCTTTCATAAGAAAATGCAAACTGCATATTTACTATCATTTTAACGCATACAAGCAGTTCTTACATGCTTTATGACAATTAGGTGCAAATAAGTCCTTATAGGCAAAATTGCTTTATTTCATGAGAGTAAGTCTATTTACACTATAACATTTAGGTTTAGATCATTCTCTCATAAGAAAATGCAAACTGCATATTAACCATTATTTTAACGCATACAAGCAGTTTTTACATGCTTTATGACAATTAGGGGCAAATGAGTCCTTTTAGGCAAAATTGCTTTATTTCATGAAGGTTAGTCCATTTACACCTTATAATTCAGGTTTGGATTATTCTCTCATAAGAAAATGCAAACTGCATATTAACCATTATTTTAACGCAGACAAGCAGTTTTTACATGCTTTACGACAATTAGGTGCAAATGAGTCCTTATAGGCAAAATAGCTTTATTTAACAAAGGTAAGTTTACTTACACTATAACATTCAGGTTTGGATCATTCTCTCACAAGAAAATGCAAACTGCATATTAACTATTATTTTAACGCATACAAGCAGTTTTTACATGCTTTATGACAATTAGGTGCAAATGAGTCCTTATAGGCTAAATTGCTTTATTTCATGAGGGTAAGTCTATTTACACTATAACATTCAGGTTTGGATCATTCTCTCATAAGAAAATGCAAACTGCATATTAACCATTATTTTAACGCTGACAAGCAGTTTTTACATGCTTTACGACAATTAGGTGCCAATGAGTCCTTATAGGCAAAATTGATTTATTTCATGAAGGTTAGTCTATTTACACTATAACATTCAGGTTTGGATCATTCTCTCATAAGAAAATGCAAACTGCATATTAATCATTATTTTAACGCATACAAGCAGTTTTTACATGCTTTATGACAATTAGGGGCAAATGAGTCCTTATAGGCAAAATTGCTTTATTTTATGAAGGTAAGTCTATTTACACTATAACATTCAGGTTTGGATCATTCTCTCATAAGAAAATGCAAACTGCATATTAACCATTATTTAAACGCAGACAAGCACTTTTTATATGCTTTAAGACAATTAGGGGCAAATGAGTCCTTATAGGCAAAATTGCTTTATTTCATAAAGGTAAGTCTATTTACACTATAACATTCAGGTTTGGATCTCTCTGTCATAAGAAAATGCAAACTGCATATTAACCATTATTTAAACGCAGACAAGCAGTTTTTACATGCTTTACGACAATTAGGTGCAAATGAGTCTTTATAGACAAAATTGCTTTATTTCATGAGGGTTAGTCTATTTACTCTATAACATTCAGGTTTGGATCATTCTCTCATAAGAAAATGCAAACAGCATATTTACTATCATTTTCACGCAGACAAGCAGTTTTTACATGTTTCACGACAATTGCATGCAAATGAGTCCTTATAGTCGAAATTGCTTTATTTTACAAAGGTAAGTCTATTTACACTATAACATTCAGGTTTGGATCATTCTCTCATAAGAAAATGCAAACTGCATATTAACCATTATTTTAACGCAGACAAGCAGTTTTTACATGCTTTACGACAATTAGGTGCAAATGAGTCCTTATAGGCAAAATTGCTTTATTTTACAAAGGTAAGTTTACTTAATCTATAACATTCAGGTTTGGATCATTCTCTCATAATAAAATGCAAACTGCATATTAACTATTATTTTAACGCATACAAGCAGTTTTTACAAGCTTTATGACAATTATGTGCAAATGAGTCCTTTTAGGCAAAATTGCTTAATTTAATGAGGGTTAGTCTATTTACACTATAACATTTATTTTTGGATCATTCTCTCATAAGAAAATGCAAACTGCATATTTACTATCATTTTAACGCATACAAACAGTTTTTACATGCTTTATGACGATTAGGGGCAAATGAGTCCTTATAGGCAAAATTGCTTTATTTCATGAGGGTAAGTCTATTTACACTATAACATCCAGGTTTGGATCTTTCTCTCATAAGAAAATGCAAACTGCATATTTACTATCATTTTAACGCATACAAGCAGTTTTTACATGCTTTATGACAATTAGGTGCAAATAAGTCCTTATAGGCAAAATTGCTTTATTTCATGAGAGTAATACTATTTACACTATAACATTCAGGTTTAGATCATTCTCTCATAAGAAAATGCAAACTGCATATTAACCATTATTTTAACGCATACAAGCAGTTTTTACATGCTTTATGACAATTAGGGGCAAATGAGTCCTTTTAGGCAAAATTGCTTTATTTCATGAAGGTTAGTCCATTTACACCTTATAATTCAGGTTTGGATTATTCTCTCATAAGAAAATGCAAACTGCATATTAACCATTATTTTAACGCAGACAAGCAGTTTTTACATGCTTTACGACAATTAGGTGCAAATGAGTCCTTATAGGCAAAATTGCTTTATTTCACAAAGGTAAGTTTACTTACACTATAACATTCAGGTTTGGATCATTCTCTCATAAGAAAATGCAAACTGCATATTAACCATTATTTAAACGCAGACAAGCAGTTTTTACATGCTTTACGACAATTAGGTGCAAATAAGTCTTTATAGGCAAAATTGCTTTATTTTACAAAGGTAAGTCTATTTACACTATAACATTCAGGTTTGGATCATTCTCTCATAAGAAAATGCAAACTGCATATTTACTATCATTTTCACGCAGACAAGCAGTTTTTACATGCTTCACGACAATTGCGTGCAAATGAGTCCTTATAGGCAAAATTGCTTTATTTTACAAAGGTATGTCTATTTACACTATAACATTCAGGTTTAGATCATTCTCTCATAAGAAAATGCAAACTGCATATTAACCATTATTTTAACGCATACAAGCAGTTTTTACATGCTTTATGACAATTAGGGGCAAATGAGTCCTTTTAGTCAAAATTGCTTTATTTCATGAAGGTTAGTCCATTTACACCTTATAATTCAGGTTTGGATTATTCTCTCATAAGAAAATGCAAACTGCATATTAACCATTATTTTAACGCAGACAAGCAGTTTTTACATGCTTTACGACAATTAGGTGCAAATGAGTCCTTATAGGCAAAATTGCTTTATTTTACAAAGGTAAGTTTACTTACACTATAACTTTCAGGTTTGGATCATTCTCTCACAAGAAAATGCAAACTGCATATTAACTATTATTTTAACGCATACGAGCAGTTTTTACATGCTTTATGACAATTAGGTGCAAATGAGTCCTTATAGGCAAAATTGCTTTATTTCACAAAGGTAAGTTTACTTACACTATAACATTCAGGTTTGGATCATTCTCTCATAAGAAAATGCAAACTGAATATTGACTATCATTTTCACGCAAACAAGCAGTTTTTACATGGTTTACGACAATTAGGTGCAAATAAGTCCTTAAAGGCAAAATTGTTTTATTTCACAAAGGTAAGTCTACTTTCACTATAACATTCAGGTTTGGATCATTCTCTCATAAGAAAATGCAAACTGCATATTAACCATTATTTTAACGCAGACAAGCAGTTTTTACATGCTTCACGACAATTGCGTGCAAATGAGTCCTTATAGAAAAAATTGCTTTATTTCACAAAGGTAAGTTTACTTAATCTATAACATTCAGGTTTGGATCATTCTCTCATAAGAAAATGCAAACTGCATATTAACCATTATTTTAACGCATACAAGCAGTTTTTACATGCTTTATGACAATTAGGGGCAAATGAGTCCTTATAGGCAAAATTGCTTTATTTCATGAAGGTAAGTCTATTTACACTATAACATTCAGGTTTGATTCATTCTCTCATAAGAAAATGCAAACTGCATATTAACCATTATTTTAACGCTGACAAGCAATTTTTACATGCTTTACGACAATTAAGGTGCAAATGAGTCCTTATAGGCAAAATTGCTTTATTTCATGAGGGTAAGTCTATTTACGCTATAACATTCAGGTTTTGATCATTCTCTCATAAGAAAATGCAAACTGCATATTAACCATTATTTTAACGCAGACAAGCAGTTTTTACAAGCTTTATGACAATTAGGTGCAAACAAGTCTTTATAGGCAAAATTGCTTTATTTCATGAGGTTTAGTCTATTTACACTATAACTTTTAGGTTTGGATCATTCTCTCATTAGAAAATGCAAACTGCATATTAACGATTATTTTAACGCTGACAAGCAGTTTTTACATGCTTTACGACAATTAGGTACAAATGAGTCCTTATAGGCAAAATTGCTTTATTTCATGAGGGTAAGTCTATTTACACTATAACATTCAGGTTTGGATCATTCTCTCATAAGAAAATGCAAACTGCATATTAACCATTATTTTAACGCATACAAGCAGTTTTTACATGCTTTATGACAATTCGGGGCAAATGAGTCCTTATAGGCAAAATTGCTTTATTTCATGAAGGTAAGTCTATTTACACTATAACATTCAGGTTTGGATCTATCTGTCATAAGAAAATGCAAACTGCATATTAACCATTATTTAAACGCAGACAAGCAGTTTTTACATGCTTTACGACAATTAGGTGCAAATGAGTCTTTATAGGCAAAATTGCTTTATTTCATGAGGGTAAATCCATTTACACTATAACATTCAGGTTTGGATCATTCTCTCATAAGAAAATGCAAACTGCATATTAACCATTATTTTAACGCATACAAGCAGTTTTTACATGTTTCACGACAATTGCATGCAAATGAGTCCTTATAGGCAAAATTGCTTTATTTTACAAAGGTAAGTCTATTTACACTATAACATTCAGGTTTGGATCATTCTCTCATAAGAAAATGCAAACTGCATATTAACCATTATTTTAACGCTGACAAGCAGTTTTTACATGCTTTACGACAATTATGTGCAAATGAGTCCTTATAGGCAAAATTACTTTATTTCATGAGGGTAAGTCTATTTACACTATAGCATTCAGCTTTGGATCATTCTCTCATAAGAAAATGCAAACTGCATATTTACTATCATTTTCACGCAGACAAGCAGTTTTTACATGCTTCACGACAATTGAGTGCAAATGAGTCCTTATAGGCAAAATTGCTTTATTTTACAAAGGTAAGCCTATTTACACTATAACATTCAGGTTTGGATCATTCTCTCATAAGAAAATGCAAACTGCATATTAACCATTATTTTAACGCAGACAAGCAGTTTTTACATGCTTTATGACAATTAGGGGCAAATGAGTCCTTATAGGCAAAATTGCTTTATTTCATGAAGGTAAGTCTATTTACACTATAACATTCAGGTTTGGATCATTCTCTCATAAGAAAATGCAAACTGCATATTAACCATTATTTTAACGCATTCAAGCAGTTTTTATATGCTTTATGACAATTAGGGGCAAATGAGTCCTTATAGGCAAAATTGCTTTATTTCATGAAGGTTAGTCTATTTACACTTTAACATTCAGGTTTGGATCTCTCTGTCAATAGAAAATGCAATCTGCATATTAACCATTATTTAAACGCAGACAAGCAGTTTTTACATGCTTTACGACAATTAGGTGCAAATGAGTCTTTATAGGCAAAATTGCTTTATTTCATAAGGGTAAGTCTATTTACACTATAACATTCAGGTTTGGATCATTCTCTCATAAGAAAATGCAAACAGCATATTTACTATCATTTTCACGCAGACAAGCAGTTTTTACATGTTTCACGACAATTGCATGCAAATGAGTCCTTATAGTCGAAATTGCTTTATTTTACAAAGGTTAGTCTATTTACACTATAACATTCAGGTTTGGATCATTCTCTCATAAGAAAATGCAAACTGCATATTGACTATTATTTTAACGCATACAACAGTTTTAACAAGCTTTATGACAATTAGGTGCAAATGAGTCCTTTTAGGCAAAATTGCTTTATTTCATGAGGGTTAGTCTATTTACACTATAACTTTTAGGTTTGGATCATTCTCTCACTAGAAAATGCAAACTGCATATTAACCATTATTTTAACGCAGACAAGCTGTTTTTACATGCTTTACGACAATTAGGTGCAAATGAGTCCTTATAGGCAAAATTGCTTTATTTTACAAAGGTAAGTTTACTTAATCTATAACATTCAGGTTTGGATCATTCTCTCATAAGAAAATGCAAACTGCATATTAACTATTATTTTAACGCATACAAGCAGTTTTTACAAGCTTTATGACAATTAGGTGCAAATAAGTCCTTTTAGGCAAAATTGCTTAATTTAATGAGGGTTAGTCTATTTACACTATAACATTTAGGTTTGGATCATTCTCTCATAAGAAAATGCAAACTGCATATTTACTATCATTTTAACGCATACAAGCAGTTTTTACATGCTTTATGACAATTGGGGGCAAATGAGTCCTTATAGGCAAAATTGCTTTATTTCATGAAGGTAAGTCTATTTACATTATAACATTCAGGTTTGGATCTCTCTGTCATAAGAAAATGCAAACTGCATATTAACCATTATTTAAACGCAGACAAGCAGTTTTTACATGTTTCACGACAATTGCATGCAAATGAGTCCTTATAGGCAAAATTGCTTTATTTTACAAAGGTAAGTCTATTTACACTATAACATTCAGGTTTGGATCATTCTCTCATAAGAAAATGCAAACTGCATATTAACCATTATTTTAACGCTGACAAGCAGTTTTTACATGCTTTACGACAATTAGGTGCAAATGAGTCCTTATAGGCAAAATTGCTTTATTTCATGAGGGTAAGTCTATTTACACTATAGCATTCAGGTTTGGATCATTCTCTCATAAGAAAATGCAAACTGCATATTTACTATCATTTTCACGCAGACAAGCAGTTTTTACATGCTTCACGACAATTGAGTGCAAATGAGTCCTTATAGGCAAAATTGCTTTATTTTACAAAGGTAAGCCTATTTACACTATAACATTCAGGTTTGGATCATTCTCTCATAAGAAAATGCAAACTGCATATTAACCATTATTTTAACGCATACAAGCAGTTTTTATATGCTTTATGACAATTAGGGGCAAATGAGTCCTTATAGGCAAAATTGCTTTATTTCATGAGGGTTAGTCTATTTACACTATAACTTTTAGGTTTGGATCATTCTCTCATAAGAAAATGCAAACTGCATATTAACCATTATTTTAACGCAGACAAGCAGTTTTTACATGCTTTACGACAATTAGGTGCAAATGAGTCCTTATAGGCAAAATTGCTTTATTTTACAAAGGTAAGTTTACTTAATCTATAACATTCAGGTTTGGATCATTCTCTCATAATAAAATGCAAACTGCATATTAACTATTATTTTAACGCATACAAGCAGTTTTTACAAGCTTTATGACAATTAGGTGCAAATAAGTCCTTTTAGGCAAAATTGCTGAATTTAATGAGGGTTAGTCTATTTACACTATAACATTTAGGTTTGGATCATTCTCTCATAAGAAAATGCAAACTGCATATTTACTAAAATTTTAACGCATACAAGCAGTTTTTACATGCTTTATGACAATTAGGTGCAAATAAGTCCTTATAAGCAAAATTTCTTTATTTCATGAGAGTAAGTCTATTTACACTATAACATTCAGGTTTAGATCATTTTCTCATAAGAAAATGCAAACTGCATATTAACCATTATTTTAACGCAACAAGCAGTTTTTACATGCTTTATGACAATTAGGGGCAAATGAGTCCTTTTAGGCAAAATTGCTTTATTTCATGGAGGTTAGTCCATTTAAACCTTATAATTCAGGTTTGGATTATTCTCTCATAAGAAAATGCAAACTGCATATTAACCATTATTTTAACGCAGACAAGCAGTTTTTACATGCTTTAAGACAATTAGGGGCAAATGAGTCTTTATAGGCAAAATTGCTTTATTTTATGAGGGTAAGTCTATTTACACTATAACATTCAGGTTTGGATCATTCTCTCATAAGAAAATGCAAACTGCATATTAACCATTATTTAAACGCAATCAAGCAGTTTTTACATGCTTTATGACAATTAGAGGCAAATGAGTCCATATAGGCAAAATTGCTTTATTTTATGAAGGTAAGTCTATTTACACTATAACATTCAGGTTTGGATCATTCTCTCATAAGAAAATGCAAACTGCATATTAACCATTATTTAAACGCAATCAAGCAGTTTTTACATGCTTTATGACAATTAGAGGCAAATGAGTCCATATAGGCAAAATTGCTTTATTTCATGAAGGTAAGTCTATTTACACTATAACATTCAGGTTTGGATCATTCTCTCATAAGAAAATGCAAACTGCATATTTACCATTATTTAAACGCAGACAAGCAGTTTTTACATGCTTTACGACAATTAGGTGCAAATAAGTCTTTATAGGCAAAATTGCTTTATTTCATAAAGGTAAGTCTATTTACACTAAAACATTCAGGTTTGGATCATTCTCTCATAAGAAAATGCAAACTGCATATTAACTATTATTTAAACGCAGACAAGCAGTTTTTACATGCTTCACGACAATTGCGTGCAAATGTGTCTTTATAGGCAAAATTGCTTTATTTTACAAAGGTAAGTCTATTTACACTATAACATTCAGGTTTGGATCATTCTCTCATAAGAAAATGCAAACTGCATATTTACCATTATTTTAACGAATACAAGCAGTTTTTACATGCTTTAAGACAATTAGGGGCAAATGAGTCTTTATAGGCAAAATTGCTTTATTTTATGAGAGTAAGTCTATTTACACTATAGCATTCAGGTTTAGATCATTCTCTCATAAGAAAATGCAAACTGAATATTGACTATCATTTTCACGCAGACAAGCAGTTTTTACATGGTTTACGACAATAGGGTGGAAATAAGTCCTTAAAGGCAAAATTGTTTTATTTCACAAAGGTAAGTCTACTTTCACTATAACATTCAGGTTTGGATCATTCTCTCATAAGAAAATGCAAACTTCATATTAACCATTATTTTAACGCATACAAGCAGTTTTTACATGCTTTATGACAATTAGAGGCAAATGAGTCCATATAGGCAAAATTGCTTTATTTCATGAAGGTAAGTCTATTTAAACTATAACATTCAGGTTTGGATCATTCTCTCATAAGAAAATGCAAACTGCATATTAACCATTATTTAAACGCAATCAAGCAGTTTTTACATGCTTTATGACAATAAGAGGCAAATGAGTCCATATAGGCTAAATTGCTTTATTTTATGAAGGTAAGTCTATTTACACTATAACATTCAGGTTTGGATCATTCTCTCATAAGAAAATGCAAACTGCATATTAACCATTATTTTAACGCATACAAGCAGTTTTTACATGCTTTATGTCAATTAGGGGCAAATGAGTCCTTATAGACAAAATTGCTTTATTTCATGAAGGTTAGTCTATTTACACTATAACATTCAGGTTTGGATCATTCTCTCATAAGAAAATGCAAACTGCATATTTACTATCATTTTCACGCAGACAAGCAGTTTTTACATGTTTCACGACAATTGCATGCAAATGAGTCCTTATAGTCGAAATTGCTTTATTTTACAAAGGTAAGTCTATTTACACTATAACATTCAGGTTTGGATCATTCTCTCATAATAAAATGCAAACTGCATATTAACCATTATTTTAACGCAGACAAGCAGTTTTTACATGCTTTACGACAATTAGGTGCAAATGAGTCCTTATAAGCAAAATTGCTTTATTTTACAAAGGTAAGTTTACTTAATCTATAACATTCAGGTTTGGATCATTCTCTCATAATAAAATGCAAACTGCATATTAACTATTATTTTAACGCATACAAGCAGTTTTTACAAGCTTTATGACAATTATGTGCAAATGAGTCCTTTTAGGCAAAATTGCTTAATTTAATGAGGGTTAGTCTATTTACACTATAACATTTATTTTTGGATCATTCTCTCATAAGAAAATGCAAACTGCATATTTACTATCATTTTAACGCATACAAACAGTTTTTACATGCTTTATGACGATTAGGGGCAAATGAGTCCTTATAGGCAAAATTGCTTTATTTCATGAGGGTAAGTCTATTTACACTATAACATCCAGGTTTGGATCTTTCTCTCATAAGAAAATGCAAACTGCATATTTACTATCATTTTAACGCATACAAGCAGTTTTTACATGCTTTATGACAATTAGGTGCAAATAAGTCCTTATAGGCAAAATTGCTTTATTTCATGAGAGTAATACTATTTACACTATAACATTCAGGTTTAGATCATTCTCTCATAAGAAAATGCAAACTGCATATTAACCATTATTTTAACGCATACAAGCAGTTTTTACATGCTTTATGACAATTAGGGGCAAATGAGTCCTTTTAGGCAAAATTGCTTTATTTCATGAAGGTTAGTCCATTTACACCTTATAATTCAGGTTTGGATTATTCTCTCATAAGAAAATGCAAACTGCATATTAACCATTATTTTAACGCAGACAAGCAGTTTTTACATGCTTTACGACAATTAGGTGCAAATGAGTCCTTATAGGCAAAATTGCTTTATTTCACAAAGGTAAGTTTACTTACACTATAACATTCAGGTTTGGATCATTCTCTCATAAGAAAATGCAAACTGCATATTAACCATTATTTAAACGCAGACAAGCAGTTTTTACATGCTTTACGACAATTAGGTGCAAATAAGTCTTTATAGGCAAAATTGCTTTATTTTACAAAGGTAAGTCTATTTACACTATAACATTCAGGTTTGGATCATTCTCTCATAAGAAAATGCAAACTGCATATTTACTATCATTTTCACGCAGACAAGCAGTTTTTACATGCTTCACGACAATTGCGTGCAAATGAGTCCTTATAGGCAAAATTGCTTTATTTTACAAAGGTATGTCTATTTACACTATAACATTCAGGTTTAGATCATTCTCTCATAAGAAAATGCAAACTGCATATTAACCATTATTTTAACGCATACAAGCAGTTTTTACATGCTTTATGACAATTAGGGGCAAATGAGTCCTTTTAGTCAAAATTGCTTTATTTCATGAAGGTTAGTCCATTTACACCTTATTATTCAGGTTTGGATTATTCTCTCATAAGAAAATGCAAACTGCATATTAACCATTATTTTAACGCAGACAAGCAGTTTTTACATGCTTTACGACAATTAGGTGCAAATGAGTCCTTATAGGCAAAATTGCTTTATTTTACAAAGGTAAGTTTAC
Source organism: Xanthostigma xanthostigma (assembly GCA_963575645.1). Taxonomy (NCBI): domain Eukaryota; kingdom Metazoa; phylum Arthropoda; class Insecta; order Raphidioptera; family Raphidiidae; genus Xanthostigma; species Xanthostigma xanthostigma. The sequence continues at coordinate 10,128,783 of OY754474.1, forward strand.
TTACACTATAACATTCAGGTTTGGATCATTCTCTCACAAGAAAATGCAAACTGCATATTAACTATTATTTTAACGCATACGAGCAGTTTTTACATGCTTTATGACAATTAGGTGCAAATGAGTCCTTATAGGCAAAATTGCTTTATTTCACAAAGGTAAGTTTACTTACACTATAACATTCAGGTTTGGATCATTCTCTCATAAGAAAATGCAAACTGAATATTGACTATCATTTTCACGCAAACAAGCAGTTTTTACATGGTTTACGACAATTAGGTGCAAATAAGTCCTTAAAGGCAAAATTGTTTTATTTCACAAAGGTAAGTCTACTTTCACTATAACATTCAGGTTTGGATCATTCTCTCATAAGAAAATGCAAACTGCATATTAACCATTATTTTAACGCAGACAAGCAGTTTTTACATGCTTTATGACAATTAGGGGCAAATGAGTCCTTATAGGCAAAATTGCTTTATTTCATTAAGGTAAGTCTATTTACACTATAACATTCAGGTTTGGATCATTCTCTCATAAGAAAATGCAAACTGCATATTAACTATTATTTTAACGCAGACAAGCAGTTTTTACATGCTTTACAATTAGGTGCAAATTAGTCCTTATAGGCAAAATTGCTTTATTTTACAAAGGTAAGTTTACTTAAACTATAACATTCAGGTTTGGATCATTCTCTCATAAGAAAATGCAAAACTGCATATTAACTATTATTTTAACGCATACAAGCAGTTTTAACTAGCTTTATGACAATTAGGTGCAAATGAGTCTTTTTAGGCAAAATTGCTTTATTTCATTAAGGTAAGTCTATTTACACTATAACATTCAGGTTTGGATCATTCTCTCATAAGAAAATGCAAACTGCATATTAACCATTATTTAAACGCAGACAAGCAGTTTTTACATGCTTTACGACAATTAGGTGCAAATGAGTCTTTATAGGCAAAATTGCTTAATTTCATGAGGGTAAGCCAATTTACACTATAACATTTAGGTTTGGATCATTCTCTCATAAGAAAATGCAAACTGCATATTTACTATCATTTTCACGCAGAAAAGCAGTTTTTACATGCTTCACGACAATTGCGTGCAAATGAGTCCTTATAGGCAAAATTGCTTTATTATACAAAGGTAAGTCTGTTTACACTATAACATTCAGGTTTGGAACATTCTCTCGTAAGAAAATGCAAACTGCATATTAACCATTATTTTAACGCATACAAGCAGTTTTTACATGCTTTATGGCAATTAGGGGCAAATGAGTCCTTATAGGCAAAATTGCTTTATTTCATAAAGGTTAGTCTATTTACACTATAACATTCAGGTTTGGATTATTCTTTCATAAGAAAATGCAAACTGCATATTAACCATTATTTTAACGCAGACAAGCAGTTTTTACATGCTTTATGACAATTAGGGGCAAATGAGTCCTTATAGGCAAAATTGCTTTATTTCATTAAGGTAAGTCTATTTACACTATAACATTCAGGTTTGGATCATTCTCTCATAAGAAAATGCAAACTGCATATTAACTATTATTTTAACGCAGACAAGCAGTTTTTACATGCTTTACAATTAGGTGCAAATTAGTCCTTATAGGCAAAATTGCTTTATTTTACAAAGGTAAGTTTACTTAAACTATAACATTCAGGTTTGGATCATTCTCTCATAAGAAAATGCAAAACTGCATATTAACTATTATTTTAACGCATACAAGCAGTTTTAACTAGCTTTATGACAATTAGGTGCAAATGAGTCTTTTTAGGCAAAATTGCTTTATTTCATGAGGGTTAGTCTATTTACAATATAACATTTAGGTTTGGATCATTCTCTCATAAGAAAATGCAAACTGCATATTAACCATTATTTTAACGCATACAAGCAGTTTTTACATGCTTTATGACAATTAGGGGCAAATGAGTCCTTCTAGGCAAAATTGCTTTATTTCATGAAGGTTAGTCTATTTACACTATAACATTTAGGTTTGGATCATTCTTTCATAAGAAAATGCAAACTGCATATTTACTATCATTTTAACGCATACAAGCAGTTCTTACATGCTTTATGACAATTAGGTGCAAATAAGTCCTTATAGGCAAAATTGCTTTATTTCATGAGAGTAAGTCTATTTACACTATAACATTTAGGTTTAGATCATTCTCTCATAAGAAAATGCAAACTGCATATTAACCATTATTTTAACGCATACAAGCAGTTTTTACATGCTTTATGACAATTAGGGGCAAATGAGTCCTTTTAGGCAAAATTGCTTTATTTCATGAAGGTTAGTCCATTTACACCTTATAATTCAGGTTTGGATTATTCTCTCATAAGAAAATGCAAACTGCATATTAACCATTATTTTAACGCAGACAAGCAGTTTTTACATGCTTTACGACAATTAGGTGCAAATGAGTCCTTATAGGCAAAATAGCTTTATTTAACAAAGGTAAGTTTACTTACACTATAACATTCAGGTTTGGATCATTCTCTCACAAGAAAATGCAAACTGCATATTAACTATTATTTTAACGCATACAAGCAGTTTTTACATGCTTTATGACAATTAGGTGCAAATGAGTCCTTATAGGCTAAATTGCTTTATTTCATGAGGGTAAGTCTATTTACACTATAACATTCAGGTTTGGATCATTCTCTCATAAGAAAATGCAAACTGCATATTAACCATTATTTTAACGCTGACAAGCAGTTTTTACATGCTTTACGACAATTAGGTGCCAATGAGTCCTTATAGGCAAAATTGATTTATTTCATGAAGGTTAGTCTATTTACACTATAACATTCAGGTTTGGATCATTCTCTCATAAGAAAATGCAAACTGCATATTAATCATTATTTTAACGCATACAAGCAGTTTTTACATGCTTTATGACAATTAGGGGCAAATGAGTCCTTATAGGCAAAATTGCTTTATTTTATGAAGGTAAGTCTATTTACACTATAACATTCAGGTTTGGATCATTCTCTCATAAGAAAATGCAAACTGCATATTAACCATTATTTAAACGCAGACAAGCACTTTTTATATGCTTTAAGACAATTAGGGGCAAATGAGTCCTTATAGGCAAAATTGCTTTATTTCATAAAGGTAAGTCTATTTACACTATAACATTCAGGTTTGGATCTCTCTGTCATAAGAAAATGCAAACTGCATATTAACCATTATTTAAACGCAGACAAGCAGTTTTTACATGCTTTACGACAATTAGGTGCAAATGAGTCTTTATAGACAAAATTGCTTTATTTCATGAGGGTTAGTCTATTTACTCTATAACATTCAGGTTTGGATCATTCTCTCATAAGAAAATGCAAACAGCATATTTACTATCATTTTCACGCAGACAAGCAGTTTTTACATGTTTCACGACAATTGCATGCAAATGAGTCCTTATAGTCGAAATTGCTTTATTTTACAAAGGTAAGTCTATTTACACTATAACATTCAGGTTTGGATCATTCTCTCATAAGAAAATGCAAACTGCATATTAACCATTATTTTAACGCAGACAAGCAGTTTTTACATGCTTTACGACAATTAGGTGCAAATGAGTCCTTATAGGCAAAATTGCTTTATTTTACAAAGGTAAGTTTACTTAATCTATAACATTCAGGTTTGGATCATTCTCTCATAATAAAATGCAAACTGCATATTAACTATTATTTTAACGCATACAAGCAGTTTTTACAAGCTTTATGACAATTATGTGCAAATGAGTCCTTTTAGGCAAAATTGCTTAATTTAATGAGGGTTAGTCTATTTACACTATAACATTTATTTTTGGATCATTCTCTCATAAGAAAATGCAAACTGCATATTTACTATCATTTTAACGCATACAAACAGTTTTTACATGCTTTATGACGATTAGGGGCAAATGAGTCCTTATAGGCAAAATTGCTTTATTTCATGAGGGTAAGTCTATTTACACTATAACATCCAGGTTTGGATCTTTCTCTCATAAGAAAATGCAAACTGCATATTTACTATCATTTTAACGCATACAAGCAGTTTTTACATGCTTTATGACAATTAGGTGCAAATAAGTCCTTATAGGCAAAATTGCTTTATTTCATGAGAGTAATACTATTTACACTATAACATTCAGGTTTAGATCATTCTCTCATAAGAAAATGCAAACTGCATATTAACCATTATTTTAACGCATACAAGCAGTTTTTACATGCTTTATGACAATTAGGGGCAAATGAGTCCTTTTAGGCAAAATTGCTTTATTTCATGAAGGTTAGTCCATTTACACCTTATAATTCAGGTTTGGATTATTCTCTCATAAGAAAATGCAAACTGCATATTAACCATTATTTTAACGCAGACAAGCAGTTTTTACATGCTTTACGACAATTAGGTGCAAATGAGTCCTTATAGGCAAAATTGCTTTATTTCACAAAGGTAAGTTTACTTACACTATACCATTCAGGTTTGGATCATTCTCTCATAAGAAAATGCAAACTGCATATTAACCATTATTTAAACGCAGACAAGCAGTTTTTACATGCTTTACGACAATTAGGTGCAAATAAGTCTTTATAGGCAAAATTGCTTTATTTTACAAAGGTAAGTCTATTTACACTATAACATTCAGGTTTGGATCATTCTCTCATAAGAAAATGCAAACTGCATATTTACTATCATTTTCACGCAGACAAGCAGTTTTTACATGCTTCACGACAATTGCGTGCAAATGAGTCCTTATAGGCAAAATTGCTTTATTTTACAAAGGTATGTCTATTTACACTATAACATTCAGGTTTAGATCATTCTCTCATAAGAAAATGCAAACTGCATATTAACCATTATTTTAACGCATACAAGCAGTTTTTACATGCTTTATGACAATTAGGGGCAAATGAGTCCTTTTAGTCAAAATTGCTTTATTTCATGAAGGTTAGTCCATTTACACCTTATAATTCAGGTTTGGATTATTCTCTCATAAGAAAATGCAAACTGCATATTAACCATTATTTTAACGCAGACAAGCAGTTTTTACATGCTTTACGACAATTAGGTGCAAATGAGTCCTTATAGGCAAAATTGCTTTATTTTACAAAGGTAAGTTTACTTACACTATAACTTTCAGGTTTGGATCATTCTCTCACAAGAAAATGCAAACTGCATATTAACTATTATTTTAACGCATACGAGCAGTTTTTACATGCTTTATGACAATTAGGTGCAAATGAGTCCTTATAGGCAAAATTGCTTTATTTCACAAAGGTAAGTTTACTTACACTATAACATTCAGGTTTGGATCATTCTCTCATAAGAAAATGCAAACTGAATATTGACTATCATTTTCACGCAAACAAGCAGTTTTTACATGGTTTACGACAATTAGGTGCAAATAAGTCCTTAAAGGCAAAATTGTTTTATTTCACAAAGGTAAGTCTACTTTCACTATAACATTCAGGTTTGGATCATTCTCTCATAAGAAAATGCAAACTGCATATTAACCATTATTTTAACGCAGACAAGCAGTTTTTACATGCTTCACGACAATTGCGTGCAAATGAGTCCTTATAGAAAAAATTGCTTTATTTCACAAAGGTAAGTTTACTTAATCTATAACATTCAGGTTTGGATCATTCTCTCATAAGAAAATGCAAACTGCATATTAACCATTATTTTAACGCATACAAGCAGTTTTTACATGCTTTATGACAATTAGGGGCAAATGAGTCCTTATAGGCAAAATTGCTTTATTTCATGAAGGTAAGTCTATTTACACTATAACATTCAGGTTTGATTCATTCTCTCATAAGAAAATGCAAACTGCATATTAACCATTATTTTAACGCTGACAAGCAATTTTTACATGCTTTACGACAATTAAGGTGCAAATGAGTCCTTATAGGCAAAATTGCTTTATTTCATGAGGGTAAGTCTATTTACGCTATAACATTCAGGTTTGGATCATTCTCTCATAAGAAAATGCAAACTGCATATTAACCATTATTTTAACGCAGACAAGCAGTTTTTACAAGCTTTATGACAATTAGGTGCAAACAAGTCTTTATAGGCAAAATTGCTTTATTTCATGAGGTTTAGTCTATTTACACTATAACTTTTAGGTTTGGATCATTCTCTCATTAGAAAATGCAAACTGCATATTAACGATTATTTTAACGCTGACAAGCAGTTTTTACATGCTTTACGACAATTAGGTACAAATGAGTCCTTATAGGCAAAATTGCTTTATTTCATGAGGGTAAGTCTATTTACACTATAACATTCAGGTTTGGATCATTCTCTCATAAGAAAATGCAAACTGCATATTAACCATTATTTTAACGCATACAAGCAGTTTTTACATGCTTTATGACAATTCGGGGCAAATGAGTCCTTATAGGCAAAATTGCTTTATTTCATGAAGGTAAGTCTATTTACACTATAACATTCAGGTTTGGATCTATCTGTCATAAGAAAATGCAAACTGCATATTAACCATTATTTAAACGCAGACAAGCAGTTTTTACATGCTTTACGACAATTAGGTGCAAATGAGTCTTTATAGGCAAAATTGCTTTATTTCATGAGGGTAAATCCATTTACACTATAACATTCAGGTTTGGATCATTCTCTCATAAGAAAATGCAAACTGCATATTAACCATTATTTTAACGCATACAAGCAGTTTTTACATGTTTCACGACAATTGCATGCAAATGAGTCCTTATAGGCAAAATTGCTTTATTTTACAAAGGTAAGTCTATTTACACTATAACATTCAGGTTTGGATCATTCTCTCATAAGAAAATGCAAACTGCATATTAACCATTATTTTAACGCTGACAAGCAGTTTTTACATGCTTTACGACAATTATGTGCAAATGAGTCCTTATAGGCAAAATTACTTTATTTCATGAGGGTAAGTCTATTTACACTATAGCATTCAGCTTTGGATCATTCTCTCATAAGAAAATGCAAACTGCATATTTACTATCATTTTCACGCAGACAAGCAGTTTTTACATGCTTCACGACAATTGAGTGCAAATGAGTCCTTATAGGCAAAATTGCTTTATTTTACAAAGGTAAGCCTATTTACACTATAACATTCAGGTTTGGATCATTCTCTCATAAGAAAATGCAAACTGCATATTAACCATTATTTTAACGCAGACAAGCAGTTTTTACATGCTTTATGACAATTAGGGGCAAATGAGTCCTTATAGGCAAAATTGCTTTATTTCATGAAGGTAAGTCTATTTACACTATAACATTCAGGTTTGGATCATTCTCTCATAAGAAAATGCAAACTGCATATTAACCATTATTTTAACGCATTCAAGCAGTTTTTATATGCTTTATGACAATTAGGGGCAAATGAGTCCTTATAGGCAAAATTGCTTTATTTCATGAAGGTTAGTCTATTTACACTTTAACATTCAGGTTTGGATCTCTCTGTCAATAGAAAATGCAATCTGCATATTAACCATTATTTAAACGCAGACAAGCAGTTTTTACATGCTTTACGACAATTAGGTGCAAATGAGTCTTTATAGGCAAAATTGCTTTATTTCATAAGGGTAAGTCTATTTACACTATAACATTCAGGTTTGGATCATTCTCTCATAAGAAAATGCAAACAGCATATTTACTATCATTTTCACGCAGACAAGCAGTTTTTACATGTTTCACGACAATTGCATGCAAATGAGTCCTTATAGTCGAAATTGCTTTATTTTACAAAGGTTAGTCTATTTACACTATAACATTCAGGTTTGGATCATTCTCTCATAAGAAAATGCAAACTGCATATTGACTATTATTTTAACGCATACAACAGTTTTAACAAGCTTTATGACAATTAGGTGCAAATGAGTCCTTTTAGGCAAAATTGCTTTATTTCATGAGGGTTAGTCTATTTACACTATAACTTTTAGGTTTGGATCATTCTCTCACTAGAAAATGCAAACTGCATATTAACCATTATTTTAACGCAGACAAGCTGTTTTTACATGCTTTACGACAATTAGGTGCAAATGAGTCCTTATAGGCAAAATTGCTTTATTTTACAAAGGTAAGTTTACTTAATCTATAACATTCAGGTTTGGATCATTCTCTCATAAGAAAATGCAAACTGCATATTAACTATTATTTTAACGCATACAAGCAGTTTTTACAAGCTTTATGACAATTAGGTGCAAATAAGTCCTTTTAGGCAAAATTGCTTAATTTAATGAGGGTTAGTCTATTTACACTATAACATTTAGGTTTGGATCATTCTCTCATAAGAAAATGCAAACTGCATATTTACTATCATTTTAACGCATACAAGCAGTTTTTACATGCTTTATGACAATTGGGGGCAAATGAGTCCTTATAGGCAAAATTGCTTTATTTCATGAAGGTAAGTCTATTTACATTATAACATTCAGGTTTGGATCTCTCTGTCATAAGAAAATGCAAACTGCATATTAACCATTATTTAAACGCAGACAAGCAGTTTTTACATGTTTCACGACAATTGCATGCAAATGAGTCCTTATAGGCAAAATTGCTTTATTTTACAAAGGTAAGTCTATTTACACTATAACATTCAGGTTTGGATCATTCTCTCATAAGAAAATGCAAACTGCATATTAACCATTATTTTAACGCTGACAAGCAGTTTTTACATGCTTTACGACAATTAGGTGCAAATGAGTCCTTATAGGCAAAATTGCTTTATTTCATGAGGGTAAGTCTATTTACACTATAGCATTCAGGTTTGGATCATTCTCTCATAAGAAAATGCAAACTGCATATTTACTATCATTTTCACGCAGACAAGCAGTTTTTACATGCTTCACGACAATTGAGTGCAAATGAGTCCTTATAGGCAAAATTGCTTTATTTTACAAAGGTAAGCCTATTTACACTATAACATTCAGGTTTGGATCATTCTCTCATAAGAAAATGCAAACTGCATATTAACCATTATTTTAACGCATACAAGCAGTTTTTATATGCTTTATGACAATTAGGGGCAAATGAGTCCTTATAGGCAAAATTGCTTTATTTCATGAGGGTTAGTCTATTTACACTATAACTTTTAGGTTTGGATCATTCTCTCATAAGAAAATGCAAACTGCATATTAACCATTATTTTAACGCAGACAAGCAGTTTTTACATGCTTTACGACAATTAGGTGCAAATGAGTCCTTATAGGCAAAATTGCTTTATTTTACAAAGGTAAGTTTACTTAATCTATAACATTCAGGTTTGGATCATTCTCTCATAATAAAATGCAAACTGCATATTAACTATTATTTTAACGCATACAAGCAGTTTTTACAAGCTTTATGACAATTAGGTGCAAATAAGTCCTTTTAGGCAAAATTGCTGAATTTAATGAGGGTTAGTCTATTTACACTATAACATTTAGGTTTGGATCATTCTCTCATAAGAAAATGCAAACTGCATATTTACTAAAATTTTAACGCATACAAGCAGTTTTTACATGCTTTATGACAATTAGGTGCAAATAAGTCCTTATAAGCAAAATTTCTTTATTTCATGAGAGTAAGTCTATTTACACTATAACATTCAGGTTTAGATCATTTTCTCATAAGAAAATGCAAACTGCATATTAACCATTATTTTAACGCAACAAGCAGTTTTTACATGCTTTATGACAATTAGGGGCAAATGAGTCCTTTTAGGCAAAATTGCTTTATTTCATGGAGGTTAGTCCATTTAAACCTTATAATTCAGGTTTGGATTATTCTCTCATAAGAAAATGCAAACTGCATATTAACCATTATTTTAACGCAGACAAGCAGTTTTTACATGCTTTAAGACAATTAGGGGCAAATGAGTCTTTATAGGCAAAATTGCTTTATTTTATGAGGGTAAGTCTATTTACACTATAACATTCAGGTTTGGATCATTCTCTCATAAGAAAATGCAAACTGCATATTAACCATTATTTAAACGCAATCAAGCAGTTTTTACATGCTTTATGACAATTAGAGGCAAATGAGTCCATATAGGCAAAATTGCTTTATTTTATGAAGGTAAGTCTATTTACACTATAACATTCAGGTTTGGATCATTCTCTCATAAGAAAATGCAAACTGCATATTAACCATTATTTAAACGCAATCAAGCAGTTTTTACATGCTTTATGACAATTAGAGGCAAATGAGTCCATATAGGCAAAATTGCTTTATTTCATGAAGGTAAGTCTATTTACACTATAACATTCAGGTTTGGATCATTCTCTCATAAGAAAATGCAAACTGCATATTTACCATTATTTAAACGCAGACAAGCAGTTTTTACATGCTTTACGACAATTAGGTGCAAATAAGTCTTTATAGGCAAAATTGCTTTATTTCATAAAGGTAAGTCTATTTACACTAAAACATTCAGGTTTGGATCATTCTCTCATAAGAAAATGCAAACTGCATATTAACTATTATTTAAACGCAGACAAGCAGTTTTTACATGCTTCACGACAATTGCGTGCAAATGTGTCTTTATAGGCAAAATTGCTTTATTTTACAAAGGTAAGTCTATTTACACTATAACATTCAGGTTTGGATCATTCTCTCATAAGAAAATGCAAACTGCATATTTACCATTATTTTAACGAATACAAGCAGTTTTTACATGCTTTAAGACAATTAGGGGCAAATGAGTCTTTATAGGCAAAATTGCTTTATTTTATGAGAGTAAGTCTATTTACACTATAGCATTCAGGTTTAGATCATTCTCTCATAAGAAAATGCAAACTGAATATTGACTATCATTTTCACGCAGACAAGCAGTTTTTACATGGTTTACGACAATAGGGTGGAAATAAGTCCTTAAAGGCAAAATTGTTTTATTTCACAAAGGTAAGTCTACTTTCACTATAACATTCAGGTTTGGATCATTCTCTCATAAGAAAATGCAAACTTCATATTAACCATTATTTTAACGCATACAAGCAGTTTTTACATGCTTTATGACAATTAGAGGCAAATGAGTCCATATAGGCAAAATTGCTTTATTTCATGAAGGTAAGTCTATTTAAACTATAACATTCAGGTTTGGATCATTCTCTCATAAGAAAATGCAAACTGCATATTAACCATTATTTAAACGCAATCAAGCAGTTTTTACATGCTTTATGACAATAAGAGGCAAATGAGTCCATATAGGCTAAATTGCTTTATTTTATGAAGGTAAGTCTATTTACACTATAACATTCAGGTTTGGATCATTCTCTCATAAGAAAATGCAAACTGCATATTAACCATTATTTTAACGCATACAAGCAGTTTTTACATGCTTTATGTCAATTAGGGGCAAATGAGTCCTTATAGACAAAATTGCTTTATTTCATGAAGGTTAGTCTATTTACACTATAACATTCAGGTTTGGATCATTCTCTCATAAGAAAATGCAAACTGCATATTAACTATTATTTTAACGCATACAAGCAGTTTTTACAAGCTTTATGACAATTAGGTGCAAATGAGTCCTTTTAGGCAAAATTGGTTTATTTCATGAGAGTTAGTCTATTTACACTATAACATTTAGGTTTGGATCATTCTCTCATAAGAAAATGCAAACTGCATATTTACTAGCATTTTAACGCATACAATCAGTTTTTACATGCTTTATGACAATTAGGTACAAATGAGTCCTTATAGGCAAAATTGCTTTATTTTATGAGGGAAAGTTTATTTACACTATAACATTCAGGTTTAGATCATTCTCTCATAAGAAAATGCAAACTGCATATTAACCATTATTTTAACGCATACAAGCAGTTTTTACATGCTTTATGTCAATTAGGGGCAAATGAGTCCTTATAGACAAAATTGCTTTATTTCATGAAGGTTAGTCTATTTACACTATAACATTCAGGTTTGGATTATTCTCACATAAGAAAATGCAAACTGCATATTAACCATTATTTTAACGCAGACAAGCAGTTTTTACATGCTTTACGACAATTAGGTGCAAATGAGTCCTTATAGGCAAAATTGCTTTATTTTACAAAGGTAAGTTTACTTAATCTATAACATTCAGGTTTGGATCATTCTCTCATAAGAAAATGAAAACTGCATATTAACTATTATTTTAACGCATACAAGCAGTTTTTACAAGCTTAATGACAATTAGGTGCAAATGAGTCCTTTAAGGCAAAATTGCTTAATTTAATGAGGGTTAGTCTATTTACACTATAACATTTAGGTTTGGATCATTCTCTCATAAGAAAATGCAAACTGCATATTTACTATCATTTTAACGCATACAAGCAGTTTTTACATGCTTTATGACAATTAGGTGCAAATAAGTCCTTATAGCCAAAATTGCTTTATTTCATGAGAGTAAGTCTATTTACACTATAACATTTAGGTTTAGATCATTTTCTCATAAGAAAATGCAAACTGCATATTAACCATTATTTTAACGCATACAAGCAGTTTTTACATGCTTTATGACAATTAGGGGCAAATGAGTCCTTTTAGGCAAAATTGCTTTATTTCATGAAGGTTAGTCTATTTACACCTTATAATTCAGGTTTGGATTATTCTCTCATAAGAAAATGCAAACTGCATATTAACCATTATTTTAACGCAGACAAGCAGTTTTTACATGCTTTACGACAATTAGGTGCAAATGAGTCCTTATAGGCAAAATTGCTTTATTTTACAAAGGTAAGTTTACTTACACTATAACATTCAGGTTTGGATCATTCTCTCACAAGAAAATGCAAACTGCATATTAACTATTATTTTAACGCATACAAGCAGTTTTTACATGCTTTATGACAATTAGGTGCAAATGAGTCCTTATAGGCAAAATTGCTTTATTTCATGAGAGTAAGTCTATAATTTACACTGGAAACATTCAGGTTTGGATCATTCTCTCATAAGAAAATGCAAACTGCATATTTACTATCATTTTAACGCATACAAGCAGTTTTTACATGCTTTACGACAATTAGGTGCAAATAAGTCTTTATAGGCAAAATTGCTTTATTTCATGAAGGTAAGTCTATTTACACTAAAACATTCAGGTTTGGATCATTCTCTCATAAGAAAATGCAAACTGAATATTGACTATCATTTTCACGCAGACAAGCAGTTTTTACATGGTTTACGACAATTAGGTGGAAATAAGTCCTTAAAGGCAAAATTGTTTTATTTCACAAAGGTAAGTCTACTTTCACTATAACATTCAGGTTTGGATCATTCTCTCATAAGAAAATGCAAACTGCATATTAACCATTATTTTATCGCATTCAAGCAGTTTTTACATGCTTTATGACAATTAGAGGCAAATGAGTCCATATAGGCAAAATTGCTTTATTTCATGAAGGTAAGTCTATTTACACTATAACATTCAGGTTTTATCATTCTCTCATAAGAAAATGCAAACTGCATATTAACCATTATTTAAAAGCAATCAAGGAGTTTTTACATGCTTTATGACAATTAGAGGCAAATGAGTTCATATAGGCAAAACTGCATTATTTCATGAAGGTAAGTCTATTTACACTATAACATTCAGGTTTGGATCATTCTCTCATAAGAAAATGCAAACTGCATATTAACCATTATTTAAACGCAGACAAGCAGTTTTTACATGCTTTACGACAATTAGGTGCAAATAAGTCTTTATAGGCAAAATTGCTTTATTTCATGAAGGTAAGTCTATTTACACTAAAACATTCAGGTTTGGATCATTCTCTCATAAGAAAATGCAAACTGCATATTAACCATTATTTAAACGCAGACAAGCAGTTTTTACATGCTTCACGACAATTGCGTGCAAATGTGTCTTTATAGGCAAAATTGCTTTATTTTACAAAGGTAAGTCTATTTACACTATAACATTCAAGTTTGGATCATTCTCTCATAAGAAAATGCAAACTGCATATTAACTATTATTTTAACGCATACAAGCAGTTTTTACAAGCTTTATGACAATTAGGTGCAAATGAGTCCTTTTAGGCAAAATTGCTTTATTTCATGAGAGTTAGTCTATTTACACTATACCATTCAGGTTTGGATCATTCTCTCATAAGAAAATGCAAACTGCATATTTACTAGCTTTTTAACGCATACAATCAGTTTTTACATGCTTTATGACAATTAGGTACAAGTGAGTCCTTATAGGCAAAATTGCTTTATTTTATGAGGGAAAGTTTATTTACACTATAACATTCAGGTTTAGATCATTCTCTCATAAGAAAATGCAAACTGCATATTAACCATTATTTTAACGCAGACAGGCAGTTTTTACATGCTTTACGACAATTAGGGGCAAATGAGTCCTTATAGGCAAAATTGCTTTATTTTATGAGGGTAAGTCTATTAGGACTATAACATTCAGGTTTGGATCATTCTCTCATAAGAAAATGCAATCTGAATATTGACTATCATTTTCACGCAGACAAGCAGTTTTTACATGGTTTACGACAATTAGGTGCAAATAAGTCCTTAAAGGCAAAATTGTTTTATTTCACAAAGGTAAAAGTCTTCTTTCACTATAACATTCAGGTTTGGATCATTCTCTCATAAGAAAATGCAAACTGCATATTAACTATTATTTTTACGCATACAAGCAGTTTTTACAAGCTTTATGACAATAAGGTGCAAATGAGTCCTTTTAGGCAAAATTGCTTTATTTCATGAGAGTTAGTCTATTTACACTATAACATTTCGGTTTGGATCATTCTCTCATAAGAAAATGCAATCTGCATATTAACCATTATTTTAACGCAGACAAGCAGTTTTTACATGCTTTATGACAATTAGGGGCAAATGAGTCCTTATAGGCAAAATTGCTTTATTTCATGAAGGTAAGTCTATTTACACTATAACATTCAGGTTTGGATCATTCTCTCATAAGAAAATGCAAACTGCATATTAACCATTATTTTAACGCATTCAAGCAGTTTTTATATGCTTTATGACAATTAGGGGCAAATGAGTCCTTATAGGCAAAATTGCTTTATTTCATGAAGGTTAGTCTATTTACACTTTAACATTCAGGTTTGGATCTCTCTGTCAATAGAAAATGCAATCTGCATATTAACCATTATTTAAACGCAGACAAGCAGTTTTTACATGCTTTACGACAATTAGGTGCAAATGAGTCTTTATAGGCAAAATTGCTTTATTTCATAAGGGTAAGTCTATTTACACTATAACATTCAGGTTTGGATCATTCTCTCATAAGAAAATGCAAACAGCATATTTACTATCATTTTCACGCAGACAAGCAGTTTTTACATGTTTCACGACAATTGCATGCAAATGAGTCCTTATAGTCGAAATTGCTTTATTTTACAAAGGTTAGTCTATTTACACTATAACATTCAGGTTTGGATCATTCTCTCATAAGAAAATGCAAACTGCATATTGACTATTATTTTAACGCATACAACAGTTTTAACAAGCTTTATGACAATTAGGTGCAAATGAGTCCTTTTAGGCAAAATTGCTTTATTTCATGAGGGTTAGTCTATTTACACTATAACTTTTAGGTTTGGATCATTCTCTCACTAGAAAATGCAAACTGCATATTAACCATTATTTTAACGCAGACAAGCTGTTTTTACATGCTTTACGACAATTAGGTGCAAATGAGTCCTTATAGGCAAAATTGCTTTATTTTACAAAGGTAAGTTTACTTAATCTATAACATTCAGGTTTGGATCATTCTCTCATAAGAAAATGCAAACTGCATATTAACTATTATTTTAACGCATACAAGCAGTTTTTACAAGCTTTATGACAATTAGGTGCAAATAAGTCCTTTTAGGCAAAATTGCTTAATTTAATGAGGGTTAGTCTATTTACACTATAACATTTAGGTTTGGATCATTCTCTCATAAGAAAATGCAAACTGCATATTTACTATCATTTTAACGCATACAAGCAGTTTTTACATGCTTTATGACAATTGGGGGCAAATGAGTCCTTATAGGCAAAATTGCTTTATTTCATGAAGGTAAGTCTATTTACATTATAACATTCAGGTTTGGATCTCTCTGTCATAAGAAAATGCAAACTGCATATTAACCATTATTTAAACGCAGACAAGCAGTTTTTACATGTTTCACGACAATTGCATGCAAATGAGTCCTTATAGGCAAAATTGCTTTATTTTACAAAGGTAAGTCTATTTACACTATAACATTCAGGTTTGGATCATTCTCTCATAAGAAAATGCAAACTGCATATTAACCATTATTTTAACGCTGACAAGCAGTTTTTACATGCTTTACGACAATTAGGTGCAAATGAGTCCTTATAGGCAAAATTGCTTTATTTCATGAGGGTAAGTCTATTTACACTATAGCATTCAGGTTTGGATCATTCTCTCATAAGAAAATGCAAACTGCATATTTACTATCATTTTCACGCAGACAAGCAGTTTTTACATGCTTCACGACAATTGAGTGCAAATGAGTCCTTATAGGCAAAATTGCTTTATTTTACAAAGGTAAGCCTATTTACACTATAACATTCAGGTTTGGATCATTCTCTCATAAGAAAATGCAAACTGCATATTAACCATTATTTTAACGCATACAAGCAGTTTTTATATGCTTTATGACAATTAGGGGCAAATGAGTCCTTATAGGCAAAATTGCTTTATTTCATGAGGGTTAGTCTATTTACACTATAACTTTTAGGTTTGGATCATTCTCTCATAAGAAAATGCAAACTGCATATTAACCATTATTTTAACGCAGACAAGCAGTTTTTACATGCTTTACGACAATTAGGTGCAAATGAGTCTTTATAGGCAAAATTGCTTTATTTTACAAAGGTAAGTTTACTTAATCTATAACATTCAGGTTTGGATCATTCTCTCATAATAAAATGCAAACTGCATATTAACTATTATTTTAACGCATACAAGCAGTTTTTACAAGCTTTATGACAATTAGGTGCAAATAAGTCCTTTTAGGCAAAATTGCTGAATTTAATGAGGGTTAGTCTATTTACACTATAACATTTAGGTTTGGATCATTCTCTCATAAGAAAATGCAAACTGCATATTTACTAAAATTTTAACGCATACAAGCAGTTTTTACATGCTTTATGACAATTAGGTGCAAATAAGTCCTTATAAGCAAAATTTCTTTATTTCATGAGAGTAAGTCTATTTACACTATAACATTCAGGTTTAGATCATTTTCTCATAAGAAAATGCAAACTGCATATTAACCATTATTTTAACGCAACAAGCAGTTTTTACATGCTTTATGACAATTAGGGGCAAATGAGTCCTTTTAGGCAAAATTGCTTTATTTCATGGAGGTTAGTCCATTTAAACCTTATAATTCAGGTTTGGATTATTCTCTCATAAGAAAATGCAAACTGCATATTAACCATTATTTTAACGCAGACAAGCAGTTTTTACATGCTTTAAGACAATTAGGGGCAAATGAGTCTTTATAGGCAAAATTGCTTTATTTTATGAGGGTAAGTCTATTTACACTATAACATTCAGGTTTGGATCATTCTCTCATAAGAAAATGCAAACTGCATATTAACCATTATTTAAACGCAATCAAGCAGTTTTTACATGCTTTATGACAATTAGAGGCAAATGAGTCCATATAGGCAAAATTGCTTTATTTTATGAAGGTAAGTCTATTTACACTATAACATTCAGGTTTGGATCATTCTCTCATAAGAAAATGCAAACTGCATATTAACCATTATTTAAACGCAATCAAGCAGTTTTTACATGCTTTATGACAATTAGAGGCAAATGAGTCCATATAGGCAAAATTGCTTTATTTCATGAAGGTAAGTCTATTTACACTATAACATTCAGGTTTGGATCATTCTCTCATAAGAAAATGCAAACTGCATATTTACCATTATTTAAACGCAGACAAGCAGTTTTTACATGCTTTACGACAATTAGGTGCAAATAAGTCTTTATAGGCAAAATTGCTTTATTTCATAAAGGTAAGTCTATTTACACTAAAACATTCAGGTTTGGATCATTCTCTCATAAGAAAATGCAAACTGCATATTAACTATTATTTAAACGCAGACAAGCAGTTTTTACATGCTTCACGACAATTGCGTGCAAATGTGTCTTTATAGGCAAAATTGCTTTATTTTACAAAGGTAAGTCTATTTACACTATAACATTCAGGTTTGGATCATTCTCTCATAAGAAAATGCAAACTGCATATTTACCATTATTTTAACGAATACAAGCAGTTTTTACATGCTTTAAGACAATTAGGGGCAAATGAGTCTTTATAGGCAAAATTGCTTTATTTTATGAGAGTAAGTCTATTTACACTATAGCATTCAGGTTTAGATCATTCTCTCATAAGAAAATGCAAACTGAATATTGACTATCATTTTCACGCAGACAAGCAGTTTTTACATGGTTTACGACAATAGGGTGGAAATAAGTCCTTAAAGGCAAAATTGTTTTATTTCACAAAGGTAAGTCTACTTTCACTATAACATTCAGGTTTGGATCATTCTCTCATAAGAAAATGCAAACTTCATATTAACCATTATTTTAACGCATACAAGCAGTTTTTACATGCTTTATGACAATTAGAGGCAAATGAGTCCATATAGGCAAAATTGCTTTATTTCATGAAGGTAAGTCTATTTAAACTATAACATTCAGGTTTGGATCATTCTCTCATAAGAAAATGCAAACTGCATATTAACCATTATTTAAACGCAATCAAGCAGTTTTTACATGCTTTATGACAATAAGAGGCAAATGAGTCCATATAGGCTAAATTGCTTTATTTTATGAAGGTAAGTCTATTTACACTATAACATTCAGGTTTGGATCATTCTCTCATAAGAAAATGCAAACTGCATATTAACCATTATTTAAACGCAGACAAGCAGTTTTTACATGCTTCACGACAATTGCGTGCAAATGTGTCTTTATAGGCAAAATTGCTTTATTTTACAAAGGTAAGTTTATTTACACTATAACATTCAGGTTTGGATCATTCTCTCATAAGAAAATGCAAACTGCATATTAACTATTATTTTAACGCATACAAGCAGTTTTTACAAGCTTTATGACAATTAGGTGCAAATGAGTCCTTTTAGGCAAAATTGGTTTATTTCATGAGAGTTAGTCTATTTACACTATAACATTTAGGTTTGGATCATTCTCTCATAAGAAAATGCAAACTGCATATTTACTAGCATTTTAACGCATACAATCAGTTTTTACATGCTTTATGACAATTAGGTACAAATGAGTCCTTATAGGCAAAATTGCTTTATTTTATGAGGGAAAGTTTATTTACACTATAACATTCAGGTTTAGATCATTCTCTCATAAGAAAATGCAAACTGCATATTAACCATTATTTTAACGCATACAAGCAGTTTTTACATGCTTTATGTCAATTAGGGGCAAATGAGTCCTTATAGACAAAATTGCTTTATTTCATGAAGGTTAGTCTATTTACACTATAACATTCAGGTTTGGATTATTCTCACATAAGAAAATGCAAACTGCATATTAACCATTATTTTAACGCAGACAAGCAGTTTTTACATGCTTTACGACAATTAGGTGCAAATGAGTCCTTATAGGCAAAATTGCTTTATTTTACAAAGGTAAGTTTACTTAATCTATAACATTCAGGTTTGGATCATTCTCTCATAAGAAAATGAAAACTGCATATTAACTATTATTTTAACGCATACAAGCAGTTTTTACAAGCTTAATGACAATTAGGTGCAAATGAGTCCTTTAAGGCAAAATTGCTTAATTTAATGAGGGTTAGTCTATTTACACTATAACATTTAGGTTTGGATCATTCTCTCATAAGAAAATGCAAACTGCATATTTACTATCATTTTAACGCATACAAGCAGTTTTTACATGCTTTATGACAATTAGGTGCAAATAAGTCCTTATAGCCAAAATTGCTTTATTTCATGAGAGTAAGTCTATTTACACTATAACATTTAGGTTTAGATCATTTTCTCATAAGAAAATGCAAACTGCATATTAACCATTATTTTAACGCATACAAGCAGTTTTTACATGCTTTATGACAATTAGGGGCAAATGAGTCCTTTTAGGCAAAATTGCTTTATTTCATGAAGGTTAGTCTATTTACACCTTATAATTCAGGTTTGGATTATTCTCTCATAAGAAAATGCAAACTGCATATTAACCATTATTTTAACGCAGACAAGCAGTTTTTACATGCTTTACGACAATTAGGTGCAAATGAGTCCTTATAGGCAAAATTGCTTTATTTTACAAAGGTAAATTTACTTACACTATAACATTCAGGTTTGGATCATTCTCTCACAAGAAAATGCAAACTGCATATTAACTATTATTTTAACGCATACAAGCAGTTTTTACATGCTTTATGACAATTAGGTGCAAATGAGTCCTTATAGGCAAAATTGCTTTATTTCATGAGAGTAAGTCTATAATTTACACTGGAAACATTCAGGTTTGGATCATTCTCTCATAAGAAAATGCAAACTGCATATTTACTATCATTTTAACGCATACAAGCAGTTTTTACATGCTTTACGACAATTAGGTGCAAATAAGTCTTTATAGGCAAAATTGCTTTATTTCATGAAGGTAAGTCTATTTACACTAAAACATTCAGGTTTGGATCATTCTCTCATAAGAAAATGCAAACTGAATATTGACTATCATTTTCACGCAGACAAGCAGTTTTTACATGGTTTACGACAATTAGGTGGAAATAAGTCCTTAAAGGCAAAATTGTTTTATTTCACAAAGGTAAGTCTACTTTCACTATAACATTCAGGTTTGGATCATTCTCTCATAAGAAAATGCAAACTGCATATTAACCATTATTTTAACGCATTCAAGCAGTTTTTACATGCTTTATGACAATTAGAGGCAAATGAGTCCATATAGGCAAAATTGCTTTATTTCATGAAGGTAAGTCTATTTACACTATAACATTCAGGTTTTATCATTCTCTCATAAGAAAATGCAAACTGCATATTAACCATTATTTAAAAGCAATCAAGGAGTTTTTACATGCTTTATGACAATTAGAGGCAAATGAGTTCATATAGGCAAAACTGCATTATTTCATGAAGGTAAGTCTATTTACACTATAACATTCAGGTTTGGATCATTCTCTCATAAGAAAATGCAAACTGCATATTAACCATTATTTAAACGCAGACAAGCAGTTTTTACATGCTTTACGACAATTAGGTGCAAATAAGTCTTTATAGGCAAAATTGCTTTATTTCATGAAGGTAAGTCTATTTACACTAAAACATTCAGGTTTGGATCATTCTCTCATAAGAAAATGCAAACTGCATATTAACCATTATTTAAACGCAGACAAGCAGTTTTTACATGCTTCACGACAATTGCGTGCAAATGTGTCTTTATAGGCAAAATTGCTTTATTTTACAAAGGTAAGTCTATTTACACTATAACATTCAAGTTTGGATCATTCTCTCATAAGAAAATGCAAACTGCATATTAACTATTATTTTAACGCATACAAGCAGTTTTTACAAGCTTTATGACAATTAGGTGCAAATGAGTCCTTTTAGGCAAAATTGCTTTATTTCATGAGAGTTAGTCTATTTACACTATACCATTCAGGTTTGGATCATTCTCTCATAAGAAAATGCAAACTGCATATTTACTAGCTTTTTAACGCATACAATCAGTTTTTACATGCTTTATGACAATTAGGTACAAGTGAGTCCTTATAGGCAAAATTGCTTTATTTTATGAGGGAAAGTTTATTTACACTATAACATTCAGGTTTAGATCATTCTCTCATAAGAAAATGCAAACTGCATATTAACCATTATTTTAACGCAGACAGGCAGTTTTTACATGCTTTACGACAATTAGGGGCAAATGAGTCCTTATAGGCAAAATTGCTTTATTTTATGAGGGTAAGTCTATTAGGACTATAACATTCAGGTTTGGATCATTCTCTCATAAGAAAATGCAATCTGAATATTGACTATCATTTTCACGCAGACAAGCAGTTTTTACATGGTTTACGACAATTAGGTGCAAATAAGTCCTTAAAGGCAAAATTGTTTTATTTCACAAAGGTAAAAGTCTTCTTTCACTATAACATTCAGGTTTGGATCATTCTCTCATAAGAAAATGCAAACTGCATATTAACTATTATTTTTACGCATACAAGCAGTTTTTACAAGCTTTATGACAATAAGGTGCAAATGAGTCCTTTTAGGCAAAATTGCTTTATTTCATGAGAGTTAGTCTATTTACACTATAACATTTCGGTTTGGATCATTCTCTCATAAGAAAATGCAATCTGCATATTTACTATCATTTTAACGCATACAAGCAGTTTTTACATGCTTTATGACAATTAGGTGCAAATGAGTCCTTATAGGCAAAATTGCTTTATTTCATGAGGGTAAGCCTATTTACAATATAACATTCAGGTTTGGATCATTCTCTCATAAGAAAATGCAAACTGCATATTAACCATTATTTTAACGCAGACAAGCAGTTTTTACATGCTTCACGACAATTGCGTGCAAATGAGTCCTTATAGGCGAAATTGCTTTATTTTACAAAGGTAAGTCTATTTACACTATAACATTCAGGTTTGGATCATTCTCTAATAAGAAAATGCGAACTGCATATTAACCATTATTTTAACGCATACAAGCAGTTTTTACATGCTTTATGACAATTAGGGGCAAATGAGTCTATATAGGCAAAATTGCTTTATTTCATGAAGGTAAGTCTATTTACACTATAACATTCAGGTTTGGATCATTCTCTTATAAGAAAATGCAAACTGCATATTAACCATAATTTAAACGCAGACAAGCAGTTTTTACATGCTTTACGACAATTAGGTGCAAATGAGTCTTTATAAGCAAAATTGCTTTATTTCATGAGGGTAAGCCAATTTACACTATAACATTTAGGTTTGGATCATTCTCTCATAAGAAAATGCAAACTGCATATTTACTATCATTTTCACGCAGAAAAGCAGTTTTTACATGCTTCACGACAATTGCGTGCAAATGAGTCCTTATAGGCAAAATTGCTTTATTATACAAAGGTAAGTCTGTTTACACTATAACATTCAGGTTTGGAACATTCTCTCATAAGAAAATGCAAACTTCATATTAACCATTATTTTAACGCATACAAGCAGTTTTTACATGCTTTATGGCAATTAGGGGCAAATGAGTCCTTATAGGCAAAATTGCTTTATTTCATGAAGGTTAGTCTATTTACACTATAACATTCAGGTTTGGATTATTCTTTCATAAGAAAATGCAAACTGCATATTAACCATTATTTTAACGCAGACAAGCAGTTTTTACATGCTTTATGACAATTAGGGGCAAATGAGTCCTTATAGGCAAAATTGCTTTATTTCATTAAGGTAAGTCTATTTACACTATAACATTCAGGTTTGGATCATTCTCTCATAAGAAAATGCAAACTGCATATTAACCATTATTTTAACGCAGACAAGCAGTTTTTACATGCTTTACAATTAGGTGCAAATTAGTCCTTATAGGCAAAATTGCTTTATTTTACAAAGGTAAGTTTACTTAAACTATAACATTAAGGTTTGGATCATTCTCTCATAAGAAAATGCAAGACTGCATATTAACTATTATTTTAACGCATACAAGCAGTTTTAACTAGCTTTATGACAATTAGGTGCAAATGAGTCTTTTTAGGCAAAATTGCTTTATTTCATGAGGGTTAGTCTATTTACACTATAACATTTAGGTTTGGATCATTCTCTCATAAGAAAATGCAAACTTCATATTAACCATTATTTTAACGCATACAAGCAGTTTTTACATGCTTTATGACAATTAGGGGCAAATGAGTCCTTATAGGCAAAGTTGCTTTATTTCATGAAGGTAAGTCTATTTACACTATAACATTCAGGTTTGGATCATTCTCTCATAAGAAAATGCAAACTGCATATTAACCATTATTTAAACGCAGACAAGCAGTTTTTACATGCTTTACGACAATTAGGTGCAAATAAGTCTTTATAGGCAAAATTGCTTTATTTCATGAGGGTTAGTCTATTTACACTATAACATTTAGGTTTGGATCATTCTCTCATAAGAAAATGCAAACTGCATATTAACCATTATTTTAACGCATACAAGCAGTTATTACATGCTTTATGATAGTTAGGGGCAAATGAGTCCTTATAGGCAAAATTGCTTTATTTCATGAAGGTAAGTCTATTTACACTATATCATGCAGGTTTGGATTATTCTCTCATAAGAAAATGCAAACTGCATATTAACCATTATTTAAACGCAGACAAGCAGTTTTTACATGCTTTACGACAATTAGGTGCAAATGAGTCTTTATAGGCAAAATTGCTTTATTTCATGAGGGTAAGTCTATTTACACTATAACATTCAAGTTTGGATCATTCTGTCATAAGAAAATGCAAACTGCATATCAATCATTATTTTAACGCAAACAAGCAGTTTTTACATGCTTTATGACAATTAGGGGCAAATGAGTCCTTATAGGCAAAATTGCTTTATTTCATGAAGGTAAGTCTATTTACACTATAACATTCAGGTGTGGATCATTCTCTCATAAGAAAATTCAAACTGCATATTAACCATTATTTAAACGCAGACAAGCAGTTTTTACATGCTTTACGACAATTAGGTGCAAATAAGTCTTTATAGGCAAAATTGCTTTAATTGATGAGGGTTAGTCTATTTACACTATAACATTTAAGTTTGGATCATTCTCTCATAAGAAAATGCAAACTGCATATTAACCATTATTTTAACGCTGACAAGCATTTTTTACATGCTTTACGACAATTAAGTGCAAATGAGTTCTTATAGGCAAAATTGCTTTATTTCATGAGGGTAAGTCTATTTACACTATAACATTCAGGTTTGGATCATTCTCTCATAAGAAAATGCAAACTGCATATTAACCATTATTTTAACGCATACAAGCCGTTTTTACAAGCTTTATGACAATTAGAGGCAAATGAGTCCTTATAGGCAAAATTGCTTTATTTTATGAGGGTTAGTCTATTTACACTATAACTTTTAGGTTTGGATCATTCTCTCATAAGAAAATGCAAACTGCATATTAACCATTATTTTAACGCTGACAAGCAGTTTTTACATGCTTTACGACAATTAGGTGCAAATGAGTCTTTATAGGCAAAATTGATATATTTCATGAAGGTAAGTCTATTTACACTATAACATTCAGGTTTGGATCATTCTCTCATAAGAAAATGCAAACTGCATATTAATCATTATTTTAACGCATACAAGCAGTTTTTACATGCTTTATGACAATTAGGGGCAAATGAGTCCTTATAGGCAAAATTGCTTTATTTCATGAAGGTAAGTCTATTTACACTATAACATTTAGGTTTGGATCATTCTCTCATAAGAAAATGCAAACTGCATATTAACCATTATTTAAACGCAGACAAGCAGTTTTTATATGCTTTATGACAATTAGGGGCAAATGAGTCCTTATTGGCAAAATTGCTTTATTTCATGAAGGTAAGTCTATTTACACTATAACATTCAGGTTTGGATCTCTCTGTCATAAGAAAATGCAAACTGCATATTAACCATTATTTAAACGCAGACAAGCAGTTTTTACATGCTTTACGACAATTAGGTGCAAATGAGTCTTTATAGGCAAAATTGCTTTATTTCATGAGGGTAAGTCTATTTACACTATAACATTCAGGTTTGGATCATTCTCTCATAAGAAAATGCAAACAGCATATTTACTATCATTTTCACGCAGACAAGCAGTTTTTACATGCTTTATGACAATTAGGTGCAAATAAGTCCTTATAGGCAAAATTGCTTTATTTCATGAGAGTAAGTCTATTTACACTATAACATTCAGGTTTAGATCATTCTCTCATAAGAAAATGCAAACTGCATATTAAACATTATTTTAACGCATACAAGCAGTTTTTACATGCTTTATGACAATTAGGGGCAAATGAGTCCTTTTAGGCAAAATTGCTTTATTTCATGAAGGTTAGTCCATTTACACCTTATAATTCAGGTTTGGATTATTCTCTCATTAGAAAATGCAAACTGCATATTAACCATTATTTTAACGCAGACAAGCAGTTTTTACATGCTTTACGACAATTAGGTGCAAATGAGTCCTTATAGGCAAAATTGCTTTATTTTACAAAGGTAAGTTTACTTACACTATAACATTCAGGTTTGGATCATTCTCTCACAAGAAAATGCAAACTGCATATTAACTATTATTTTAACGCATACTAGCAGTTTTTACATGCTTTATGACAATTAGGTGCAAATGAGTCCTTATAGGCAAAATTGCTTTATTTCATGAGAGTAAGTCTATAATTTACACTATAACATTCAGGTTTGGATCATTATCTCATAAGAAAATGCAAACTGAATATTGACTATCATTTTCACGCAGGCAAGCAGTTTTTACATGGTTTACGACAATTAGGTTGAAATAAGTCCTTAAAGGCAAAATTGTTTTATTTCACAAAGGTAAGTCTACTTTCACTATAACATTCAGGTTTGGATCATTCTCTCATAAGAAAATGCAAACTGCATATTAACCATTATTTTAACGCATACAAGCAGTTTTTACAAGCTTTATGACATCTAGGTGCAAATGAGTCCTTTTAGGCAAAATTGCTTTATTTCATGAGAGTTAGTCTATTTACACTATAACATTTAGGTTTGGATCATTCTCTCATAAGAAAATGCAAACTGCATATTTACTAGCATTTTAACGCATACAATCAGTTTTTACATGCTTTTTGACAATTAGGTACAAATGAGTCCTTATAGGCAAAATTGCTTTATTTTATGAGGGAAAGTTTATTTACACTATAACATTCAGGTTTAGATCATTCTCTCATAAGAAAATGCAAACTGCATATTAACCATTATTTTAACGCACACAAGCAGTTTTTACATGCTTTATGTCAATTAGGGGCAAATGAGTCCTTATAGGCAAAATTGCTTTATTTCATGATGGTTAGTCTATTTACACTATAACATTCAGGTTTGGATTATTCTCACATAAGAAAATGCAAACTGCATATTAACCATTATTTTAACGCAGACAGGCAGTTTTTACATGCTTTACGACAATTAGGGGCAAATGAGTCCTTATAGGCAAAATTGCTTTATTTTATGAGGGTAAGTCTATTAGGACTATAACATTCAGGTTTGGATCATTCTCTCATAAGAAAATGCAATCTGAATATTGACTATCATTTTCACGCAGACAAGCAGTTTTTACATGGTTTACGACAACTAGGTACAAATAAGTCCTTAAAGGCAAAATTGTTTTATTTCACAAAGGTAAAAGTCTTCTTTCACTATAACATTCAGGTTTGGATCATTCTCTCATAAGAAAATGCAAACTGTATATTAACTATTACTTTTACGCATACAAGCAGTTTTTACAAGCTTTATGACAATAAGGTGCAAATGAGTCCTTTTAGGCAAAATTGCTTTATTTCATGAGAGTTAGTCTATTTACACTATAACATTTCGGTTTGGATCATTCTCTCATAAGAAAATGCAATCTGCATATTTACTATCATTTTAACGCATACAAGCAGTTTTTACATGCTTTATGACAATTAGGTGCAAATGAGTCCTTATAGGCAAAATTGCTTTATTTTATGAGGGTAAGCCTATTTACAATATAACATTCAGGTTTGGATCATTCTCTCATAAGAAAATGCAAACTGCATATTAACCATTATTTAAACGCAGACAAGCAGTTTTTACATGCTTTACGACAATTAGGTGCAAATGAGTCTTTATAGGCAAAATTGCTTTATTTCATGAGGGTAAGCCAATTTACACTATAACATTTAGGTTTGGATCATTCTCTCATAAGAAAATGCAAACTGCATATTTACTATCATTTTCACGCAGAAAAGCAGTTTTTACATGCTTCACGACAATTGCGTGCAAATGAGTCCTTATAGGCAAAATTGCTTTATTATACAAAGGTAAGTCTGTTTACACTATAACATTCAGGTTTGGAACATTCTCTCGTAAGAAAATGCAAACTGCATATTAACCATTATTTTAACGCATACAAGCAGTTTTTACATGCTTTATGGCAATTAGGGGCAAATGAGTCCTTATAGGCAAAATTGCTTTATTTCATAAAGGTTAGTCTATTTACACTATAACATTATTAAGCGCTAAACGTGCGAAATTAAAAAGGGCTGGCTGCTTGTGAAGTCGTAAAAAATTGTGCGTCGGCTAACAAAACTGGCAGAGTAGGGGGGGTCTACCGCGAAAATAATTTGCCAGCTAAAGATATTAATTTGGGCGCCACGACTCTCCCACGCACTTTAAGTAGCTTAACTTGTTGAGTCGGAACAAGTTCTCCGATCCCCAAACAAAGAAAATGTGATATTGTTGCGGAGGAATTTTACTTCAAAAAAAATTATATAAATAAGCTTACCAAATTACTAAAGTAATAATTTCACCTTAATAAATGTACTGAAAATAAATTATTATATATTTACGTTCGTATAAATATTCACAAATACTGGACACCAATACTCAAATAAACTAAGATTAACTGCTACGCCCGTTCGTGCCAATTAGGATGTAATCTAATTTACAAACTTTATTTATATTAATTCACAACGAGGTCAACCAATAGCCAAAATTTAAACTAATCCGCACAAACGGTAAGTTTTACAAATTATAAAAAAATAAATCTAGCCCCAGCGCCGGTAATTTGTTATCATACTATAAAAAAATATCTTTTCTTTTATGTCAGCCAATAACAAATTTCCTTAGATTATAATTCTATTCTAAATAATAATAAATTATAATTATTGAATTTATCAATTAATTACTCTTACTCTACCAAAATGTTTTCTTTTCGTTTCCGTGACTACTCCAATGAATAATACACGACACCAGATTTATTAAATATAAAATATTATCCAGAGCGAATGTCACAATCGTTTGCCCTTGAAAAGTCAATAGAGAACGTTGCACCACTTACCAAACTCTAATCGTTCGTTTAATTATATTATCCATAAATCAGAAATGATTACCGTTAGTAATCGGGTCAGCTATACTATGAACTTTCCAGAAACTAAAAATGAGCACCAGACGACTCCGCGTAGTCTGCTAATTCTGAATGACAACCCGGACGCTCAATTTCGATTAAATTTCTTTATCACTTCCCAGGCGCGTTCGTATGTACTAATGCACTAATGTACAAATAATATTCAAAAATAATTGCAAAGTACGACACTTTTTAAAATCCGATTTCCACCAAAAAAAAATACCTCTTTTTTTTTTCAATCCACCTCACTCCCCTTTATTTTCCTTGACAACCTCTTTTTATCATTTTTCATGGCTTACTCCCCGGACCATTGTCAAACTGAACATAACAAATTCCCCCTTTACTTGGGTAGAGAATTTCGTAGAAATTCTCTAGGGCCCTACTGACATTGAATCTACAAGACAAAAAAACTAATGTCGAATTGATAGAACGTTAAATAAAACTCGGCCTATCCTGGTATCCGAATGTCATCCGGACAGGCTTTTAGATCTTTGACATGCCAAACGCCTAGTACACGACCATTCATATCTTGTAACTGGTACGTCCACGGTGAGATTTTCTTATGTATTTGGAAAGGTCCTAAATACTTTGGTGCCAGTTTTGCTGAAAATTTCCTTGAGGCATCCGAGATGGGAAAATTACGGCGGAATATAGCATCTCCAACGTCAAAACTTTGAGGCCGACGACGCAAATTGTACACTTTACTAGCGGTTTCATAAGCTCTATCCAGTCGTTTCTTCACATCGAAAAACAACACATTATACATTTCTTCAACCTCTTGAGGATCTGGACGTTCAGCCATTTGAAGCTCTGTAGGAGTAAAATCCGATCTAGCCGTTCCTACTAGCGACATCTCACGACCAAAGTTCAAGAAGTAAGGAGTTTGACCTGTAGCTGAATGGTTTGCTGTACGCAAGGCGCATCCGAATGCAGCTAAGTGACTGTCCCAATGTTGGTGTTCGTCTCTGACATAAGTAGCAATCATTGTTTTTATGACACGATTGATTCTCTCTGTCGGGTTTACTTGTGGGTGATAATTCGCGTTGTATAAAATCCGTACTTGATAGCGTTTTGTCAATTCCACAAATCCCCGACTTTTAAATTGCACGCCATTATCACATACATTAAACGTCGGAACTCCGAACATTAAGAAAACTTGATCTTCAATGGCTCGAATAATTGGTTTCGTCGTAGCCACCCGTAGAGGAAATAAAAGTGTCCATTTTGTAAAATAATCTGCTACTACCAATAAGTACACGTTTCCCTTGCTAGATCTGGGAAGAGGTCCCATAAGATCTATTGATATAGCTTGCCAGGGTCTATCAACGGTTACACGACGCCCCATAAATCCGGCCGGTTTAGATTGTTCAACTTTGTGTTGTTGACACGCCAAACAACGTTTAACATATCGGATAACATCACGTCGCATTTGAGGCCAATAATAGTTGGAAGATACACGATGAAGTGTTTTCGTTACTCCCAGGTGTCCTGATGTGGGCACGTCGTGAGCTTCCAAAAGGACTTTACGTCTCTGCTCTTTAGGGATAACTACCTTCCAATTATAGGCATCCAGATCAAATCCAGTATTCCGGGAATTTACAAATTTTAAAATTTTCCGGCCTTCAATTCTCCAGCCGGAATAACGTTCGGGATCTTGATTTATCTGTTCCAACATGCGATTATACCACGGGTCCGTCACTTCTTCTAACGCGTCTACTTCCAAAACTGCTCGCGATAAACAATCCGGTGTGACATGATCCTTTCCTTTCCGATGCATGATCTTATAGTCATATTGTTGGAGTCTGACTGCCCAGCGAGCCAATCTTCCGGTAGGGTCTTTAAGATTATTCAACCATAATAAGGAATGGTGGTCGGTAATTATGGTGAATGGATATCCCTCTAAATAGCACCTGAATTTATCGACCGCCCATAGAACAGCTAAACATTCTCGCTCCGTGGTTGAATAATTCTTCTCGCACTTGTTCAAGGATCGACTAGCATAACAGATGACCTTTTCACCATTTGAGTGCGGTTGTGTCAACACTGCTCCAATACCATAGGCTGATGCGTCTGTTTGTACTGCAAACGGTAATGAAAAATCGGGACACGTCAGAATTGGAGCTGTCACAAGATGATTTTTTATTGCAGTAAAAGCTACCTCACATTCAGCTCCCCAGATAAACTTCTGACGTTTCTTCAGTAAAACAGTTAATGGAGCAATAACGGTTGAAAAATTCGGGATGAAACGTCTATACCAAGAGGCCATACCTAATACTCGTCGAACTTCAGTTGAAGATTTTGGTACTGGTAAGTTCAATATTGCAGACACTTTGTCCGGGTCCACGTGTAACCCATGTTGGTTGACAATGTAACCAAGGTATTTGAGTTCCGGGCGACAGAAACAACATTTATCCTGACCAAGGGTCAATCCTGCCTTTACCAACCGAGATAAGACTTTGTCTAGAATTACCAGGTGTTGTTCGAAATCCATTGCGATGATAATAATGTCGTCAAGATATACAAAAACATGCGGTTCCAGTTCGGGTCCAAGTATTCGATCCATTAGCCTTTGCCAAGTTGCTGGGGCATTATGAAGGCCAAACGGAAGTCTACAAAACTGAAAAAGTCCACGCCCAGGTATAGTAAAGGCTGTTTTCTCCTTACTGGCTTCCTCCAAAGGCACTTGCCAGTAAGCGGACTTCAAGTCTAAGGAAGTGAGAAATCGGGCGCCTTTAAGTCGGTCCAAAATTGCAGAAATGTAAGGCAAAGGATATGCATCCCGTTTAGTTACGGCATTTAGTTTCCGAAAGTCTACACAAAAACGAAATCCACCATCTTTCTTCTTCAACAATAAAATTGGGGATGACCAGGGGCTTGTAGATGGTTCCACTACTCCAAGCTCCAACATCTTGTCCAATTCCGAATCGATATTTTCTTGAACCCTAGGGGAAACAGGGTAATATCTTTGTTTAACAGGTTCTGCGTCAGTAACAATGTTGTGATATACTAGATCAGTGCATCCTAATTGGTCTCCCATTAGTTTAAAATATTTTTCCGTAAGTGCGTTTAAACAAAGTTTTTGTCGATCAGTTAATTCTGAAAGTGAAATAATACTATTTATCTGTACGTCAGTAATGTTGGCAAAAGTCCATTCTTTTTGACACAGATTCGGTTGTAAGCCCATAGTTTTCCAGAAATCAACACCTAGGATCAAAGCTGTTGAGATGGCTGGTATGACAAGCATTTCGATGATCTTGGTTTTATCTTCGACAGTTACTGGTACTTGCAAAGATCCAATACAGGAGCAGTTTACTCCGTTCGCCATTTTAACCGCCATATTATCCCTTTTATTCAGTTTTAAACCATGATTTCGTAGAAGTTCCCAACCTTTTAAACCCAATACCGTTCTGTTAGAACCCGAATCCAATAATCCAATCAATGTGTGACCAAAAATAGAAACACGTAGGTGCGGCCTTTCATCACCATTGTTTCCCGAGTCTAGTACATAATCCATAAGACGAGTAGTTGAAATCCGTTGTAGTTTGTTTGGCCAAATATATTGAGGGACAGCTGGGTGACCGCTCAGTTGCCCTGTTGTTCGTTTCCCGAACGATCAAAAACTTGTCGGCGACAACACTGCCATGAACTGATTCCGGTTTTTCCGCATCGATGGCAAAATTGAGTTCGCGGAGCGGAACACGCTACAAATCGGTGACCAGTTTGTTGACAATTCCAGCATTTTAAATCCTGAATAGCAGCAACCGATTCGAAACGACTTCGTTGCTGTCTTAAAGCAGGGTTCGATGTCAAATCGGATTTTCTTGAGGTTGTATTATAAGCCAAGTCTGGCTCTAACAAGAGATGTGCAGGTGGGGGTGGTTGGTAGTGCTCCACGTAATATCGGTTGAGCTCCAACTGTTTACCGTAATTTACGAACTGACTTACGCTATTAAAACGATGAATTCCCATTTGCGATTGATAAAATGGGGCTACGTTTCTTCGAATAATGGAAAGCTTATATTCCTCCGACATAGGTACCGACAATCGGTGAAATAAATTTTCCATGACTGCCACATACATTGAAATGGTTTCATTCAGCCCCTGTGTACGGAGGCGTATTTCTTCCAGCAGACGAAAATCATAGTCCATCGGCTGGAATTCCTCCTTTAACGCCCGACAAACCTCATCCCAATTCCTGAATTGATTGCGATTAGCCCGGTACCAAATGAGAGCTTTTCCACTTAGTAATTCTGTTATGCTTTCATATAATTCTCGAACACATACATGTCTGGAAACTCTATATTCGTCTACCCGCTCCAGAAAAGCGTTCACACTTTGTGATTCGCTGTCACCTGTAAACGAGAGCTGCCATTTAGCGACTGGAATAGATTGAGATTTCGCAAATGATTCCATGGCGGTCTCTCGGTTCCTATTTAAAGCATTCGGAAAATTTTCTGTACTAGTCGCTACCCAGGATATATTTGAGGGAGGCTCCGTCCAATTGTCTCTTAGTATTGTGTCGTTCCTTGGAGGAATACTTTCCAAGTTCAGCGTTGAGAACGTTTGGACCGTATCGGCCATAACTCGAATAGTGCTGGCTGCTTCATTGGGAAGATCCAACAACGACTGTTCCTGATTGCTAGGTTCCCTTGTCGATCCAGCATCAGGCGCATTGAAAAGAGCTCGGGATTCTAACTCATCTTGTAAGTCTGAGGTTCTCACTCTTGAGTCAGCTAATATTTGTTCTTCTTCCTCGCTCTCTGTTATAAATGTATTCAATCGTTGATGTAAATCATTCAGACAAGACCTTAACGTGCGTATTTCAGCCAAAGGGGTGCGTCCATCGATTTCCGCGATGGTGCAGCGAAGGTCTGTAAATTTTGAGCATAGCCGCGAATACTCGTCAGTAGAAAAGGGAATTTGAATTTGGTGAAAATTATGACCTGCATTCTCAAGAGTGAGAACAGAACGTAGGCGTTTCCGAAGTTGTGCTACGGTATCCTCTGAGGATATACCTCGTCGTCGAAGTTCTTTAGCCAACTCACTCTTATTTAGCCGATCAACGTCCATTTCTTTGGAACTATTGCCTAACGATATTATAGTCGAATTACTACAACAGTTGTAAGCTAAACCGTTAATTAAGAAGCTAATTGAACAGAATAAATCCACCAAATCGATTGCGAAATATAATACGTTCGAAAGGAACGTATTAGATCATGTCAAGGTTAAATTAACCGTTAAATTAAAATTCGTCAATTCAAGGTTTCTTTGTCTTGGAGATAAAGTGTATTTTTATTTATTTTTACTGCCCCACGTTGGGCGCCAAAATTTATTAAGCGCTAAACGTGCGAAATTAAAAAGGGCTGGCTGCTTGTGAAGTCGTAAAAAATTGTGCGTCGGCTAACAAAACTGGCAGAGTAGGGGGGGTCTACCGCGAAAATAATTTGCCAGCTAAAGATATTAATTTGGGCGCCACGACTCTCCCACGCACTTTAAGTAGCTTAACTTGTTGAGTCGGAACAAGTTCTCCGATCCCCAAACAAAGAAAATGTGATATTGTTGCGGAGGAATTTTACTTCAAAAAAAATTATATAAATAAGCTTACCAAATTACTAAAGTAATAATTTCACCTTAATAAATGTACTGAAAATAAATTATTATATATTTACGTTCGTATAAATATTCACAAATACTGGACACCAATACTCAAATAAACTAAGATTAACTGCTACGCCCGTTCGTGCCAATTAGGATGTAATCTAATTTACAAACTTTATTTATATTAATTCACAACGAGGTCAACCAATAGCCAAAATTTAAACTAATCCGCACAAACGGTAAGTTTTACAAATTATAAAAAAATAAATCTAGCCCCAGCGCCGGTAATTTGTTATCATACTATAAAAAAATATCTTTTCTTTTATGTCAGCCAATAACAAATTTCCTTAGATTATAATTCTATTCTAAATAATAATAAATTATAATTATTGAATTTATCAATTAATTACTCTTACTCTACCAAAATGTTTTCTTTTCGTTTCCGTGACTACTCCAATGAATAATACACGACACCAGATTTATTAAATATAAAATATTATCCAGAGCGAATGTCACAATCGTTTGCCCTTGAAAAGTCAATAGAGAACGTTGCACCACTTACCAAACTCTAATCGTTCGTTTAATTATATTATCCATAAATCAGAAATGATTACCGTTAGTAATCGGGTCAGCTATACTATGAACTTTCCAGAAACTAAAAATGAGCACCAGACGACTCCGCGTAGTCTGCTAATTCTGAATGACAACCCGGACGCTCAATTTCGATTAAATTTCTTTATCACTTCCCAGGCGCGTTCGTATGTACTAATGCACTAATGTACAAATAATATTCAAAAATAATTGCAAAGTACGACACTTTTTAAAATCCGATTTCCACCAAAAAAAAATACCTCTTTTTTTTTTCAATCCACCTCACTCCCCTTTATTTTCCTTGACAACCTCTTTTTATCATTTTTCATGGCTTACTCCCCG
Source organism: Xanthostigma xanthostigma (assembly GCA_963575645.1). Classification (NCBI taxonomy): domain Eukaryota; kingdom Metazoa; phylum Arthropoda; class Insecta; order Raphidioptera; family Raphidiidae; genus Xanthostigma; species Xanthostigma xanthostigma. The sequence goes on from OY754474.1 coordinate 10,164,445, forward strand.
GACCATTGTCAAACTGAACATAACAACATTCAGGTTTGGATTATTCTTTCATAAGAAAATGCAAACTGCATATTAACCATTATTTTAACGCAGACAAGCAGTTTTAACATGCTTTACAATTAGGTGCAAATTAGTCCTTATAGGCAAAATTGCTTTATTTTACAAAGGTAAGTTAACTTAAACTATAACATTCAGGTTTGGATCATTCTCTCATAAGAAAATGCAAAACTGCATATTAACTATTATTTTAACGCATACAAGCAGTTTTAACTAGCTTTATGACAATTAGGTGCAAATGAGTCTTTTTAGGCAAAATTGCTTTATTTCATGAGGGTTAGTCTATTTACACTATAACATTTAGGTTTGGATCATTCTCTCATAAGAAAATGCAAACTGCATATTAACCATTATTTTAACGCATACAAGCAGTTTTTACATGCTTTATGACAATTAGGGGCAAATGAGTCCTTCTAGGCAAAATTGCTTTATTTCATGAAGGTTAGTCTATTTACACTATAACATTTAGGTTTGGATCATTCTCTCATAAGAAAATGCAAACTGCATATTTACTATCATTTTAACGCATACAAGCAGTTCTTACATGCTTTATGACAATTAGGTGCAAATAAGTCCTTATAGGCAAAATTGCTTTATTTTATGAGAGTAAGTCTATTTACACTATAACATTCAGGTTTAGATCATTCTCTCATAAGAAAATGCAAACTGCATATTAACCATTATTTTAACGCATACAAGCAGTTTTTACATGCTTTATGACAATTAGGGGCAAATGAGTCCTTTTAGGCAAAATTGCTTTATTTCATGAAGGTTAGTCCATTTACACCTTATAATTCAGGTTTGGATTATTCTCTCATAAGAAAATGCAAACTGCATATTAACCATTATTTTAACGCAGACAAGCAGTTTTTACATGCTTTACGACAATTAGGTGCAAATGAGTCCTTATAGGCAAAATAGCTTTATTTAACAAAGGTAAGTTTACTTACACTATAACATTCAGGTTTGGATCATTCTCTCACAAGAAAATGCAAACTGCATATTAACTATTATTTTAACGCATACAAGCAGTTTTTACATGCTTTATGACAATTAGGTGCAAATGAGTCCTTATAGGCAAAATTGCTTTATTTCATGAGGGTAAGTCTATTTACACTATAACATTCAGGTTTGGATCATTCTCTCATAAGAAAATGCAAACTGCATATTAACCATTATTTTAACGCTGACAAGCAGTTTTTACATGCTTTACGACAATTAGGTGCAAATGAGTCCTTATAGGCAAAATTGATTTATTTCATGAAGGTTAGTCTATTTACACTATAACATTAAGGTTTGGATCATTCTCTCATAAGAAAATGCAAACTGCATATTAATCATTATTTTAACGCACACAAGCAGTTTCTACATGCTTTATGACAATTAGGGGCAAATGAGTCCTTATAGGCAAAATTGCTTTATTTTATGAAGGTAAGTCTATTTACACTATAACATTCAGGTTTGGATCATTCTCTCATAAGAAAATGCAAACTGCATATTAACCATTATTTAAACGCAGACAAGCACTTTTTATATGCTTTATGACAATTAGGGGCAAATGAGTCCTTATAGGCAAAATTGCTTTATTTCATAAAGGTAAGTCTATTTACACTATTACATTCAGGTTTGGATCTCTCTGTCATAAGAAAATGCAAACTGCATATTAACCATTATTTAAACGCAGACAAGCAGTTTTTACATGCTTTACGACAATTAGGTGCAAATGAGTCTTTATAGACAAAATTGCTTTATTTCATGAGGGTAAGTCTATTTACTCTATAACATTCAGGTTTGGATCATTCTCTCATAAGAAAATGCAAACAGCATATTTACTATCATTTTCACGCAGACAAGCAGTTTTTACATGTTTCACGACAATTGCATGCAAATGAGTCCTTATAGTCGAAATTGCTTTATTTTACAAAGGTAAGTCTATTTACACTATAACATTTAGGTTTGGATCATTCTCTCATAAGAAAATGCAAACTGCATATTAACCATTATTTTAACGCAGACAAGCAGTTTTTACATGCTTTACGACAATTAGGTGCAAATGAGTCCTTATAGGCAAAATTGCTTTATTTTACAAAGGTAAGTTTACTTAATCTATAACATTCAGGTTTGGATCATTCTCTCATAATAAAATGCAAACTGCATATTAACTATTATTTTAACGCATACAAGCAGTTTTTACAAGCTTTATGACAATTATGTGCAAATGAGTCCTTTTAGGCAAAATTGCTTAATTTAATGAGGGTTAGTCTATTTACACTATAACATTTATTTTTGGATCATTCTCTCATAAGAAAATGCAAACTGCATTTTTACTATCATTTTAACGCATACAAGCAGTTTTTACATGCTTTATGACAATTAGGTGCAAATAAGTCCTTATAGGCAAAATTGCTTTATTTCATGAAAGTAAGTCTATTTACACTATACAATTCAGGTTTAGATCATTCTCTCATAAGAAAATGCAAACTGCATATTAACCATTATTTTAACGCAGACAAGCAGTTTTTACATGCTTTATGACAATTAGGGGCAAATGAGTCCTTTTAGGCAAAATTGCTTTATTTCATGAAGGTTAGTCCATTTACACCTTATAATTCAGGTTTGGATTATTCTCTCATAAGAAAATGCAAACTGCATATTAACCATTATTTTAACGCAGACAAGCAGTTTTTACATGCTTTACGACAATTAGGTGCAAATGAGTCCTTATAGGCAAAATTGCTTTATTTCACAAAGGTAAGTTTACTTACACTATAACATTCAGGTTTGGATCATTCTCTCACTAGAAAATGCAAACTGCATATTAACTATTATTTTAACGCATACAAGCAGTTTTTACATGCTTTATGACAATTAGGTGCAAATGAGTCCTTATAGGCAAAATTGCTTTATTTCATGAGAGTAAGTCTATAATTTACACTATAACATTCAGGTTTGGATCATTCTCTCATAAGAAAATGCAAACTGAATATTGACTATCATTTTCACGCAGACAAGCAGTTTTTACATGGTTTACGACAATTAGGTGGAAATAAGTCCTTAAAGGCAAAATTGTTTTATTTCACAAAGGTAAGTCTACTTTCACTATAACATTCAGGTTTGGATCATTCTCTCATAAGAAAATGCAAACTGCATATTAACCATTATTTTAACGCATACAAGCAGTTTTTACATGCTTTATGACAATTAGAGGCAAATGAGTCCATATAGGCAAAATTGCTTTATTTCATGAAGGTAAGTCTATTTACACTATAACATTCAGGTTTGGATCATTCTCTCATAGGAAAATGCAAACTGCATATTAACCATTATTTAAACGCAGACAAGCAGTTTTTACATGCTTTACGACAATTAGGTGCAAATAAGTCTTTATAGGCAAAATTGCTTTATTTCATGAAGGTAAGTCTATTTACACTAAAACATTCAGGTTTGGATCATTCTCTCATAAGAAAATGCAAACTGCATATTAACCATTATTTAAACGCAGACAAGCAGTTTTTACATGCTTCACGACAATTGCGTGCAAATGAGTCCTTATAGGCAAAATTGCTTTTTTTATGAGGGTAAGTCTATTTACACTATAACATTCAGGTTTGGATCATTCTCTCATAAGAAAATGCAAACTGCATATTAATCATTTTTTAAACGCAGACATGCAGTTTTTACATGCTTCACGACAATTGCGTGCAAATAAGTCCTTTTAGGCAAAATTGCTTTATTTTACAAAGGTATGTCTATTTACACTATAACATTCAGGTTTAGATCATTCTCTCATAAGAAAATGCAAACTGCATAATAACCATTATTTTAACGCATACAAGCAGTGTTTACATGCTTTATGACAATTAGGGGCAAATGAGTCTATATAGGCAAAATTGTTTTATTTCACAAAGGTAAGTCTACTTTCACTATAACATTCAGGTTTGGATCATTCTCTCATAAGAAAATGCAAACTGAATATTAGCCATTATTTTAACGCAGACAAGCAGTTTTTACATGCTTCACGACAATTAGGTGCAAATGAGTCCTTATAGGCAAAATTGCTTTATTTCATGAGGGTAAGTCTATTTACACTATAACATTCAGGTTTGGATCATTCTCTCATAAGAAAATGCAAACTGCATATTAACCATTATTTTAACGCATACAAGCAGTTTTTACATGCTTTATGACAATTAGGTGCAAATAAGTCCTTAAAGGCAAAATTGCTTTATTTCATGAGGGTTAGTCTATTTACACTATATCTTTTAGGTTTAGATCATTCTCTCATAAGAAAATGCAAACTGCATATTAACCATTATTTTAACGCATACAAGCAGTTTTTACAAGCTTTATGACAATTAGGTGCAAACAAGTCCTTATAGGCAAAATTGCTTTATTTCATGAGGTTTAGTCTATTTACACTATAACTTTTAGGTTTGGATCATTCTCTCATTAGAAAATGCAAACTGCATATTAACGATTATTTTAACGCAGACAAGCAGTTTTTACATGCTTCACGACAATTGCGTGCAAATGAGTCCTTATAGGCAAAATTGCTTTTTTTATGAGGGTAAGTCTATTTACACTATAACATTCAGGTTTGGATCATTCTCTCATAAGAAAATGCAAACTGCATATTAATCATTTTTTAAACGCAGACATGCAGTTTTTACATGCTTCACGACAATTGCGTGCAAATAAGTCCTTTTAGGCAAAATTGCTTTATTTTACAAAGGTATGTCTATTTACACTATAACATTCAGGTTTAGATCATTCTCTCATAAGAAAATGCAAACTGCATAATAACCATTATTTTAACGCATACAAGCAGTGTTTACATGCTTTATGACAATTAGGGGCAAATGAGTCTATATAGGCAAAATTGTTTTATTTCACAAAGGTAAGTCTACTTTCACTATAACATTCAGGTTTGGATCATTCTCTCATAAGAAAATGCAAACTGAATATTAGCCATTATTTTAACGCAGACAAGCAGTTTTTACATGCTTCACGACAATTAGGTGCAAATGAGTCCTTATAGGCAAAATTGCTTTATTTCATGAGGGTAAGTCTATTTACACTATAACATTCAGGTTTGGATCATTCTCTCATAAGAAAATGCAAACTGCATATTAACCATCATTTTAACGCATACAAGCAGTTTTTACATGCTTTATGACAATTAGGTGCAAATAAGTCCTTAAAGGCAAAATTGCTTTATTTCATGAGGGTTAGTCTATTTACACTATATCTTTTAGGTTTAGATCATTCTCTCATAAGAAAATGCAAACTGCATATTAACCATTATTTTAACGCATACAAGCAGTTTTTACAAGCTTTATGACAATTAGGTGCAAACAAGTCCTTATAGGCAAAATTGCTTTATTTCATGAGGTTTAGTCTATTTACACTATAACTTTTAGGTTTGGATCATTCTCTCATTAGAAAATGCAAACTGCATATTAACGATTATTTTAACGCTGACAAGCAGTTTTTACATGCTTTACGACAATTAGGTGCAAATGAGTCCTTATAGGCAAAATTGCTTTATTTCATGAGGGTAAGTCTATTTACACTATAACATTCAGGTTTGGATCATTCTCTCATAAGAAAATGCAAACTGCATATTAACCATTATTTTAACGCATACAAGCAGTTTTTACATGCTTTATGACAATTCGGGGCAAATGAGTCCTTATAGGCAAAATTGCTTTATTTCATGAAGGTAAGTCTATTTACACTATAACATTCAGGTTTGGATCTATCTGTCATAAGAAAATGCAAACTGCATATTAACCATTATTTAAACGCAGACAAGCAGTTTTTACATGCTTTACGACAATTAGGTGCAAATGAGTCTTTATAGGCAAAATTGCTTTATTTCATGAGGGTAAATCCATTTACACTATAACATTCAGGTTTGGATCATTCTCTCATAAGAAAATGCAAACTGCATATTAACCATTATTTTAACGCATACAAGCAGTTTTTACATGTTTCACGACAATTGCATGCAAATGAGTCCTTATAGGCAAAATTGCTTTATTTTACAAAGGTAAGTCTATTTACACTATAACATTCAGGTTTGGATCATTCTCTCATAAGAAAATGCAAACTGCATATTAACCATTATTTTAACGCTGACAAGCAGTTTTTACATGCTTTACGACAATTATGTGCAAATGAGTCCTTATAGGCAAAATTGCTTTATTTCATGAGGGTAAGTGTATTTACACTATAGCATTCAGGTTTGGATCATTCTCTCATAAGAAAATGCAAACTGCATATTTACTATCATTTTCACGCAGACAAGCAGTTTTTACATGCTTCACGACAATTGAGTGCAAATGAGTCCTTATAGGCAAAATTGCTTTATTTTACAAAGGTAAGCCTATTTACACTATAACATTCAGGTTTGGATCATTCTCTCATAAGAAAATGCAAACTGCATATTAACCATTATTTTAACGCAGACAAGCAGTTTTTACATGCTTTATGACAATTAGGGGCAAATGAGTCCTTATAGGCAAAATTGCTTTATTTCATGAAGGTAAGTCTATTTACACTATAACATTCAGGTTTGGATCATTCTCTCATAAGAAAATGCAAACTGCATATTAACCATTATTTTAACGCATTCAAGCAGTTTTTATATGCTTTATGACAATTAGGGGCAAATGAGTCCTTATAGGCAAAATTGCTTTATTTCATGAAGGTTAGTCTATTTACACTATAACATTCAGGTTTGGATCTCTCTGTCAATAGAAAATGCAAACTGCATATTAACCATTATTTAAACGCAGACAAGCAGCTTTTACATGCTTTACGACAATTAGGTGCAAATGAGTCTTTATAGGCAAAATTGCTTTATTTCATAAGGGTAAGTCTATTTACACTATAACATTCAGGTTTGGATCATTCTCTCATAAGAAAATGCAAACAGCATATTTACTATCATTTTCACGCAGACAAGCAGTTTTTACATGTTTCACGACAATTGCATGCAAATGAGTCCTTATAGTCGAAATTGCTTTATTTTACAAAGGTTAGTCTATTTACACTATAACATTCAGGTTTGGATCATTCTCTCATAAGAAAATGCAAACTGCATATTGACTATTATTTTAACGCATACAACAGTTTTAACAAGCTTTATGACAATTAGGTGCAAATGAGTCCTTTTAGGCAAAATTGCTTTATTTCATGAGGGTTAGTCTATTTACACTATAACATTTAGGTTTGGATCATTCTCTCATAAGAAAATGCAAACTGCATATTTACTATCATTTTAACGCATACAAGCAGTTTTTACATGCTTTATGACAATTAGGGGCAAATGAGTCCTTATAGGCAAAATTGCTTTATTTCATGAAGGTAAGTCTATTTACACTATAACATTCAGGTTTGGATCTCTCTGTCATAAGAAAATGCAAACTGCATATTAACCATTATTTAAACGCAGACAAGCAGTTTTTACATGTTTCACGACAATTGCATGCAAATGAGTCCTTATAGGCAAAATTGCTTTATTTTACAAAGGTAAGTCTATTTACACTATAACATTCAGGTTTGGATCATTCTCTCATAAGAAAATGCAAACTGCATATTAACCATTATTTTAACGCTGACAAGCAGTTTTTACATGCTTTACGACAATTAGGTGCAAATGAGTCCTTATAGGCAAAATTGCTTTATTTCATGAGGGTAAGTCTATTTACACTATAGCATTCAGGTTTGGATCATTCTCTCATAAGAAAATGCAAACTGCATATTTACTATCATTTTCACGCAGACAAGCAGTTTTTACATGCTTCACGACAATTGAGTGCAAATGAGTCCTTATAGGCAAAATTGCTTTATTTTACAAAGGTAAGCCTATTTACACTATAACATTCAGGTTTGGATCATTCTCTCATAAGAAAATGCAAACTGCATATTAACCATTATTTTAACGCATACAAGCAGTTTTTATATGCTTTATGACAATTAGGGGCAAATGAGTCCTTATAGGCAAAATTGCTTTATTTCATGAGGGTTAGTCTATTTACACTATAACTTTTAGGTTTGGATCATTCTCTCATAAGAAAATGCAAACTGCATATTAACCATTATTTTAACGCAGACAAGCAGTTTTTACATGCTTTACGACAATTAGGTGCAAATGAGTCCTTATAGGCAAAGTTGCTTTATTTTACAAAGGTAAGTTTACTTAATCTATAACATTCAGGTTTGGATCATTCTCTCATAAGAAAATGCAAACTGCATATTAACTATTATTTTTACGCATACAAGCAGTTTTTACAAGCTTTATGACAATTAGGTGCAAATAAGTCCTTTTAGGCAAAATTGCTTAATTTAATGAGGGTTAGTCTATTTACACTATAACATTTAGGTTTGGATCATTCTCTCATAAGAAAATGCAAACTGCATATTTACTATCATTTTAACGCATACAAGCAGTTTTTACATGCTTTATGACAATTAGGTGCAAATAAGTCCTTATAGGCAAAATTGCTTTATTTCATGAGAGTAAGTCTATTTACACTATAACATTCAGGTTTAGATCATTTTCTCATAAGAAAATGCAAACTGCATATTAACCATTATTTTAACACAACAAGCAGTTTTTACATGCTTTATGACAATTAGGGGCAAATGAGTCCTTTTAGGCAAAATTGCTTTATTTCATGAAGGTTAGTCCATTTAAACCTTATAATTCAGGTTTGGATTATTCTCTCATAAGAAAATGCAAACTGCATATTAACCATTATTTTAACGCAGACAAGCAGTTTTTACATGCTTTAAGACAATTAGGGGCAAATGAGTCTTTATAGGCAAAATTGCTTTATTTTATGAGGGTAAGTCTATTTACACTATAACATTCAGGTTTGGATCATTCTCTCATAAGAAAATGTAAACTGCATATTAACCATTATTTAAACGCAATCAAGCAGTTTTTACATGCTTTATGACAATTAGAGGCAAATGAGTCCATATAGGCAAAATTGCTTTATTTTATGAAGGTAAGTCTATTTACACTATAACATTCAGGTTTGGATCATTCTCTCATAAGAAAATGCAAACTGCATATTAACCATTATTTAAACGCAATCAAGCAGTTTTTACATGCTTTATGACAATTAGAGGCAAATGAGTCCATATAGGCAAAATTGCTTTATTTCATGAAGGTAAGTCTATTTACACTATAACATTCAGGTTTGGATCATTCTCTCATAAGAAAATGCAAACTGCATATTTACCATTATTTAAACGCAGACAAGCAGTTTTTACATGCTTTACGACAATTAGGTGCAAATAAGTCTTTATAGGCAAAATTGCTTTATTTCATAAAGGTAAGTCTATTTACACTAAAACATTCAGGTTTGGATCATTCTCTCATAAGAAAATGCAAACTGCATATTAACTATTATTTAAACGCAGACAAGCAGTTTTTACATGCTTCACGACAATTGCGTGCAAATGTGTCTTTATAGGCAAAATTGCTTTATTTTACAAAGGTAAGTCTATTTACACTATAACATTCAGGTTTGGATCATTCTCTCATAAGAAAATGCAAACTGCATATTTACCATTATTTTAACGAATACAAGCAGTTTTTACATGCTTTAAGACAATTAGGGGCAAATGAGTCTTTATAGGCAAAATTGCTTTATTTTATGAGAGTAAGTCTATTTACACTATAGCATTCAGGTTTAGATCATTCTCTCATAAGAAAATGCAAACTGAATATTGACTATCATTTTCACGCAGACAAGCAGTTTTTACATGGTTTACGACAATAAGGTGGAAATAAGTCCTTAAAGGCAAAATTGTTTTATTTCACAAAGGTAAGTCTACTTTCACTATAACATTCAGGTTTGGATCATTCTCTCATAAGAAAATGCAAACTGCATATTAACTATTATTTAAACGCAGACAAGCAGTTTTTACATGCTTCACGACAATTGCGTGCAAATGTGTCTTTATAGGCAAAATTGCTTTATTTTACAAAGGTAAGTCTATTTACACTATAACATTCAGGTTTGGATCATTCTCTTATAAGAAAATGCAAACTGCATATTAACCATTATTTTAACGCTGACAAGCAGTTTTTACATGCTTTACGACAATTAGGTGCAAATGAGTCCTTATAGGCAAAATTGCTTTATTTCATGAGGGTAAGTCTATTTACACTATAGCATTCAGGTTTGGATCATTCTCTCATAAGAAAATGCAAACTGCATATTTACTATCATTTTCACGCAGACAAGCAGTTTTTACATGCTTCACGACAATTGAGTGCAAATGAGTCCTTATAGGCAAAATTGCTTTATTTTACAAAGGTAAGCCTATTTACACTATAACATTCAGGTTTGGATCATTCTCTCATAAGAAAATGCAAACTGCATATTAACCATTATTTTAACGCATACAAGCAGTTTTTATATGCTTTATGACAATTAGGGGCAAATGAGTCCTTATAGGCAAAATTGCTTTATTTCATGAGGGTTAGTCTATTTACACTATAACTTTTAGGTTTGGATCATTCTCTCATAAGAAAATGCAAACTGCATATTAACCATTATTTTAACGCAGACAAGCAGTTTTTACATGCTTTACGACAATTAGGTGCAAATGAGTCCTTATAGGCAAAATTGCTTTATTTTACAAAGGTAAGTTTACTTAATCTATAACATTCAGGTTTGGATCATTCTCTCATAAGAAAATGCAAACTGCATATTAACTATTATTTTTACGCATACAAGCAGTTTTTACAAGCTTTATGACAATTAGGTGCAAATAAGTCCTTTTAGGCAAAATTGCTTAATTTAATGAGGGTTAGTCTATTTACACTATAACATTTAGGTTTGGATCATTCTCTCATAAGAAAATGCAAACTGCATATTTACTATCATTTTAACGCATACAAGCAGTTTTTACATGCTTTATGACAATTAGGTGCAAATAAGTCCTTATAGGCAAAATTGCTTTATTTCATGAGAGTAAGTCTATTTACACTATAACATTCAGGTTTAGATCATTTTCTCATAAGAAAATGCAAACTGCATATTAACCATTATTTTAACGCAACAAGCAGTTTTTACATGCTTTATGACAATTAGGGGCAAATGAGTCCTTTTAGGCAAAATTGCTTTATTTCATGAAGGTTAGTCCATTTAAACCTTATAATTCAGGTTTGGATTATTCTCTCATAAGAAAATGCAAACTGCATATTAACCATTATTTTAACGCAGACAAGCAGTTTTTACATGCTTTAAGACAATTAGGGGCAAATGAGTCTTTATAGGCAAAATTGCTTTATTTTATGAGGGTAAGTCTATTTACACTATAACATTCAGGTTTGGATCATTCTCTCATAAGAAAATGTAAACTGCATATTAACCATTATTTAAACGCAATCAAGCAGTTTTTACATGCTTTATGACAATTAGAGGCAAATGAGTCCATATAGGCAAAATTGCTTTATTTTATGAAGGTAAGTCTATTTACACTATAACATTCAGGTTTGGATCATTCTCTCATAAGAAAATGCAAACTGCATATTAACCATTATTTAAACGCAATCAAGCAGTTTTTACATGCTTTATGACAATTAGAGGCAAATGAGTCCATATAGGCAAAATTGCTTTATTTCATGAAGGTAAGTCTATTTACACTATAACATTCAGGTTTGGATCATTCTCTCATAAGAAAATGCAAACTGCATATTTACCATTATTTAAACGCAGACAAGCAGTTTTTACATGCTTTACGACAATTAGGTGCAAATAAGTCTTTATAGGCAAAATTGCTTTATTTCATAAAGGTAAGTCTATTTACACTAAAACATTCAGGTTTGGATCATTCTCTCATAAGAAAATGCAAACTGCATATTAACTATTATTTAAACGCAGACAAGCAGTTTTTACATGCTTCACGACAATTGCGTGCAAATGTGTCTTTATAGGCAAAATTGCTTTATTTTACAAAGGTAAGTCTATTTACACTATAACATTCAGGTTTGGATCATTCTCTCATAAGAAAATGCAAACTGCATATTTACCATTATTTTAACGAATACAAGCAGTTTTTACATGCTTTAAGACAATTAGGGGCAAATGAGTCTTTATAGGCAAAATTGCTTTATTTTATGAGAGTAAGTCTATTTACACTATAGCATTCAGGTTTAGATCATTCTCTCATAAGAAAATGCAAACTGAATATTGACTATCATTTTCACGCAGACAAGCAGTTTTTACATGGTTTACGACAATAAGGTGGAAATAAGTCCTTAAAGGCAAAATTGTTTTATTTCACAAAGGTAAGTCTACTTTCACTATAACATTCAGGTTTGGATCATTCTCTCATAAGAAAATGCAAACTGCATATTAACTATTATTTAAACGCAGACAAGCAGTTTTTACATGCTTCACGACAATTGCGTGCAAATGTGTCTTTATAGGCAAAATTGCTTTATTTTACAAAGGTAAGTCTATTTACACTATAACATTCAGGTTTGGATCATTCTCTCATAAGAAAATGCAAACTGCATATTTACCATTATTTTAACGAATACAAGCAGTTTTTACATGCTTTAAGACAATTAGGGGCAAATGAGTCTTTATAGGCAAAATTGCTTTATTTTATGAAGGTAAGTCTATTTACACTATAACATTCAGGTTTGGATCATTCTCTCATAAGAAAATGCAAACTGCATATTAACCATTATTTAAACGCAGACAAGCAGTTTTTACATGCTTCACGACAATTGCGTGCAAATGTGTCTTTATAGGCAAAATTGCTTTATTTTACAAAGGTAAGTCTATTTACACTATAACATTCAGGTTTGGATCATTCTCTCATAAGAAAATGCAAACTGCATATTAACTATTATTTTAACGCATACAAGCAGTTTTTACAAGCTTTATGACAATTAGGTGCAAATGAGTCCTTTTAGGCAAAATTGGTTTATTTCATGAGAGTTAGTCTATTTACACTATAACATTTAGGTTTGGATCATTCTCTCATAAGAAAATGCAAACTGCATATTTACTAGCATTTTAACGCATACAATCAGTTTTTACATGCTTTATGACAATTAGGTACAAATGAGTCCTTATAGGCAAAATTGCTTTATTTTATGAGGGAAAGTTTATTTACACTATAACATTCAGGTTTAGATCATTCTCTCATAAGAAAATGCAAACTGCATATTAACCATTATTTTAACGCATACAAGCAGTTTTTACATGCTTTATGTCAATTAGGGGCAAATGAGTCCTTATAGACAAAATTGCTTTATTTCATGAAGGTTAGTCTATTTACACTATAACATTCAGGTTTGGATTATTCTCACATAAGAAAATGCAAACTGCATATTAACCATTATTTTAACGCAGACAAGCAGTTTTTACATGCTTTACGACAATTAGGTGCAAATGAGTCCTTATAGGCAAAATTGCTTTATTTTACAAAGGTAAGTTTACTTAATCTATAACATTCAGGTTTGGATCATTCTCTCATAAGAAAATGAAAACTGCATATTAACTATTATTTTAACGCATACAAGCAGTTTTTACAAGCTTAATGACAATTAGGTGCAAATGAGTCCTTTAAGGCAAAATTGCTTAATTTAATGAGGGTTAGTCTATTTACACTATAACATTTAGGTTTGGATCATTCTCTCATAAGAAAATGCAAACTGCATATTTACTATCATTTTAACGCATACAAGCAGTTTTTACATGCTTTATGACAATTAGGTGCAAATAAGTCCTTATAGCCAAAATTGCTTTATTTCATGAGAGTAAGTCTATTTACACTATAACAATTAGGTTTAGATCATTTTCTCATAAGAAAATGCAAACTGCATATTAACCATTATTTTAAAGCATACAAGCAGTTTTTACATGCTTTATGACAATTAGGGGCAAATGAGTCCTTTTAGGCAAAATTGCTTTATTTCATGAAGGTTAGTCTATTTACACCTTATAATTCAGGTTTGGATTATTCTCTCATAAGAAAATGCAAACTGCATATTAACCATTATTTTAACGCAGACAAGCAGTTTTTACATGCTTTACGACAATTAGGTGCAAATGAGTCCTTATAGGCAAAATTGCTTTATTTTACAAAGGTAAGTTTACTTACACTATAACATTCAGGTTTGGATCATTCTCTCACAAGAAAATGCAAACTGCATATTAACTATTATTTTAACGCATACAAGCAGTTTTTACATGCTTTATGACAATTAGGTGCAAATGAGTCCTTATAGGCAAAATTGCTTTATTTCATGAGAGTAAGTCTATAATTTACACTATAACATTCAGGTTTGGATCATTCTCTCATAAGAAAATGCAAACTGAATATTGACTATCATTTTCACGCAGACAAGCAGTTTTTACATGGTTTACGACAATTAGGTGGAAATAATTCCTTAAAGGCAAAATTGTTTTATTTCACAAAGGTAAGTCTACTTTCACTATAACATTCAGGTTTGGATCATTCTCTCATAAGAAAATGCAAACTGCATATTAACCATTATTTTAACGCATACAAGCAGTTTTTACATGCTTTATGACAATTAGAGGCAAATTAGTCCATATAGGCAAAATTGCTTTATTTCATGAAGGTAAGTCTATTTACACTATAACATTCAGGTTTGGATCATTCTCTAATAAGAAAATGCAAACTGCATATTAACCATTATTTAAACGCAATCAAGCAGTTTTTACATGCTTTATGACAATTAGAGGCAAATGAGTCCATATAGGCAAAATTGCTTTATTTCATGAAGGTAAGTCTATTTACACTATAACATTCAGGTTTGGATCATTCTCTCATAAGAAAATGCAAACTGCATATTAACCATTATTTAAACGCAGACAAGCAGTTTTTACATGCTTTACGACAATTAGGTGCAAATAAGTCTTTATAGGCAAAATTGCTTTATTTCATGAAGGTAAGTCTATTTACACTAAAACATTCAGGTTTGGATCATTCTCTCATAAGAAAATGCAAACTGCATATTAACCATTATTTAAACGCAGACAAGCAGTTTTTACATGCTTCACGACAATTGCGTGCAAATGTGTCTTTATAGGCAAAATTGCTTTATTTTACAAAGGTAAGTCTATTTACACTATAACATTCAGGTTTGGATCATTCTCTCATAAGAAAATGCAAACTGCATATTTACCATTATTTTAACGAATACAAGCAGTTTTTACATGCTTTAAGACAATTAGGGGCAAATGAGTCTTTATAGGCAAAATTGCTTTATTTTATGAGGGTAAGTCTATTTACACTATAACATTCAGGTTTAGATCATTCTCTCATAAGAAAATGCAAACTGAATATTGACTATCATTTTCACGCAGACAAGCAGTTTTTACATGGTTTACGACAATTAGGTGGAAATAAGTCCTTAAAGGCAAAATTGTTTTATTTCACAAAGGTAAGTCTACTTTCACTATAACATTCAGGTTTGGATCATTCTCTCATAAGAAAATGCAAACTGCATATTAACCATTATTTTAACGCATACAAGCAGTTTTTACATGCTTTATGACAATTAGAGGCAAATGAGTCCATATAGACAAAATTGCTTTATTTCATGAAGGTAAGTCTATTTACACTATAACATTCAGGTTTTATCATTCTCTCATAAGAAAATGCAAACTGCATATTAACCATTATTTAAACGCAATCAAGGAGTTTTTACATGCTTTATGACAATTAGAGGCAAATGAGTCCATATAGGCAAAACTGCATTATTTCATGAAGGTAAGTCTATTTACACTATAACATTCAGGTTTGGATCATTCTCTCATAAGAAAATGCAAACTGCATATTAACCATTATTTAAACGCAGACAAGCAGTTTTTACATGCTTTACGACAATTAGGTGCAAATAAGTCTTTATAGGCAAAATTGCTTTATTTCATGAAGGTAAGTCTTTTTACACTAAAACATTCAGGTTTGGATCATTCTCTCATAAGAAAATGCAAACTGCATATTAACCATTATTTAAACGCAGACAAGCAGTTTTTACATGCTTCACGACAATTGCGTGCAAATGTGTCTTTATAGGCAAAATTGCTTTATTTTACAAAGGTAAGTCTATTTACACTATAACATTCAAGTTTGGATCATTCTCTCATAAGAAAATGCAAACTGCATATTAACTATTATTTTAACGCATACAAGCAGTTTTTACAAGCTTTATGACAATTAGGTGCAAATGAGTCCTTTTAGGCAAAATTGCTTTATTTCATGAGAGTTAGTCTATTTACACCATAACATTTAGGTTTGGATCATTCTCTCATAAGAAAATGCAAACTGCATATTTACTAGCTTTTTAACGCATACAATCAGTTTTTACATGCTTTATGACAATTAGGTACAAGTGAGTCCTTATAGGCAAAATTGCTTTATTTTATGAGGGAAAGTTTATTTACACTATAACATTCAGGTTTAGATCATTCTCTCATAAGAAAATGCAAACTGCATATTAACCATTATTTTAACGCAGACAGGCAGTTTTTACATGCTTTACGACAATTAGGGGCAAATGAGTCCTTATAGGCAAAATTGCTTTATTTTATGAGGGTAAGTCTATTAGGACTATAACATTCAGGTTTGGATCATTCTCTCATAAGAAAATGCAATCTGAATATTGACTATCATTTTCACGCAGACAAGCAGTTTTTACATGGTTTACGACAATTAGGTGCAAATAAGTCCTTAAAGGCAAAATTGTTTTATTTCACAAAGGTAAAAGTCTTCTTTCACTATAACATTCAGGTTTGGATCATTCTCTCATAAGAAAATGCAAACTGCATATTAACTATTATTTTTACGCATACAAGCAGTTTTTACAAGCTTTATGACAATAAGGTGCAAATGAGTCCTTTTAGGCAAAATTGCTTTATTTCATGAGAGTTAGTCTATTTACACTATAACATTTCGGTTTGGATCATTCTCTCATAAGAAAATGCAATCTGCATATTTACTATCATTTTAACGCATACAAGCAGTTTTTACATGCTTTATGACAATTAGGTGCAAATGAGTCCTTATAGGCAAAATTGCTTTATTTCATGAGGGTAAGCCTATTTACAATATAACATTCAGGTTTGGATCATTCTCTCATAAGAAAATGCAAACTGCATATTAACCATTATTTTAACGCAGACAAGCAGTTTTTACATGCTTCACGACAATTGCGTGCAAATGAGTCCTTATAGGCGAAATTGCTTTATTTTACAAAGGTAAGTCTATTTACACTATAACATTCAGGTTTGGATCATTCTCTAATAAGAAAATGCGAACTGCATATTAACCATTATTTTAACGCATACAAGCAGTTTTTACATGCTTTATGACAATTAGGGGCAAATGAGTCTATATAGGCAAAATTGCTTTATTTCATGAAGGTAAGTCTATTTACACTATAACATTCAGGTTTGGATCATTCTCTTATAAGAAAATGCAAACTGCATATTAACCATAATTTAAACGCAGACAAGCAGTTTTTACATGCTTTACGACAATTAGGTGCAAATGAGTCTTTATAAGCAAAATTGCTTTATTTCATGAGGGTAAGCCAATTTACACTTTAACATTTAGGTTTGGATCATTCTCTCATAAGAAAATGCAAACTGCATATTTACTATCATTTTCACGCAGAAAAGCAGTTTTTACATGCTTCACGACAATTGCGTGCAAATGAGTCCTTATAGGCAAAATTGCTTTATTATACAAAGTTAAGTCTGTTTACACTATAACATTCAGGTTTGGAACATTCTCTCATAAGAAAATGCAAACTTCATATTAACCATTATTTTAACGCATACAAGCAGTTTTTACATGCTTTATGGCAATTAGGGGCAAATGAGTCCTTATAGGCAAAATTGCTTTATTTCATGAAGGTTAGTCTATTTACACTATAACATTCAGGTTTGGATTATTCTTTCATAAGAAAATGCAAACTGCATATTAACCATTATTTTAACGCAGACAAGCAGTTTTTACATGCTTTATGACAATTAGGGGCAAATGAGTCCTTATAGGCAAAATTGCTTTATTTCATTAAGGTAAGTCTATTTACACTATAACATTCAGGTTTGGATCATTCTCTCATAAGAAAATGCAAACTGCATATTAACCATTATTTTAACGCAGACAAGCAGTTTTTACATGCTTTACAATTAGGTGCAAATTAGTCCTTATAGGCAAAATTGCTTTATTTTACAAAGGTAAGTTTACTTAAACTATAACATTCAGGTTTGGATCATTCTCTCATAAGAAAATGCAAGACTGCATATTAACTATTATTTTAACGCATACAAGCAGTTTTAACTAGCTTTATGACAATTAGGTGCAAATGAGTCTTTTTAGGCAAAATTGCTTTATTTCATGAGGGTTAGTCTATTTACACTATAACATTTAGGTTTGGATCATTCTCTCATAAGAAAATGCAAACTTCATATTAACCATTATTTTAACGCATACAAGCAGTTTTTACATGCTTTATGACAATTAGGGGCAAATGAGTCCTTATAGGCAAAATTGCTTTATTTCATGAAGGTAAGTCTATTTACACTATACCATTCAGGTTTGGATCATTCTCTCATAAGAAAATGCAAACTGCATATTAACCATTATTTAAACGCAGACAAGCAGTTTTTACATGCTTTACGACAATTAGGTGCAAATAAGTCTTTATAGGCAAAATTGCTTTATTTCATGAGGGTTAGTCTATTTACACTATATCATGCAGGTTTGGATTATTCTCTCATAAGAAAATGCAAACTGCTTATTAACCATTATTTTAACGCATACAAGCAGTTATTACATGCTTTATGATAGTTAGGGGCAAATGAGTCCTTATAGGCAAAATTGCTTTATTTCATGAAGGTAAGTCTATTTACACTATAACATTCAGGTTTGGATCATTCTCTCATAAGAAAATTCAAACTGCATATTAACCAGTATTTAAACGCAGACAAGCAGTTTTTACATGCTTTACGACAATTAGGTGCAAATAAGTCTTTATAGGCAAAATTGCTTTAATTGATGAGGGTTAGTCTATTTACACTATAACATTTAAGTTTGGATCATTCTCTCATAAGAAAATGCAAACTGCATATTAACCATTATTTTAACGCTGACAAGCATTTTTTACATGCTTTACGACAATTAAGTGCAAATGAGTTCTTATAGGCAAAATTGCTTTATTTCATGAGGGTAAGTCTATTTACACTATAACATTCAGGTTTGGATCATTCTCTCATAAGAAAATGCAAACTGCATATTAAACATTATTTTAACGCATACAAGCCGTTTTTACAAGCTTTATGACAATTAGAGGCAAATGAGTCCTTATAGGCAAAATTGCTTTATTTTATGAGGGTTAGTCTATTTACACTATAACTTTTAGGTTTGGATCATTCTTTCATAAGAAAATGCAAACTGCATATTAACCATTATTTTAACGCTGACAAGCAGTTTTTACATGCTTTACGACAATTAGGTGCAAATGAGTCTTTATAGGCAAAATTGATATATTTCATGAAGGTAAGTCTATTTACACTATAACATTCAGGTTTGGATCATTCTCTCATAAGAAAATGCAAACTGCATATTAATCATTATTTTAACGCATACAAGCAGTTTTTACATGCTTTATGACAATTAGGGGCAAATGAGTCCTTATAGGCAAAATTGCTTTATTTCATGAAGGTAAGTCTATTTACACTATAACATTTAGGTTTGGATCATTCTCTCATAAGAAAATGCAAACTGCATATTAACCATTATTTAAACGCAGCCAAGCAGTTTTTATATGCTTTATGACAATTAGGGGCAAATGAGTCCTTATTGGCAAAATTGCTTTATTTCATGAAGGTAAGTCTATTTACACTATAACATTCAGGTTTGGATCTCTCTGTCATAAGAAAATGCAAACTGCATATTAACCATTATTTAAACGCAGACAAGCAGTTTTTACATGCTTTACGACAATTAGGTGCAAATGAGTCTTTATAGGCAAAATTGCTTTATTTCATGAGGGTAAGTCTATTTACACTATAACATTCAGGTTTGGATCATTCTCTCATAAGAAAATGCAAACAGCATATTTACTATCATTTTCACGCAGACAAGCAGTTTTTACATGCTTTATGACAATTAGGTGCAAATAAGTCCTTATAGGCAAAATTGCTTTATTTCATGAGAGTAAGTCTATTTACACTATAACATTCAGGTTTAGATCATTCTCTCATAAGAAAATGCAAACTGCATATTAAACATTATTTTAACGCATACAAGCAGTTTTTACATGCTTTATGACAATTAGGGGCAAATGAGTCCTTTTAGGCAAAATTGCTTTATTTCATGAAGGTTAGTCCATTTACACCTTATAATTCAGGTTTGGATTATTCTCTCATTAGAAAATGCAAACTGCATATTAACCATTATTTTAACGCAGACAAGCAGTTTTTACATGCTTTACGACAATTAGGTGCAAATGAGTCCTTATAGGCAAAATTGCTTTATTTCACAAAGGTAAGTTTACTTACACTATAACATTCAGGTTTGGATCATTCTCTCACAAGAAAATGCAAACTGCATATTAACTATTATTTTAACGCATACTAGCAGTTTTTACATGCTTTATGACAATTAGGTGCAAATGAGTCCTTATAGGCAAAATTGCTTTATTTCATGAGAGTAAGTCTATAATTTACACTATAACATTCAGGTTTGGATCATTATCTCATAAGAAAATGCAAACTGAATATTGACTATCATTTTCACGCAGACAAGCAGTTTTTACATGGTTTACGACAATTAGGTGGAAATAAGTCCTTAAAGGCAAAATTGTTTTATTTCACAAAGGTAAGTCTACTTTCACTATAACATTCAGGTTTGGATCATTCTCTCATAAGAAAATGCAAACTGCATATTAACCATTATTTTAACGCATACAAGCAGTTTTTACAAGCTTTATGACATCTAGGTGCAAATGAGTCCTTTTAGGCAAAATTGCTTTATTTCATGAGAGTTAGTCTATTTACACTATAACATTTAGGTTTGGATCATTCTCTTATAAGAAAATGCAAACTGCATATTTACTAGCATTTTAACGCATACAATCAGTTTTTACATGCTTTATGACAATTAGGTACAAATGAGTCCTTATAGGCAAAATTGCTTTATTTTATGAGGGAAAGTTTATTTACACTATAACATTCAGGTTTAGATCATTCTCTCATAAGAAAATGCAAACTGCATATTAACCATTATTTTAACGCACACAAGCAGTTTTTACATGCTTTATGTCAATTAGGGGCAAATGAGTCCTTATAGGCAAAATTGCTTTATTTCATGAAGGTTAGTCTATTTACACTATAACATTCAGGTTTGGATTATTCTCACATAAGAAAATGCAAACTGCATATTAACCATTATTTTAACGCAGACAGGCAGTTTTTACATGCTTTACGACAATTAGGGGCAAATGAGTCCTTATAGGCAAAATTGCTTTATTTTATGAGGGTAAGTCTATTAGGACTATAACATTCAGGTTTGGATCATTCTCTCATAAGAAAATGCAATCTGAATATTGACTATCATTTTCACGCAGACAAGCAGTTTTTACATGGTTTACGACAACTAGGTACAAATAAGTCCTTAAAGGCAAAATTGTTTTATTTCACAAAGGTAAAAGTCTTCTTTCACTATAACATTCAGGTTTGGATCATTCTCTCATAAGAAAATGCAAACTGTATATTAACCATTACTTTTACGCATACAAGCAGTTTTTACAAGCTTTATGACAATAAGGTGCAAATGAGTCCTTTTAGGCAAAATTGCTTTATTTCATGAGAGTTAGTCTATTTACACTATAACATTTCGGTTTGGATCATTCTCTCATAAGAAAATGCAATCTGCATATTTACTATCATTTTAACGCATACAAGCAGTTTTTACATGCTTTATGACAATTAGGTGCAAATGAGTCCTTATAGGCAAAATTGTTTTATTTCATGAGGGTAAGCCTATTTACAATATAACATTCAGGTTTGGATCATTCTCTCATAAGAAAATGCAAACTGCATATTAACCATTATTTAAACGCAGACAAGCAGTTTTTACATGCTTTACGACAATTAGGTGCAAATGAGTCTTTATAGGCAAAATTGCTTTATTTCATGAGGGTAAGCCAATTTACACTATAACATTTAGGTTTGGATCATTCTCTCATAAGAAAATGCAAACTGCATATTTACTATCATTTTCACGCAGAAAAGCAGTTTTTACATGCTTCACGACAATTGCGTGCAAATGAGTCCTTATAGGCAAAATTGCTTTATTATACAAAGGTAAGTCTGTTTACACTATAACATTCAGGTTTGGAACATTCTCCCGTAAGAAAATGCAAACTGCATATTAACCATTATTTTAACGCATACAAGCAGTTTTTACATGCTTTATGGCAATTAGGGGCAAATGAGTCCTTATAGGCAAAATTGCTTTATTTCATAAAGGTTAGTCTATTTACACTATAACATTCAGGTTTGGATTATTCTTTCATAAGAAAATGCAAACTGCATATTAACCATTATTTTAACGCAGACAAGCAGTTTTTACATGCTTTATGACAATTAGGGGCAAATGAGTCCTTATAGGCAAAATTGCTTTATTTCATTAAGGTAAGTCTATTTACACTATAACATTCAGGTTTGGATCATTCTCTCATAAGAAAATGCAAACTGCATATTAACTATTATTTTAACGCAGACAAGCAGTTTTTACATGCTTTATGACAATTAGGTGCAAATGAGTCCTTATAGGCAAAATTGCTTTATTTCATGAGAGTAAGTCTATAATTTACACTATAACATTCAGGTTTGGATCATTCTCTCATAAGAAAATGCAAACTGAATATTAAACATTATTTTAACGCAGACACGCAGTTTTTACATGCTTCACGACAATTGCGTGCAAATGGTTACTTATAGGCAAAATTGCTTTATTTTAAAAAGGTAAGTCTATTTTTACTATAACATTCAGGTTTGGATCATTCTCTCATAAGAAAATGCAAACTGCATATTAACCATTATTTTAACGCATACAAGCAGTTTTTACATGCTTTATGACAATTAGAGGCAAATGAGTCCATATAGGCAAAATTGCTTTATTTCATGAAGGTAAGTCTATTTACACTATAACATTCAGGTTTGGATCATTCTCTCATAGGAAAATGCAAACTGCATATTAACCATTATTTAAACGCAGACAAGCAGTTTTTACATGCTTTACGACAATTAGGTGCAAATAAGTCTTTATAGGCAAAATTGCTTTATTTCATGAAGGTAAGTCTATTTACACTAAAACATTCAGGTTTGGATCATTCTCTCATAAGAAAATGCAAACTGCATATTAACCATTATTTAAACGCAGACAAGCAGTTTTTACATGCTTCACGACAATTGCGTGCAAATGAGTCCTTATAGGCAAAATTGCTTTATTTTACAAAGGTAAGTCTATTTACACTATAACATTCAGGTTTCGATCATTCTCTCATAAGAAAATGCAAACTGCATATTAACCATTATTTAAACGCAAACAAGCAGTTTTTACATGCTTTACGACAATTAGGTGCAAATGAGTCTTTATAGGCAAAATTGCTTTATTTCATGAGGGTAAGTGTATTTACACTATAACATTCAGGTTTGGATCATTCTTTCATAAGAAAATGCAAACTGCATATTTACTATCATTTTCACGCAGACAAGCAGTTTTTACATGGTTTACGACAATTAATGGCAAATAAGTCCTTAAAGGCAAAATTGTTTTATTTCACAAAGGTAAGTCTACTTTCACTATAACATTCAGGTTAGGATCATTCTCTCATAAGAAAATGCAAACTGCATATTAACTATTATTTTAACGCAGACAAGCAGTTTTTACATGCTTCACGACAATTGCGTGCAAACGAGTCCTTATAGAAAAAATTGCTTTATTTTACAAAGGTAAGTCTATTTACACTATAACATTCAGGTTTGGATCATTCTATCATAAGAAAATGCAAACTGCATATTAACCATTACTTAAACGCAGACAAGCAGTTTTTACATGCTTTTCGACAATTAGGTGCAAATGAGTCTTTATAGGCAAAATTGCTTTTTTTATGAGGGTAAGTCTATTTACACTATAACATTCAGGTTTGGATCATTCTCTCATAAGAAAATGCAAACTGCATATTAATCATTTTTTAAACGCAGACATGCAGTTTTTACATGCTTCACGACAATTGCGTGCAAATAAGTCCTTTTAGGCAAAATTGCTTTATTTTACAAAGGTATGTCTATTTACACTATAACATTCAGGTTTAGATCATTCTCTCATAAGAAAATGCAAACTGCATAATAACCATTATTTTAACGCATACAAGCAGTGTTTACATGCTTTATGACAATTAGGGGCAAATGAGTCTATATAGGCAAAATTGTTTTATTTCACAAAGGTAAGTCTACTTTCACTATAACATTCAGGTTTGGATCATTCTCTCATAAGAAAATGCAAACTGAATATTAGCCATTATTTTAACGCAGACAAGCAGTTTTTACATGCTTCACGACAATTGCGTGCAAATGGTTACTTATAGGCAAAATTGCTTTATTTTACAAAGGTAAGTCTATTTTCACTATAACATTCAGGTTTAGATCATTCTCTCATAAGAAAATGCAATTTTCATATTATACATTATTTTAACGCATACAAGCAGTTTTTACATGCTTTATGACAATTAGGGGCAAATGAGTCCTTATAGGCAAAATTGCTTTATTTTATGAAGGTAAGTCTATTTACACTATAACATTCAGGTTTGGATCATTCTCTCATAAGAAAATGCAAACAGCATATTAACCATTATTTTAACGCAGACAAGTAGTTTTTACATGCTTCACGTCAATTGCGTGCAAATGAGTCCTTATAGGCAAAATTGCTTTATTTTACAAAGGTAAGTCTATTTACACTATAACATTCAGGTTTGGATCATTCTCTCATAAGAAAATGCAAACTGCATATTAACCATTATTTAAACGCAGACAAGCAGTTTTTTCATGCTTTATGACAATTAGGTGCAAATGAGTCTTTATAGGCAAAATTGCTTTATTTCATGAGAGTAAGTCTATTTACACTATAACATTTAGGTTTGGATCATTCTCTCATCAGAAAATGCAAACTGCATATTAACCATTATTTTAACGCAGACAAGCAGTTTTTACATGCTTCACCACAATTGCGTGCAAATGAGTCCTTATAGGCAAAATTGCTTTATTTTACAAAGGTAAGTCTATTTACACTATAGCATTCAGGTTTGGATCATTTTCTCAAAAGATAATGCAAACTGATCATTTCCTAATATTTTCACGCAGACAAGAAGTATTTACATGCTTTATGACAATGAGGTGCAAATGTGTCCCTATAGGCAAAATTGCTTTATTTTATGAAGGTAATTCTACTTACACTATAACATTCAGGTTTGGATCATTCTCTCATAAGAAAATGCAAACTGCATATTTACTATCATTTTCACGCAGACAAGCAGCTTTTACATATTTTACGACAAAAAGGTGCAAATAAGTCCTTAAAGGCAAAAGTGTTTTATTTCACAAAGGTAAGTCTACTTTCACTATAACATTCAGAATTGGATCATTCTCTCATAAAAAAATGCAAACTGCATATTAACCATTATTTTAACGCAGACAAGCAGTTTTTACATGCTTCACGACAATTGCGTGCAAATGAGTCCTTATAGGCAAAATTGCTTTATTTTACAAAGGTAAGTCTATTTACACTATAACATTCAGGTTTGGATCATTCTCTCAAAAGATAATGCAAACTGATCATTTTCTATTATTTTCATGCAGACAAGTAGTATTTACATGCTTTATGACAATTAGGTGAAAATTAGTCCTTATAGGCAAAATTGCTTTATTTTACAAAGGTAAGTCTATTTACATTATAATATTCAGGTTTGGATCATTTTCTCAAAAGATAATGCAAACTGATCATTTCCTATTATTTTCACGCAGACAAGCAGTATTTACATGCTTTATGACAATTAGGTGCAAATGTGTCCTTATAGGCAAAATTGCTTTATTTCATGAAGGTAAGTCTACTTACACTATAACATTCAGGTTTGGATCATTCTCTCATAAGAAAATGCAAACTGCATATTAACCATTTTTTTGACGCAGACAAGCAGTTTTTACATTCTTCACGACAATTGCGTGCAAATGAGTCCTTTTAGGCAGAATTGCTTTATTTTACAAAGGTAAGTCTATTTACACTATAACATTCAGATTTGGATCATTCTCTCAAAAGATAATGCAAACTGATCATTTCCTATTATTTTCACGCAGACAAGCAGTATTTACATGCTTTATGACAATTAGGTGCAAATGAGTCCTTATAGGCAAAATTGCTTTATTTCATGAAGGTAAGTCTATTTACTTTATAACATTCAGGTTTGGATCATTCTCTCATAAGAAAATGCAAACTGCATATTAACCATTATTTTAACGCAGACAAGCAGTTTTTACATGCTTTACGACAATTAGGTGCAAATGAGCCCTTATAGGCAAAATTGCTTTATTTCACAAAGGTAAGTTTACTTACACTATAACATTCAGGTTTGGATCAATCTCTCATAAGAAAATGCAAACTGCATATTAACTATTATTTTAACGCATACAAGCTGTTTTTACATGCTTTATGACAATTAGGTGCAAATGAGTCCTTATAGGCAAAATTGCTTTATTTTACAAAGGTTAGTCTATTTACACTATAACATTCAGGTTTGAATCATTTTCTTAAAAGATAATGCAAATTGATCATTTCCTATTATTTTCACGCAGACAAGCAGTATTTACATGCTTTATGACAATTAGGTGCAAATGTGTCCTTATAGGCAAAGGTGCTTTATTTTACACAGGCAAGTCTATTTACACTATAACATTCAGGTTTGGATCATTCTCTCATAAGAAAATGCAAACTGCACATTTACTATCATTTTAACGCAGAATATCAGTTTTTACATGTTTCACGACAATTAGGTGCAAATTAGTCCTTATAGGCAAAATTGCTTTATTTCATGAAGGTAAGTCTATTTACAGTATAACATTCAGGTTTAGATCATTCTCTCATAAGAAAATGCAAACTGCATATTAACCATAATTTGAACGCATACAAACTGTTTTTACATGCTTTATGACAATTAGGTGCAAATGAGTCCTTATAGGCAAAATTGCTTTATTTCATGAGGGTAAGTCTATTTACACTATAACATTCAGGTTTGGATCATTCTCTCATAAGAAAATGCAAACTGCATATTAACCATTATTTTAACGCAGACAAGCAGTTTTTACATGCTTCACGACAATTGCGTGCAAATAAGTCCTTAAAGGCAAAATTGTTTTATTTCACAAAGGTAAGTCTACTTTCACTATAACATTTAGGTTTGGATCATTCTCTCATAAGAAAATGCAAACTGCATATCAACCATTATTTTAACGCAGACAAGCAGTTTTTATATGCTTTATGACAATTCGGGGCAAATGAATCCTTATAGGCAAAATTGCTTTATTTCATAAAGGTATGTCTATTTACACTATAACATTCAGGTTTGGATCATTCTCTCATAAAAAAATGCAAACTGCATATTAACCATTATTTTAACGCAGACAAGCAGTTTTTACATGCTTGATGACAATTAGAGGCAAATGAGTCCTTATAGGCAAAATTGCTTTATTTTACAAAAGTAAGTCTATTTACACTATAACATTCAGGTTTGGATCATTCTCTCATAAGAAAATGCAAACTGCATATTAACCATTATTTTAACGCATACAAGCAGTTTTTACATGCTTTATGACAATTAGGTGCAAATGAGTCCTTATAGACAAAATTGCTGTATTTCATGAGGGTAAGTCTATTTACACTATAACATTCAGGTTTGGATCATTCTCTCATAAGAAAATGCAAACTGAATATTGACTATCATTTTCACGCAGACAAGCAGTTTTTACATGGTTTACGACAATTAGGTGCAAATAAGTCCTAATAGGCAGAATTGCTTTATTTCACAAAGGTAAGTCTATTTACACAATAACATTCAGGTTTGGATCATTCTCTCAAAAGATAATGCAAACTGATCATTTTCTATTATTTTCACGCAGACAAGTAGTATTTACATGCTTTATGACAATTAGGTGAAAATTAGTTCTTATAGGCAAAATTGCTTTATTTTACAAAGTTAAGTCTATTCACAATATAATATTGAGGTTTGGATCATTTTCTCAAAAGATAATGCACACTGATCATTTCCTATTATTTTCACGCAGACAAGCAGTATTTATATGCTTTATGACAATTAGGTGCAAATGAGTCCTAATAGGCAGAATTGCTTTATTTCACAAAGGTAAGTCTACTTTCACTATAACATTCAGGTTTGGATCATTCTCTCATAAGAAAATGCAAACTGCATATTAACCATTATTTTAACGCAGACAAGCAGTTTTTACATGCTTCACGACAAATGCGTGCAAATGAGTCCATATAGGCAAAATTGCTTTATTTTACAAAGGTAAGTCTATTTACACTATAACATTGAGGTTTGGATCATTTTCTCAAAAGATAATGCAAACTGATCATTTCCTATTATTTTCACGCAGACAAGAAGTATTTACATGCTTTATGACAATTAGGTGCAAATGTGTCCTTATAGGCAAAATTGCTTTATTTCATGAAGGTAAGTCTACTTACACTATAACATTCAGGTTTGGATCATTCTCTCATAAGAAAATGGAAACTGCATATTAACCATTACTTAAACGCTGACAAGCAGTTTTTACATGCTTTACGACAATTAGGTGCAAATGAGTCCTTATAGGCAAAAGTGCTTTATTTTACAAAGGTAAGTATATTTACACTATAACATTCAGGTTTGGATCATTCTCTCATAAGAAAATGCAAACTGCATATTAACCATTATTTTAACGCATACAAGCAGTTTTTACATGCTTTGTGACAATTAGAGGCAAATGAGTCCTTATAGGCAAAATTGCTTTATTTCATTAAGGTAAGTCTATTTACACTATAACATTCAGGTTTGGATCATTCACTCATAAGAAAATGCAAACTGCATATTAACAATTATTTTAACGCTGACAAGCAGTTTTTACATGCTTTACGACAATTAGGTGCAAATGTGTCCTTATAGGCAAAAGTGCTTTATTTCATGAGGGTTAGTCTATTTACACTATAACATTCAGGTTTGGATCATTCCCTCATAAGATAATGCAAACTGCATATTTACTATCATTTTCACGCAGACAAGCAGTTTTCACATGTTTTACGACAATTAGGTGGAAATAAGTCCTTAAAGGCAAAATTGTTTTATTTCACAAAAGTAAGTCTACTTTCACTATAACATTCATGTTTGGATCATTCACTCATAAGAAAATGCAAACTTCATATTAACCATTATTTTAACGCAGACAAGCAGTTTTTACATGCTTCACGACAATTGCGTGCAAACGAGTCCTTATAGGCAAAATTGCTTTATTTCATGAGGGTAAGTCTATTTACACTATAACATTCAGGTTTGGATCATTTTATCATAAGAAAATGCAAACTGCATATTAATCATTATTTAAACGCAGACAAGCAGTTTTTACATGCTTTATGACAATTAGGTGCAAATGAGTCTTTATAGGCAAAATTGTTTTATTTTACAAAGGTAAGTCTACTTTCACTATAACATTCAGGTTTGGATCATTCTCTCATAAGAAAATGCAAACTGCATATTTACTATCATTTTCACGCAGACAAGCAGTTTTTACATGCTTTATGACAATTAGATGCAAATGTGTCCTTATAGGCACAATTGCTTTATTTCATGAAGGTAAGTCTATTTAAACTATAACATTCAGGTTTGGATCATTCTCTCATAAGAAAATGCAAACTGCATATTAACCATTATTTTAACGCATACAAGCAGTTTTTACATGCTTTATGACAATTAGATGCAAATGTGTCCTTATAGGCACAATTGCTTAATTTCATGAAGGTAAGTCTATTTAAACTATAACATTCAGGTTTGGATCATTCTCTCATAAGAAAATGCAAACTGCATATTACCATTATTTTAACGCATACAAGCAGTTTTTACATGCTTTATGACAATTAGGTGCAAATGAGTCTTTATAGGCAAAATTGTTTTATTTTACAAAGGTAAGTCTACTTTCACTATAACATTCAGGTTTGGATCATTCTCTCATAAGAAAATGCAAACTGCATATTTACTATCATTTTCACGCAGACAAGCAGTTTTTACATGCTTTATGACAATTAGATGCAAATGTGTCCTTATAGGCAGAATTGCTTTATTTCACAAAGGTAAGTCTACTTTCACTATAACATTCAGGTTTGGATCATTCTCTCATAAGAAAATGCAAACTGCATATTAACCATTATTTTAACGCATACAAGCAGTTTTTACATGCTTTGTGACAATTAGAGGCAAATGAGTCCTTATAGGCAAAATTGCTTTATTTCATTAAGGTAAGTCTATTTACACTATAACATTCAGGTTTGGATCATTCACTCATAAGAAAATGCAAACTGCATATTAACAATTATTTTAACGCTGACAAGCAGTTTTTACATGCTTTACGACAATTAGGTGCAAATGTGTCCTTATAGGCAAAAGTGCTTTATTTCATGAGGGTTAGTCTATTTACACTATAACATTCAGGTTTGGATCATTCCCTCATAAGATAATGCAAACTGCATATTTACTATCATTTTCACGCAGACAAGCAGTTTTCACATGTTTTACGACAATTAGGTGGAAATAAGTCCTTAAAGGCAAAATTGTTTTATTTCACAAAGGTAAGTCTACTTTCACTATAACATTCATGTTTGGATCATTCACTCATAAGAAAATGCAAACTTCATATTAACCATTATTTTAACGCAGACAAGCAGTTTTTACATGCTTGATGACAATTAGAGGCAAATGAGTCCTTATAGGCAAAATTGCTTTATTTTACAAAAGTAAGTCTATTTACACTATAACATTCAGGTTTGGATCATTCTCTCATAAGAAAATGCAAACTGCATATTAACCATTATTTTAACGCATACAAGCAGTTTTTACATGCTTTATGACAATTAGGTGCAAATGAGTCCTTATAGACAAAATTGCTGTATTTCATGAGGGTAAGTCTATTTACACTATAACATTCAGGTTTGGATCATTCTCTCATAAGAAAATGCAAACTGAATATTGACTATCATTTTCACGCAGACAAGCAGTTTTTACATGGTTTACGACAATTAGGTGCAAATAAGTCCTAATAGGCAGAATTGCTTTATTTCACAAAGGTAAGTCTATTTACACAATAACATTCAGGTTTGGATCATTCTCTCAAAAGATAATGCAAACTGATCATTTTCTATTATTTTCACGCAGACAAGTAGTATTTACATGCTTTATGACAATTAGGTGAAAATTAGTTCTTATAGGCAAAATTGCTTTATTTTACAAAGTTAAGTCTATTCACAATATAATATTGAGGTTTGGATCATTTTCTCAAAAGATAATGCACACTGATCATTTCCTATTATTTTCACGCAGACAAGCAGTATTTATATGCTTTATGACAATTAGGTGCAAATGAGTCCTAATAGGCAGAATTGCTTTATTTCACAAAGGTAAGTCTACTTTCACTATAACATTCAGGTTTGGATCATTCTCTCATAAGAAAATGCAAACTGCATATTAACCATTATTTTAACGCAGACAAGCAGTTTTTACATGCTTCACGACAAATGCGTGCAAATGAGTCCATATAGGCAAAATTGCTTTATTTTACAAAGGTAAGTCTATTTACACTATAACATTGAGGTTTGGATCATTTTCTCAAAAGATTATGCAAACTGATCATTTCCTATTATTTTCACGCAGACAAGAAGTATTTACATGCTTTATGACAATTAGGTGCAAATGTGTCCTTATAGGCAAAATTGCTTTATTTCATGAAGGTAAGTCTACTTACACTATAACATTCAGGTTTGGATCATTCTCTCATAAGAAAATGGAAACTGCATATTAACCATTACTTAAACGCTGACAAGCAGTTTTTACATGCTTTACGACAATTAGGTGCAAATGAGTCCTTATAGGCAAAAGTGCTTTATTTTACAAAGGTAAGTATATTTACACTATAACATTCAGGTTTGGATCATTCTCTCATAAGAAAATGCAAACTGCATATTAACCATTATTTTAACGCATACAAGCAGTTTTTACATGCTTTGTGACAATTAGAGGCAAATGAGTCCTTATAGGCAAAATTGCTTTATTTCATTAAGGTAAGTCTATTTACACTATAACATTCAGGTTTGGATCATTCACTCATAAGAAAATGCAAACTGCATATTAACAATTATTTTAACGCTGACAAGCAGTTTTTACATGCTTTACGACAATTAGGTGCAAATGTGTCCTTATAGGCAAAAGTGCTTTATTTCATGAGGGTTAGTCTATTTACACTATAACATTCAGGTTTGGATCATTCCCTCATAAGATAATGCAAACTGCATATTTACTATCATTTTCACGCAGACAAGCAGTTTTCACATGTTTTACGACAATTAGGTGGAAAAAAGTCCTTAAAGGCAAAATTGTTTTATTTCACAAAGGTAAGTCTACTTTCACTATAACATTCATGTTTGGATCATTCACTCATAAGAAAATGCAAACTTCATATTAACCATTATTTTAACGCAGACAAGCAGTTTTTACATGCTTCACGACAATTGCGTGCAAACGAGTCCTTATAGGCAAAATTGCTTTATTTCATGAGGGTAAGTCTATTTACACTATAACATTCAGGTTTGGATCATTTTATCATAAGAAAATGCAAACTGCATATTAATCATTATTTAAACGCAGACAAGCAGTTTTTACATGCTTTATGACAATTAGGTGCAAATGAGTCTTTATAGGCAAAATTGTTTTATTTTACAAAGGTAAGTCTACTTTCACTATAACATTCAGGTTTGGATCATTCTCTCATAAGAAAATGCAAACTGCATATTTACTATCATTTTCACGCAGACAAGCAGTTTTTACATGCTTTATGACAATTAGATGCAAATGTGTCCTTATAGGCACAATTGCTTTATTTCATGAAGGTAAGTCTATTTAAACTATAACATTCAGGTTTGGATCATTCTCTCATAAGAAAATGCAAACTGCATATTAACCATTATTTTAACGCATACAAGCAGTTTTTACATGCTTTATGACAATTAGATGCAAATGTGTCCTTATAGGCACAATTGCTTTATTTCATGAAGGTAAGTCTATTTAAACTATAACATTCAGGTTTGGATCATTCTCTCATAAGAAAATGCAAACTGCATATTACCATTATTTTAACGCATACAAGCAGTTTTTACATGCTTTATGACAATTAGGTTAAAATGAGTCCTTATAGGCAAAATTGCTTTATTTCATGAGGGTAAGTCTATTTACACTATAACATTCAGGTTTGGATCATTCTCTCATAAGAAAATGCAAACTGCATATTAACCATTATTTAAACGCAGACAAGCAGTTTGTTCATGCTTTACGACAATTAGGTGCAAATGAGTCTTTATAGGCAAAATTGCTTTATTTCATGAGAGTAAGTCTATTTACACTATGACATTCAGGTTTGGATCATTCTCTCATAAGAAAATGCAAACTGCATATTAACCATTATTTTAACGCAGACAAGCAGTTTTTACATGCTTCACCACAATTGCGTGCAAATGAGTCCTTATAGGCAAAATTGCTTTATTTTACAAAGGTAAGTCTATTTACACTATAGCATTCAGGTTTGGATCATTTTCTCAAAAGATAATGCAAACTGATCATTTCCTAATATTTTCACGCAGACAAGAAGTATTTACATGCTTTATGACAATGAGGTGCAAATGTGTCCCTATAGGCAAAATTGCTTTATTTTTTGAAGGTAATTCTACTTACACTATAACATTCAGGTTTGGATCATTCTCTCATAAGAAAATGCAAACTGCATATTTACTATCATTTTCACGCAGACAAGCAGCTTTTACATATTTTACGACAAAAAGGTGCAAATAAGTCCTTAAAGGCAAAAGTGTTTTATTTCACAAAGGTAAGTCTACTTTCACTATAACATTCAGAATTGGATCATTCTCTCATAAAAAAATGCAAACTGCATATTAACCATTATTTAAACGCAGACAAGCAGTTTTTACATGCTTTACGACAATTAGGTGCAAATGAGTATTTATAGGCAAAATTGCTTTATTTCATGAGGGTAAGTCTATTTACACTATAACATTTAGGTTTGGATCATTCTCTCTTAAGAAAATGCAAACTGCATATTAACCATTATTTTAACGCAGACAAGCAGTTTTTACATGCTTCACGACAATTGCGTGCAAATGAGTCCTTATAGGCAAAATTGCTTTATTTTACAAAGGTAAGTCTATTTACACTATAACATTCAGGTTTGGATCATTCTCTCATCAGAAAATGCAAACTGCATATTAACCATTATTTTAACGCATACAAGCAGTTTTTACTTGCTTTATGACAATTAGGGGCAAATGAGTCCTTATAGGCAAAATTGCTTTATTTCATGAAGGTAAGTCTATTT
This sequence comes from Xanthostigma xanthostigma, assembly GCA_963575645.1. Classification (NCBI taxonomy): domain Eukaryota; kingdom Metazoa; phylum Arthropoda; class Insecta; order Raphidioptera; family Raphidiidae; genus Xanthostigma; species Xanthostigma xanthostigma. The sequence goes on from OY754474.1 coordinate 10,199,280, forward strand.
ACACTATACCATTTAGGTTTGGATCATTCTCTCATAAGAAAATGCAAACTGCATATTAACCATTATTTAAACGCAGACAAGCAGTTTTTACATGCTTTACGACAATTAGGTGCAAATGAGTATTTATAGGCAAAATTGCTTTATTTCATGAGGGTAAGTCTATTTACACTATAACATTTAGGTTTGGATCATTCTCTTTTAAGAAAATGCAAACTGCATATTAACCATTGTTTTGACGCAGACAAGCAGTTTTTACATGCTTCACGACAATTGCGTGCAAATGAGTCCTAATAGGCAGAATTGCTTTATTTCACAAAGGTAAGTCTATTTACACAATAACATTCAGGTTTGGATCATTCTCTCAAAAGATAATGCAAACTGATCATTTTCTATTATTTTCATGCAGACAAGTAGTATTTACATGCTTTATGACAATTAGGTGAAAATTAGTCCTTATAGGCAAAATTGCTTTATTTTACAAAGGTAAGTCTATTTACATTATAATATTCAGGTTTGGATCATTTTCTCAAAAGATAATGCAAACTGATCATTTCCTATTATTTTCACGCAGACAAGCAGTATTTACATGCTTTATGACAATTAGGTGCAAATGTGTCCTTATAGGCAAAATTGCTTTATTTCATGAAGGTAAGTCTACTTACACTATAACATTCAGGTTTGGATCATTCTCTCATAAGAAAATGCAAACTGCATATTAACCATTTTTTTGACGCAGACAAGCAGTTTTTACATTCTTCACGACAATTGCGTGCAAATGAGTCCTTTTAGGCAGAATTGCTTTATTTTACAAAGGTAAGTCTATTTACACTATAACATTCAGATTTGGATCATTCTCTCAAAAGATAATGCAAACTGATCATTTCCTATTATTTTCACGCAGACAAGCAGTATTTACATGCTTTATGACAATTAGGTGCAAATGAGTCCTTATAGGCAAAATTGCTTTATTTCATGAAGGTAAGTCTATTTACTTTATAACATTCAGGTTTGGATCATTCTCTCATAAGAAAATGCAAACTGCATATTAACCATTATTTTAACGCAGACAAGCAGTTTTTACATGCTTTACGACAATTAGGTGCAAATGAGCCCTTATAGGCAAAATTGCTTTATTTCACAAAGGTAAGTTTACTTACACTATAACATTCAGGTTTGGATCAATCTCTCATAAGAAAATGCAAACTGCATATTAACTATTATTTTAACGCATACAAGCTGTTTTTACATGGTTTATGACAAACTGGTGCAAATGAGTCCTTATAGGCAAAATTGCTTTATTTTACAAAGGTTAGTCTATTTACACTATAACATTCAGGTTTGAATCATTTTCTTAAAAGATAATGCAAATTGATCATTTCCTATTATTTTCACGCAGACAAGCAGTATTTACATGCTTTATGACAATTAGGTGCAAATGTGTCCTTATAGGCAAAGTTGCTTTATTTTACACAGGCAAGTCTATTTACACTATAACATTCAGGTTTGGATCATTCTCTCATAAGAAAATGCAAACTGCACATTTACTATCATTTTAACGCAGAATATCAGTTTTTACATGTTTCACGACAATTAGGTGCAAATTAGTCCTTATAGGCAAAATTGCTTTATTTCATGAAGGTAAGTCTATTTACAGTATAACATTCAGGTTTAGATCATTCTCTCATAAGAAAATGCAAACTGCATATTAACCATAATTTGAACGCATACAAACTGTTTTTACATGCTTTATGACAATTAGGTGCAAATAAGTCCTTATAGGCAAAATTGCTTTATTTCATGAGGGTAAGTCTATTTACACTATAACATTCAGGTTTGGATCATTCTCTCATAAGAAAATGCAAACTGCATATTAACCATTATTTTAACGCAGACAAGCAGTTTTTACATGCTTCACGACAATTGCGTGCAAATAAGTCCTTAAAGGCAAAATTGTTTTATTTCACAAAGGTAAGTCTACTTTCACTATAACATTTAGGTTTGGATCATTCTCTCATAAGAAAATGCAAACTGCATATCAACCATTATTTTAACGCAGACAAGCAGTTTTTATATGCTTTATGACAATTCGGGGCAAATGAATCCTTATAGGCAAAATTGCTTTATTTCATAAAGGTATGTCTATTTACACTATAACATTCAGGTTTGGATCATTCTCTCATAAAAAAATGCAAACTGCATATTAACCATTATTTTAACGCAGACAAGCAGTTTTTACATGCTTGATGACAATTAGAGGCAAATGAGTCCTTATAGGCAAAATTGCTTTATTTTACAAAAGTAAGTCTATTTACACTATAACATTCAGGTTTGGATCATTCTCTCATAAGAAAATGCAAACTGCATATTAACCATTATTTTAACGCATACAAGCAGTTTTTACATGCTTTATGACAATTAGGTGCAAATGAGTCCTTATAGACAAAATTGCTGTATTTCATGAGGGTAAGTCTATTTACACTATAACATTCAGGTTTGGATCATTCTCTCATAAGAAAATGCAAACTGAATATTGACTATCATTTTCACGCAGACAAGCAGTTTTTACATGGTTTACGACAATTAGGTGCAAATAAGTCCTAATAGGCAGAATTGCTTTATTTCACAAAGGTAAGTCTATTTACACAATAACATTCAGGTTTGGATCATTCTCTCAAAAGATAATGCAAACTGATCATTTTCTATTATTTTCACGCAGACAAGTAGTATTTACATGCTTTATGACAATTAGGTGAAAATTAGTTTTTATAGGCAAAATTGCTTTATTTTACAAAGTTAAGTCTATTCACAATATAATATTGAGGTTTGGATCATTTTCTCAAAAGATAATGCACACTGATCATTTCCTATTATTTTCACGCAGACAAGCAGTATTTATATGCTTTATGACAATTAGGTGCAAATGAGTCCTAATAGGCAGAATTGCTTTATTTCACAAAGGTAAGTCTACTTTCACTATAACATTCAGGTTTGGATCATTCTCTCATAAGAAAATGCAAACTGCATATTAACCATTATTTTAACGCATACAAGCAGTTTTTACATGCTTTGTGACAATTAGAGGCAAATGAGTCCTTATAGGCAAAATTGCTTTATTTCATTAAGGTAAGTCTATTTACACTATAACATTCAGGTTTGGATCATTCACTCATAAGAAAATGCAAACTGCATATTAACAATTATTTTAACGCTGACAAGCAGTTTTTACATGCTTTACGACAATTAGGTGCAAATGTGTCCTTATAGGCAAAAGTGCTTTATTTCATGAGGGTTAGTCTATTTACACTATAACATTCAGGTTTGGATCATTCCCTCATAAGATAATGCAAACTGCATATTTACTATCATTTTCACGCAGACAAGCAGTTTTCACATGTTTTACGACAAATAGGTGGAAATAAGTCCTTAAAGGCAAAATTGTTTTATTTCACAAAGGTAAGTCTACTTTCACTATAACATTCATGTTTGGATCATTCACTCATAAGAAAATGCAAACTTCATATTAACCATTATTTTAACGCAGACAAGCAGTTTTTACATGCTTCACGACAATTGCGTGCAAACGAGTCCTTATAGGCAAAATTGCTTTATTTCATGAGGGTAAGTCTATTTACACTATAACATTCAGGTTTGGATCATTTTATCATAAGAAAATGCAAACTGCATATTAATCATTATTTAAACGCAGACAAGCAGTTTTTACATGCTTTATGACAATTAGGTGCAAATGAGTCTTTATAGGCAAAATTGTTTTATTTTACAAAGGTAAGTCTACTTTCACTATAACATTCAGGTTTGGATCATTCTCTCATAAGAAAATGCAAACTGCATATTTACTATCATTTTCACGCAGACAAGCAGTTTTTACATGCTTCACGACAATTGCGTGCAAATGAGTCCTCATAGGCAAAATTGCTTTATTATACAAAGGTATGTCTATTGACACTATAACATTCAGGTTTGGATCATTCTTTCAAAAGATAATGCAAACTGATAATTTCCAATTATTTTCACGCAGACAAGCAGTATTTACATGCTTTATGACAATTAGGTGCAAATGTGTCCTAATAGGCAGAATTGCATTTCACAAAGGTAAGTCTACTTTCACTATAACATTCAGGTTTGGATTATTCTCTCATAAGAAAATGCAAACTGCAAATTAACCATTATTTTAACGCAGACAAGCAGTTTTTACATGCTTCACGACAATTGCGTGCAAGTGAGTCCTTTTAGTCAAAATTGCTTTATTTTACAAAGGTAAGTCTATTTACACTATAACATTCAGGTTTGGATCATTCTCTCATAAGAAAATGCAAACTGCATATTAACCATTATTTTAACGCATACAAGCAGTTTTTACATGCTTTATGACAATTAGGGGCAAATGAGTCCTTAGAGGCAAAATTGCTTTATTTCATTAAGGTAAGTCTATTTATACTATAACATTCAGGTTTGGATCATTCTCTCATAAGAAAATGCAAACTGCATATTAACCATTATTTTAACGCTGACAAGCAGTTTTTACATGCTTCACGACAATTGCGTGCAAATGAGTCCTTATAGGCAAAATTGCTTTATTTTACAAAGGTAAGTCTATTTTCACTATAACATTCAGGTTTGGGGCATTCTCTCATAAGAAAATGCAAACTGCATATTAACCATTATTTTAACGCAGACAAGTAGTTTTTACATGCTTCACGACAAATGCGTGCAAAGGAGTCCATATAGGCAAAATTGCTTTATTTTACAAAGGTAAGTATATTTACACTATAACATTAAGGTTTGGATCATTTTCTCAAAAGATAATGCAAACTGATCATTTCCTATTATTTTCACGCAGACAAGAAGTATTTACATGCTTTATGACAATTAGGTGCAAATGAGCCCTTATAGGCAAAATTGCTTTATTTCATGAAGGTAAGTCTACTTACACTATAACATTCAGGTTTGGATCATTCTCTCATAAGAAAATGCAAACTGCATATTAACCATTTTTTTGACGCAGACAAGCAGTTTTTACATGCTTCACGACAATTGCGTGCAAATGAGTCCTTATAGGCAAAATTGATTTATTTTACAAAGGTAGGTCTATTGACACTATAACATTGAGGTTTGGATCATTTTCTCAAAAGATAATGCAAACTGATCATTTCCTATTATTTTCACGCAGACAAGAAGTATTTACATGCTTTATGACAATTAGGTGCAAATGTGTCCTTATAGGCAAAATTGCTTTATTTCATGAAGGTAAGTCTACTTACACTATAACATTCAGGTTTGGATCATTCTCTCATAAGAAAATGCAAACTGCATATTAACCATTTTTTTGACGCAGACAAGCAGTTTTTACATGCTTCACGACAATTGCGTGCAAATGAGTCCTTATAGGCAAAATTGATTTATTTTACAAAGGTAAGTCTATTGACACTATAGCATTCAGGTTTGGATCATTCTTTCAAAAGATAATGCAAACTGATAATTTCCTATTATTTTCACGCAGACAAGCAGTATTTACATGCTTTATGACAATTAGGTGCAAATGTGTCCTAATAGGCAGAATTGCATTTCACAAAGGTAAGTCTACATTCACTATAATATTCAGGGTTGGATCATTCTCTCATAAGAAAGTGCAAACTGCATATTAACCATTATTTTAACGCAGAGAAGCAGTTTTTACATGCTTCACGACAATTGCGTGCAAATGAGTCCTTATAGGCAAAATTGCTTTATTTTACAAAGGTAAGTCTATTTATATTATAACATTCAGGTTTGGATCATTTTCTCAAAAGATAATGCAAACTGATCATTTCCTATTATTTTCACGCAGCCAAGCAGTATTTACATGCTTTATGACAATTAGGTGCAAATGAGTCCTAATAGGCAGAATTGCTTTCTTTCACAAAGGTAAGTCTACTTTCACTATAACATTCAGGTTTGGATCATTCTCTCATAAGAAAATGCAAACTGCATATTAACCATTATTTTAACGCATACAAGCAGTTTTTACATGCTTTATGACAATTAGGGGCAAATGAGTCCTTATAGGCAAAATTGCTTTATTTCATTAAGGTAAGTCTATTTACACTATAACACTCAGGTTTGGATCATTCTCTCATAAGAAAATGCAAACTGCATATTAACCATTATTTTAACGCAGACAAGCAGCTTTTACATGCTTCACGACAATTGCGTGCAAATGAGTCTTTATAGGCAAAATTGCTTTATTTTACAAAGGTAAGTCTATTTACACTATAACATTCAGGTTTGGATCATTCTCTCATAAGAAAATGCAAACTGCATATTTACCATTATTTTAACGCATACAAGCAGTTTTTACATGCTTTATGACAATTAGGGGCAAATGAGTCCTTATAGGCAAAATTGCTTTATTTCATTAAGGTAAGTCTATTTATACTATAACATTCAGGTTTGGATCATTCTCTCATAAGAAAATGCAAACTGCATATTAACCATTATTTTAACGCTGACAAGCAGTTTTTACATGCTTCACGACAATTGCGTGCAAATGAGTCCTTATAGGCAAAATTGCTTTATTTTACAAAGTTAAGTCTATTTTCACTATAACATTCAGGTTTGGATCATTCTCTCATAAGAAAATGCAAACTGCATATTAACCATTATTTTAACGCATACAAGCAGTTTTTACATGCTTTATGACAAAAAGGGGCAAGTGATTCCTTATAGGCAAAATTGCTTTATTTTACAAAGGTTAGTTTACTTAAACTATAACATTCAGGTTTAGATCATTCTCTCATAAGAAAATGCAAACTGCATATTAACTATTATTTTAAAGCATACAAGCAGTTTTTACAAGCTTTATGACAATTAGGTGCAAATGAGTCCTTATAGGCCAAATTGCTTTATTTCTTGAGGGTAAGTCTATTTACACTATAACATATAGGTTTGGATCATTCTCTCATAAGAAAATGCAAACTGCATATTTACTATCATTTTAACGCATACAAGCAGTTTTAACATGCTTTATGACAATTAGGTGCATATGAGTCTTTATAGGCAAAATTGCTTTATTTCATGAGGGTAAGTCTATTTACACTAAAACATTCAGGTTTGGATCATTCTCTCATAAGAAAATGCAAACTGCATATTAAACATTATTTAAACGCAGACAAGCAGTTTTTACATGCTTTACGACATATAGGTGCAAATGAGTCTTTATAGGCAAATTTGCTTTATTTCATGAGGGTAAGTCTATTTACACTATAACATATAGGTTTGGATCATTCTATCATAAGAAAATGCAAACTGCATATTTACTATCATTTTAACGCATACAAGCAGTTTTAACATGCTTTATGACAATTAGGTGCATATGAGTCTTTATAGGCAAAATTGCTTTATTTCATGAGGGTAAGTCTATTTACACTAAAACATTCAGGTTTGGATCATTCTCTCATAAGAAAATGCAAACTGCATATTAAACATTATTTAAACGCAGACAAGCAGTTTTTACATGCTTTACGACATATAGGTGCAAATGAGTCTTTATAGGCAAAATTGCTTTATTTCATGAGGGTAAGTCTATTTACACTATAACATATAGGTTTGGATCCTTCTCTCATAAGAAAATGCAAACTGCATATTTACTATCATTTTCACGCAGACAAGCAGTTTTTACAGCTTCACGACAATTGCGTGCAAATGAGTCCTTATAGGCAAAATTGCTTTATTTTACAAAGGTAAGTCTATTTACACTATAACATTCAGGTTTGGATCATTCTCTCATAAGAAAATGCAAACTGCATATTAACCATTATTTTAACGCAGACAAGCAGTTTTTACATGCTTCACGACAATTGCGTGCAAATGAGTCCTTATAAGCAAAATTGCTTTATTTTACAAAGGTAAGTCTATTTACACTATAACATTCAGGTTTGGATCATTCTCTCATAAGAAAATGCAAACTGCATATTAACAATTATTTTAACACTTACAAGCAGTTTTTACATGCTTTATGACAATTAGGGGCAAATGAGTCCTTATAGGCAAATTTGCTTTATTTCATGAAGGTAAGTTTATTTACACTATAACATTCAGGTTTGGATCTTTCTCTCATAAGAAAATGCAAACTGCATATTAACTATTATTTAAACGAAGACAAGCGGTTTTTACATGCTTTACGACAATTAGGTGCAAATGAGTCTTTATAGGCAAAATTGCTTTATTTCATGAAGGTAAGTCTATTTACACTATAACATTCAGGTTTGGATCATTCTCTTTTAAGAAAATGCAAACTGCATATTAACCATTATTTTAACGCAGCCAAGCAGTTTTTACATGCTTCACCACAATTGCGTGCAAATGAGTCCTTATAGGCAAAATTGCTTTATTTTACAAAGGTAAGTCTATTTACACTATAACATTCAGGTTTGGATCATTCTCTCATAAGAAAATGCAAACTGATCATTTCCTAATATTTTCACGCAGACAAGAAGTATTTACATGCTTTATGACAATAAGGTGCAAATGTGTCCCTATAGGCAAAATTGCTTTATTTTATGAAGGTAATTCTACTTACACTATAACATTCAGGTTTGGATCATTCTCTCATAAGAAAATGCAAACTGCATATTACCATTATTTTAACGCATACAAGCAGTTTTTACATGCTTTATGACAACTAGGTTAAAATGAGTCCTTATTGGCAAAATTGCTTTATTTCATGAGGGTAAGTCTATTTACACTATAACATTCAGGTTTGGATCATTCTCTCATAAGAAAATGCAAACTGCATATTAACCATTATTTTAACGCAGACAAGCAGTTTTTACATGCTTCACGACAATTGCGTGCAAATGAGTCCTTATAGGCAAAATTGCTTTATTTTACAAAGGTAAGTCTATTTACACTATAGCATCAGGTTTGGATCATTCTCTCATAAGAAAATGAAAACTGCATATTAACCATTATTTTAACGCATACAAGCAGTTTTTACAAGCTTTATGACATTTAGGTGCAAATGAGTCCTTGTAGGCAAAATTGCTTTATTTCATGAGGGTAAGTCTATTTACACTATAACATTCAGGTTTGGATCATTCTCTCATAAGAAAATGCAAACTGCATATTAACCATTATTTAAACGCAGACAAGCAGTTTGTTCATGCTTTACGACAATTAGGTGCAAATGAGTCTTTATAGGCAAAATTGCTTTATTTCATGAGAGTAAGTCTATTTACACTATGACATTCAGGTTTGGATCATTCTCTCATAAGAAAATACAAACTGCATATTAACCATTATTTTAACGCATACAAGCAGTTTTTACATGCTTTATGACAATTAGGGGCAAATGAGTCCTTATAGGCAAAATTGCTTTATTTCATGAAGGTAAGTCTATTTACACTATAACATTCAGGTTTGGATCATTCTCTCATAAGAAAATGCAAACTGCATATTAACCATTATTTAAACGCAGACAAGCAGTTTTTTCATGCTTTACGACAATTAGGTGCAAATGAGTCTTTATAGGCAAAATTGCTTTATTTCATGAATATAATTCTATTTACACTATGACATTCAGGTTTGGATCATTCTCTTTTAAGAAAATGCAAACTGCATATTAACCATTATTTTAACGCAGCCAAGCAGTTTTTACATGCTTCACCACAATTGCGTGCAAATGAGTCCTTATAGGCAAAATTGCTTTATTTTACAAAGGTTAGTCTATTTACACTATAACATTCAGGTTTGGATCATTTTCTCAAAAGATAATGCAAACTGATCATTTCCTAATATTTTCACGCAGACAAGAAGTATTTACATGCTTTATGACAATGAGGTGCAAATGTGTCCCTATAGGCAAAATTGCTTTATTTTATGAAGGTAATTCTACTTACACTATAACATTCAGGTTTGGATCATTCTCTCATAAGAAAATGCAAACTGCATATTACCATTATTTTAACGCATACAAGCAGTTTTTACATGCTTTATGACAATTAGGTTAAAATGAGTCCTTATAGGCAAAATTGCTTTATTTCATGAGGGTAAGTCTATTTACACTATAACATTCAGGTTTGGATCATTCTCTCATAAGAAAATGCAAACTGCATATTAACCATTATTTAAACGCAGACAAGCAGTTTGTTCATGCTTTACGACAATTAGGTGCAAATGAGTCTTTATAGGCAAAATTGCTTTATTTCATGAGAGTAAGTCTATTTACACTATGACATTCAGGTTTGGATCATTATCTCATAAGAAAATGCAAACTGCATATTAACCATTATTTTAACTCATACAAGCAGTTTTTACATGCTTTATGACAATTAGGGGCAAATGAGTCCTTATAGGCAAAATTGCTTTATTTCATGAAGGTAAGTCTATTTACACTATAACATTCAGGTTTGGATCATTCTCTCATAAGAAAATGCAAACTGCATATTAACCATTATTTTAACGCAGACAAGCAGTTTTTTCATGCTTTACGACAATTAGGTGCAAATGAGTCTTTATAGGCAAAATTGCTTTATTTCATGAGAGTAATTCTATTTACACTATAACATTTAGGTTTGGATCATTCTCTCATAAGAAAATGCAAACTGCATATTAACCATTATTTTAACGCAGACAAGCAGTTTTTACATGCTTCACGACAATTGCGTGCAAATGAGTCCTTATAGGCAAAATTGCTTTATTTTACAAAGGTAAGTCTATTTACACTATAGCATTCAGGTTTGGATCATTCTCTCATAAGAAAATGCAAACTGCATATTAACCATTATTTTAACGCATACAAGCAGTTTTTACAAGCTTTATGACATTTAGGTGCAAATGAGTCCTTGTAGGCAAACTTGCTTTATTTCATGAGGGTAAGTCTATTTACACTATAACATTCAGGTTGGGATCATTCTCTCATAAGAAAATGCAAACTGCATATTTACTATCATTTTAACGCATACAAGAAGTTTTTACATGCTTTATGACAATTAGGTGCAAATGAGTCTTTATAGGCAAAATTGCTTTATTTCATGAAGGTAAGTCTATTTACACTATAACATTCAGGTTTGGATCATTCTCTTTTAAGAAAATGCAAACTGCATATTAACCATTATTTTAACGCAGACAAGCAGTTTTTACATGCTTCACGACAATTGCGTGCAAATGAGTCCTTATAGGCAAAATTGCTTTATTTTACAAAGGTAAGTCTATTTACACTATAACATTCAGGTTTGGATCATTTTCTCAAAAGATAATGCAAACTGATCATTTCCTAATATTTTCACGCAGACAAGAAGTATTTACATGCTTTATGACAATGAGGTGCAAATGTGTCCCTATAGGCAAAATTGCTTTATTTTATGAAGGTAATTCTACTTACACTATAACATTCAGGTTTGGATCATTCTCTCATAAGAAAATGCAAACTGCATATTTACTATCATTTTCACGCAGACAAGCAGCTTTTACATATTTTACGACAAAAAGGTGCAAATAAGTCCTTAAAGGCAAAAGTGTTTTATTTCACAAAGGTAAGTCTACTTTCACTATAGCATTTAGGTTTGGATCATTCTCTCATAAAAAAATGCAAACTGCATATTAACCATTATTTTAACGCAGACAAGCAGTTTTTACATGCTTCACGACAATTGCGTGCAAATGAGTCCTTATAGGCAAAATTGCTTTATTTTACAAAGGTAAGTCTATTTACACTATAACATTCAGGTTTGGATCATTCTCTCATCAGAAAATGCAAACTGCATATTAACCATTATTTTAACGCATACAAGCAGTTTTTACTTGCTTTATGACAATTAGGGGCAAATGAGTCCTTATAGGCAAAATTGCTTTATTTCATGAAGGTAAGTCTATTTACACTATACCATTCAGGTTTGGATCATTCTCTCTTAAGAAAATGCAAACTGCATATTAACCATTATTTAAACGCAGACAAGCAGTTTTTACATGCTTTACGACAATTAGGTGCAAATGAGTATTTATAGGCAAAATTGCTTTATTTCATGAGGGTAAGTCTATTTACACTATAACATTTAGGTTTGGATCATTCTCTCTTAAGAAAATGCAAACTGCATATTAACCATTGTTTTGACGCAGACAAGCAGTTTTTACATGCTTCACGACAATTGCGTGCAAATAAGTCCTAATAGGCAGAATTGCTTTATTTCACAAAGGTAAGTCTATTTACACAATAACATTCAGGTTTGGATCATTCTCTCAAAAGATAAATCAAACTGATCATTTTCTATTATTTTCACGCATACAAGTAGTATTTACATGCTTTATGACAATTAGGTGAAAATTAGTCCTTATAGGCAAAATTGCTTTATTTTACAAAGGTAAGTCTATTTACATTATAATATTCAGGTTTGGATCATTTTCTCAAAAGATAATGCAAACTGATCATTTCCTATTATTTTCACGCAGACAAGCAGTATTTATATGCTTTATGACAATTAGGTGCAAATGAGTCCTAATAGGCAGAATTGCTTTATTTCACAAAGGTAAGTCTACTTTCACTATAACATTCAGGTTTGGATCATTCTCTCATAAGAAAATGCAAACTGCATATTAACCATTATTTTAACGCAGACAAGCAGTTTTTACATGCTTCACGACAAATGCGTGCAAATGAGTCCTTATAGGCAGAATTGCTTTATTTTACAAAGGTAAGTCTATTTACACTATAACATTCAGATTTAGATCATTCTCTCAAAAGATAATGGCAAACTGATCATTTCCTATTATTTTCACGCAGACAAGCAGTATTTACATGCTTTATGACTATTAGGTGCAAATGAGTCCTTATAGGCAAAATTGCTTTAATTTACAAAGGTATATCTACTTACACTATAACATTCAGGTTTGGATCATTGTCTCATTAGAAAATGAAAACTGCATATTTACTATCATTTTTACGCAGACAAGTAGTTTTTACATGCTTTACGACAATTAGGTGCAAATGAGTCATTATAGGCAAAATTGCTTTATTTTACAAAAACAAGTCTATTAACACTATAACATTCAGGTTTGGATCATTCTCTCATAACAAAATGCAAACTGAAAATTTACTATCATTTTAACGCAGACAAGCAGTTTTTAAATGCTTTACGACAATAAGGTGCAAATTAGTCCTTATAGGCAAAATTGCTTTATTTCATAAAGGTAAGTCTACTTACACTATGACATTCAGGTTTGGATCATTCTCTCATAAGAAAATGCAAACTGCATATTAACTATTATTTTAACGCATACAAGCAGTTTTTACATGCTTTATGACAATTAGGGGCAAATGAGTCCTTATAGGCAAAATTGCATTATTTCATGAAGGTAAGTCTATTTACTTTGTAACATTCAGGTTTGGATCATTCTCTCATAAGAAAATGCAAACTGCATATTAACCATTATTTTAACGCAGACAAGCAGTTTTTACATGCTTTACGACAATTAGGTGCAAATCAGTCCTTATAGGCAAAATTGCTTTATTTCACAAAGGTAAGTTTACTTACACTATAACATTCAGGTTTGGATCAATCTCTCATAAGAAAATGCAAACTGCATATTAACTATTATTTTAACGCATACAAGCTGTTTTTACATGCTTTATGACAATTAGGTTCAAATGAGGCCTTATAGGCAAAATTGCTTTATTTTACAAAGGTTAGTCTATTTACACTATAACATTCAGGTTTGAATCATTTGCTCAAAAGATAATGCAAATTGATCATTTCCTATTATTTTCACGCAGCCAAGCAGTATTTACTTGCTTTATGACAATTAGGTCAAATGTGTCCTTATAGGCAAAATTGCTTTATTTTACACAGGCAAGTCTCATTTACACTATAACATTCAGGTTTGGATCATTCTCTCATAAGAAATTGCAAACTGCACATTTAGTATCATTTTAACGCAGAATATCAGTTTTTACATGTTTTAAGACAATTAGGTGCAAATTAGTCCTTATAGGCAAAATTGCTTTATTTCATGAAGGTAAGTCTATTTACTGTATAACATTCAGGTTTAGATCATTCTCTCATAAGAAAATGCAAACTGCATATTAACCATAATTTGAACGCATACAAACTGTTTTTACATGCTTTATGACAATTAGGTGCAAATGAGTCCTTATAGGCAAAATTGCTTTATTTCATGAGGGTAAGTCTATTTACACTATAACATTCAGGTTTGGATCATTCTCTCATAAGAAAATGCAAACTGCATATTAACCATTATTTTAACGCAGACAAGCAGTTTTCACATGCTTCACGACAATTGCGTGCAAATAAGTCCTTAAAGGCAAAATTGTTTTATTTCACAAAGGTAAGTCTACTTTCACTATAACATTCAGGTTTGGATCATTCTCTTATAAGAAAATGCAAACTGCATATCAACCATTATTTTAACGCAGACAAGCAGTTTTTATATGCTTTATGACAATTCGGGGCAAATGAATCCTTATAGGCAAAATTGCTTTATTTCATAAAGGTATGTCTATTTACACTATAACATTCAGGTTTGGATCATTCTCTCATAAAAAAATGCAAACTGCATATTAACCATTATTTTTACCGCAGACAAGCAGTTTTTACATGCTTGATGACAATTAGAGGCAAATGAGTCCTTATAGGTTAAATTGCTTTATTTTACAAAGGTAAGTCTATTTACATTATAACATTCAGGTTTGGATCATTCTCTCATAAGAAAATGCAAACTGCATATTAACCATTATTTTAACGCAGTCAAGCAGTTTTTACATGCTTCACGACAAATGCGTGCAAATGAGTCCATAAAGGCAAAATTGCTTTATTTTACAAAGGTAAGTCTACTTACACTATAACATTGAGGTTTGGATCATTTTCTCAAAAGATAATGCAAACTGATCATTTCCTATTATTTTCACGCAGACAAGAAGTATTTACATGCTTTATGACAATTAGGTGCAAATGTGTCCTTATAGGCAAAATTGCTTTATTTCATAAAGGTAAGTCTACTTACACTATAACATTCAGGTTTGGA
Source organism: Xanthostigma xanthostigma (assembly GCA_963575645.1). Taxonomy (NCBI): domain Eukaryota; kingdom Metazoa; phylum Arthropoda; class Insecta; order Raphidioptera; family Raphidiidae; genus Xanthostigma; species Xanthostigma xanthostigma. The sequence continues at coordinate 10,214,310 of OY754474.1, forward strand.
TCATTCTCTCATTAGAAAATGAAAACTGCATATTTACTATTATTTTTACGCAGACAAGTAGTTTTTACATGCTTTACGACAATTAGGTGCAAATGAGTCCTTATAGGCAAAATTGCTTTATTTTACAAAAACAAGTCTATTAACACTATAACATTCAGGTTTGGATCATTCTCTCATAACAAAATGCAAACTGAAAATTTACTATCATTTTAACGCAGACAAGCAGTTTTTAAATGCTTTACGACAATTAGGTGCAAATTAGTCCTTATAGGCAAAATTGCTTTATTTCATAAAGGTTAGTCTACTTACACTATAACATTCAGGTTTGGATCATTCTCTCATTAGAAAATGCAAACTGCATATTAACTATTATTTTAACGCATACAAGCAGTTTTTACATGCTTTATGACAATTAGAGGCAAATGAGTCCTTATAGGCAAAATTGCTTTATTTCATGAAGGTAAGTCTATTTACTTTATAACATTCAGGTTTGGATCTTTCTCTCATAAGAAAATGCAAACTGCATATTAACCACTATTTTAACGCATACAAGCAGTTTTTACATGCTTTATGACAATTAGGGGCAAATGAGTCCTTATAGGCAAAATTGCTTTATTTCATGAAGGTAAGTCTATTTACTTTTTAACATTCAGGTTTGGATCATTCTCTCATAAGAAAATGCAAACTGCATATTAACCATTATTTTAACGCAGACAAGCAGTTTTTACATGCTTTACGACAATTAGGTGCAAATGAGCCCTTATAGGCAAAATTGCTTTATTTCACAAAGGTAAGTTTACTTACACTATAACATTCAGGTTTGGATCAATCTCTCATAAGAAAATGCAAACTGCATATTAACTATTATTTTAACGCATACAAGCTGTTTTTACATGCTTTATGACAATTAGGTGCAAATGTGTCCTTATAGGCAAAGTTGCTTTATTTTACACAGGCAAGTCTATTTACACTATAACATTCAGGTTTGGATCATTCTCTCATAAGAAAATGCAAACTGCATATAACTATTATTTTAACGCATACAAGCAGTTTTTACATGCTTTATGACAATTAGGTGCAAATGAGTCATTATAGGCAAAATTGCTTTATTTCATGAGGGTAATTCTATTTACACTATAACATTCAGGTTTGGATCATTCTCTCATAAGAAAATGCAAACTGAATATTGACTATCATTTTCACGCAGACAAGCAGTTTTTACATGCTTCACGACAATTGCGTGCAAATGAGTCCTTATAGGCAAAATTGCTTTATTTTACAAAGGTAAGTCTATTTACACTATAACATTCAGGTTTGTATCATTTTCTCAAAAGATAATGCAAACTGATCATTTCCTAATATTTTCACGCAGACAAGAAGTATTTACATGCTTTATGACAATGAGGTGCAAATGTGTCCCTATAGGCAAAATTGCTTTATTTCATGAAGGTAATTACTTACACTATAACATACAGGTTTGGATCATTCTCTCATAAGAAAATGCAAACTGCATATAACCATTATTTTAACGCATACAAGCAGTTTTTACATGCTTTACGACATATAGGTGCAAATGAGTCTTTATAGGCAAAATTGCTTTATTTCATGAGGGTAAGTCTACTTACACTATAACATTCAGGTTTGGATCACTCTCTCATAAGAAAATGCAAACTGAATATTGACTATCATTTTCACGCAGACAAGCAGTTTTTACATGGTTTACGACAATTAGGTGCAAATAAGTCCTTAAAGGCAAAATTGTTTTATTTCACAAAGGTAAGTCTTCTTTCACTATAACATTCAGGTTTGGATCATTCTCTCATAAGAAAATGCAAACTGCATATTAACCATTATTTTAACGCAGACAAGCAGTTTTTACATGCTTCACGACAATTGCGTGCAAATGAGTCCTTATAGGCAAAATTGCTTTATTTTACAAAGGTAAGTCTATTTACACTATAGCATTCAGGTTTGGATCATTCTCTCATAAGAAAATGAAAACTGCATATTAACCATTATTTTAACGCATACAAGCAGTTTTTACAAGATTTATGACATTTAGGTGCAAATGAGTCATTATAGGCAAAATTGCTTTATTTCATGAGGGTAATTCTATTTACACTATAACATTCAGGTTTGGATCATTCTCTTTTAAGAAAATGCAAACTGCATATTAACCATTATTTATACGCAGACAAGCAGTTTTTACATGCTTCACCACAATTGCGTGCAAATGAGTCCTTATAGGCAAAATTGCTTTATTTTACAAAGGTAAGTCTATTTACACTATAACATTCAGGTTTGTATCATTTTCTCAAAAGATAATGCAAACTGATCATTTCCTAATATTTTCACGCAGACAAGAAGTATTTACATGCTTTATGACAATGAGGTGCAAATGTGTCCCTATAGGCAAAATTGCTTTATTTCATGAAGGTAATTACTTACACTATAACATACAGGTTTGGATCATTCTCTCATAAGAAAATGCAAACTGCATATTTACTATCATTTTCACGCAGACAAGCAGCTTTTACATATTTTACGACAAAAAGGTGCAAATAAGTCCTTAAAGGCAAAAGTGTTTTATTTCACAAAGGTAAGTCTACTTTCACTTTAACATTCAGGTTTGGATCATTCTCTCATAAAAAAATGCAAACTGCATATTAACCATTATTTTAACGCAGACAAGCAGTTTTTACATGCTTCACGACAATTGCGTGTAAATGAGTCCTTATAGGCAAAATTGCTTTATTTTACAAAGGTTAGTCTATTTACACTATAACATTCAGGTTTGGATCATTCTCTCATCAGAAAATGCAAACTGCATATTAACCATTATTTTAATGCATACAAGCAGTTTTTACTTGCTTTATGACAATTAGGGGCAAATGAGTCCTTATAGGCAAAATTGCTTTATTTCATGAAGGTAAGTCTATTTACACTATAACATTCAGGTTTGGATCATTCTCTCATAAGAAAATGCAAACTGCATATTAACCATTATTTAAACGCAGACAAGCAGTTTTGACATGCTTTACGACAATTAGGTGCAAATGAGTCTTTATAGGCAAAATTGCTTTACTTCATGAGGGTAAGTCTATTTACACTATAACATTCAGGTTTGGATCATTCTCTCATAAGAAAATGCAACCTGCATATTAACCATTATTTTAACGCAGACAAGCAGTTTTTACATGCTTCACGACAATTGCGTGCAAATGAGTCCTTATAGGCAAAATTGCTTTATTTTACAAAGGTTAGTCTATTTACACTATAACATTCAGGTTTGGATCATTCTCTCATAAGAAAATGCAAACTGCATATTAACCATTATTTAAACGCAGACAAGCAGTTTTTACATGCTTTACGACATATAGGTGCAAATGAGTCTTTATAGGCAAAATTGATTTATTTCATGAGGGTAAGTCAATTTACACTATAACATTCAGGTTTGGATCATTCTTTCATAAGAAAATGCAAACTGAATATTGACTATCATTTTCACGCAGACAAGCAGTTTTTACATGGTTTACGACAATTAGGTGCAAATAAGTCCTTAAAGGCAAAATTGTTTTATTTCACAAAGGTAAGTCTACTTTCACTATAACATTCAGGTTTGGATCATTCTCTCATAAGAAAATGCAAACTGCATATTAACCATTATTTTAACGCAGACAAGCAGTTTTTACATGCTTCACGACAATTGCGTGCAAATGAGTCCTTATAGGCAAAATTGCTTTATTTTACAAAGGTAAGTCTACTTTTACTATAACATTCAGGTTTGGATCATTCCTTCATAAGAAAATGCAAACTGCATATTAACCATTATTTTAACGCATACAAGCAGTTTTTACAAGCTTTATGACATTTAGGTGCAAATGAGTCCTTGTAGGAGTAAGTCTATTTACACTATAACATTCAGGTTTGGATCATTCTCTCATAAGAAAATGCAAACTGCATATTTACTATCATTTTAACGCATACAAGAAGTTTTTACATGCTTTATGACAATTAGGTGCAAATGAGCCTTTATAGGCAAAATTGCTTTATTTCATGAGGGTAAGTCTATTTACACTATAACATTCAGGTTTGGATCATTCTCTTTTAAGAAAATGCAAACTGCATATTAACCATTATTTTAACGCAGACAAGCAGTTTTTACATGCTTCACCACAATTGCGTGCAAATGAGTCCATATAGGCAAAATTGCTTTATTTTACAAAGGTAAGTCTATTTACACTATAACATTCAGGTTTGTATCATTTTCTCAAAAGATAATGCAAACTGATCATTTCCTAATATTTTCACGCAGACAAGAAGTATTTACATGCTTTATGACAATGAGGTGCAAATGTGTCCCTATAGGCAAAATTGCTTTATTTCATGAAAGTAATTCTACTTACACTATAACATTCAGGTTTGGATCATTCTCTCATAAGAAAACGCAAACTGCATATTAACCAATATTTTAACGCAGACAAGCAGTTTTTACATGCTTCACGACAATTGCGTGCAAATGAGTCCGTATAGGCAAAATTGCTGTATTTTACAAAGGTAAGTCTATTTACACTATAACATTCAGGTTTCGATCATTCTCTCATCAGAAAATGCAAACTGCATATTAACCATTATTTTAACGCATACAAGCAGTTTTTACTTGCTTTATGACAATTAGGGGCAAATGAGTCCTTATAGGCAAAATTGCTTTATTTCATGAAGGTAAGTCTATTTACACTATACCATTCAGGTTTGGATCATTCTCTTATAAGAAAATGCAAACTGCATATTAACCATTATTTAAACGCAGACAAGTAGTATTTACATGCTTTATGACAATTAGGTGAAAATTAGTCCTTATAGGCAAAATTGCTTTATTTTACAAAGGTAAGTCTATTTACATTATAATATTCAGGTTTGGATCATTTTCTCAAAAGATAATGCACACTGATCATTTCCTATTATTTTCACGCAGACAAGCAGTATTTATGTGCTTTATGACAATTAGGTGCAAATGAGTCCTAATAGGCAGAATTGCTTTATTTCACAAAGGTAAGTCTACTTTCACTATAACATTCAGGTTTGGATCATTCTCTCATAAGAAAATGCAAACTGCATATTAACCATTATTTTAACGCAGTCAAGCAGTTTTTACATGCTTCACGACAAATGCGTGCAAATGAGTCCATATAGGCAAAATTGCTTTATTTTACAAAGGTAAGTCTATTTACATCATAACATTGAGGTTTGGATCATTTTCTCAAAAGATAATGCAAACTGATCATTTCCTATTATTTTCACGCAGACAAGAAGTATTTACATGCTTTATGACAATTAGGTGCAAATGTGTCCTTATAGGCAAAATTGCTTTATTTCACAAAGGTATATCTACTTACACTATAACATTCAGGTTTGGATCATTCTCTCATTAGAAAATGAAAACTGCATATTTACTATCATTTTTACGCAGACAAGTAGTTTTTACATGCTTTACGACAATTAGGTGCAAATGAGTCCTTATAGGCAAAATTGCTTTATTTTACAAAAACAAGTCTATTAACACTATAACATTCAGGTTTGGATCATTCTCTCATAACAAAATGCAAACTGAAAATTTACTATCATTTTAACGCAGACAAGCAGTTGTTAAATGCTTTACGACAATTAGGTGCAAATTAGTCCTTATAGGCAAAATTGCTTTATTTCATAAAGGTCAGTCTACTTACACTATAACATTCAGGTTTGGATCATTCTCTCATAAGAAAATGCAAACTGCATATTAACTATTATTTTAACGCATACAAGCAGTTTTTACATGCTTTATGACAATTAGGGGCAAATGAGTCCTTATAGGCAAAATTGCTTTATTTCATGAAGGTATGTCTATTTACTTTATAACATTCAGGTTTGGATCATTCTCTCATAAGAAAATGCAAACTGCATATTAACCACTATTTTAACGTATACAAGCAGTTTTTACATGCTTTATGACAATTAGGGGCAAATGAGTCCTTGTAGGAGTAAGTCTATTTACACTATAACATTCAGGTTTGGATCATTCTCTCATAAGAAAATGCAAACTGCATATTTACTATCATTTTAACGCATACAAGAAGTTTTTACATGCTTTATGACAATTAGGTGCAAATGAGCCTTTATAGGCAAAATTGCTTTATTTCATGAGGGTAAGTCTATTTACACTATAACATTCAGGTTTGGATCATTCTCTTTTAAGAAAATGCAAACTGCATATTAACCATTATTTTAACGCAGACAAGCAGTTTTTACATGCTTCACCACAATTGCGTGCAAATGAGTCCATATAGGCAAAATTGCTTTATTTTACAAAGGTAAGTCTATTTACACTATAACATTCAGGTTTGTATCATTTTCTCAAAAGATAATGCAAACTGATCATTTCCTAATATTTTCACGCAGACAAGAAGTATTTACATGCTTTATGACAATGAGGTGCAAATGTGTCCCTATAGGCAAAATTGCTTTATTTCATGAAGGTAATTCTACTTACACTATAACATTCAGGTTTGGATCATTCTCTCATAAGAAAATGCAAACTGCATATTAACCATTATTTTAACGCAGACAAGCAGTTTTTACATGCTTCACGACAATTGCGTGCAAATGAGTCCTTATAGGCAAAATTGCTTTATTTTACAAAGGTAAGTCTATTTACACTATAACATTCAGGTTTCGATCATTCTCTCATCAGAAAATGCAAACTGCATATTAACCATTATTTTAACGCATACGAGCAGTTTTTACTTGCTTTATGACAATTAGGGGCAAATGAGTCCTTATAGGCAAAATTGCTTTATTTCATGAAGGTAAGTCTATTTACACTATACCATTCAGGTTTGGATCATTCTCTCATAAGAAAATGCAAACTGCATATTAACCATTATTTAAACGCAGACAAGTAGTATTTACATGCTTTATGACAATTAGGTGAAAATTAGTCCTTATAGGCAAAATTGCTTTATTTTACAAAGGTAAGTCTATTTACATTATAATATTCAGGTTTGGATCATTTTCTCAAAAGATAATGCACACTGATCATTTCCTATTATTTTCACGCAGACAAGCAGTATTTATGTGCTTTATGACAATTAGGTGCAAATGAGTCCTAATAGGCAGAATTGCTTTATTTCACAAAGGTAAGTCTACTTTCACTATAACATTCAGGTTTGGATCATTCTCTCATAAGAAAATGCAAACTGCATATTAACCATTATTTTAACGCAGTCAAGCAGTTTTTACATGCTTCACGACAAATGCGTGCAAATGAGTCCATATAGGCAAAATTGCTTTATTTTACAAAGGTAAGTCTATTTACACTATAACATTGAGGTTTAGATCATTTTCTCAAAAGATAATGCAAACTGATCATTTCCTATTATTTTCACGCAGACAAGAAGTATTTACATGCTTTATGACAATTAGGTGCAAATGTGTCCTTATAGGCAAAATTGCTTTATTTCACAAAGGTATATCTACTTACACTATAACATTCAGGTTTGGATCATTCTCTCATTAGAAAATGAAAACTGCATATTTACTATCATTTTTACGCAGACAAGTAGTTTTTACATGCTTTACGACAATTAGGTGCAAATGAGTCCTTATAGGCAAAATTGCTTTATTTTACAAAAACAAGTCTATTAACACTATAACATTCAGGTTTGGATCATTCTCTCATAACAAAATGCAAACTGAAAATTTACTATCATTTTAACGCAGACAAGCAGTTTTTAAATGCTTTACGACAATTAGGTGCAAATTAGTCCTTATAGGCAAAATTGCTTTATTTCATAAAGGTCAGTCTACTTACACTATAACATTCAGGTTTGGATCATTCTCTCATAAGAAAATGCAAACTGCATATTAACTATTATTTTAACGCATACAAGCAGTTTTTACATGCTTTATGACAATTAGGGGCAAATGAGTCCTTATAGGCAAAATTGCTTTATTTCATGAAGGTATGTCTATTTACTTTATAACATTCAGGTTTGGATCATTCTCTCATAAGAAAATGCAAACTGCATATTAACCACTATTTTAACGTATACAAGCAGTTTTTACATGCTTTATGACAATTAGGGGCAAATGAGTCCTTATAGGCAAAATTGCTTTATTTCATGAAGGTAAGTCTATTTACTTTATAACATTCAGGTTTGGATCATTCTCTCATAAGAAAATGCAAACTGCATATTAACCATTATTTTAACGCAGACAAGCAGTTTTTACATGCTTTACGACAATTGCGTGCAAATAAGTCCTTATAGGCAAAATTCATAAGAAAATGCAAACTGCATATCAACCATTATTTTAACGCAGACAAGCAGTTTTTATATGCTTTATGACAATTCGGGACAAATGAATCCTTATAGGCAAAATTGCTTTATTTCATAAAGGTATGTCTATTTACACTATAACATTCAGGTTTGGATCATTCTCTCATAAAAAAATGCAAACTGCATATTAACCATTATTTTAACGCAGACAAGCAGTTTTTACATGCTTGATGACAATTAGAGGCAAATGAGTCCTTATAGGCAAAATTGCTTTATTTTACAAAGGTAAGTATATTTACACTATAACATTCAGGTTTGGATCATTCTCTCATAAGAAAATGCAAACTGCATATTAACCATTATTTTAACGCATACAAGCAGTTTTTACATGCTTTATGACAATTAGGTGCAAATGCGTCCTTATAGACAAAATTGCTTTATTTCATGAGGGTAAGTCTATTTACACTATAACATTTAGGTTTGGATCATTCTCTCTTAAGAAAATGCAAACTGCATATTAACCATTGTTTTGACGCAGACAAGCAGTTTTTACATGCTTCACGACAATTGCGTGCAAATGAGTCCTTATAGGCAAAATTGCTTTATTTTACAAAGGTAAGTCTTTTTACAATATAGCATTCAGGTTTGGATCATTCTCTCATAAGAAAATGAAAACTGCATATTAACCATTATTTTAACGCATACATGCAGTTTTCACAAGCTTTATGACATTTAGGTGCAAATGAGTCCTTGTAGGCAAAATTGCTTTATTTCATGAGGGTAAGTCTATTTACACTATAACATTCAGGTTTGGATCATTCTCTCATAAGAAAATGCAAACTGCATATTTACTATCATTTTAACGCAGACAAGCAGTTTTTACATGCTTTACGACAATTAGGTGCAAATGAGTATTTATAGGCAAAATTGCTTTATTTCATGAGGGTAAGTCTATTTACACTATAACATTTAGGTTTGGATCATTCTCTCTTAAGAAAATGCAAACTGCATATTAACCATTGTTTTGACGCAGACAAGCAGTTTTTACATGCTTCACGACAATTGCGTGCAAATGAATCCTAATAGGCAGAATTGCTTTATTTCACAAATGTAAGTCTATTTACACAATAACATTCAGGTTTGGATCATTCTCTCAAAAGAAAATGCAAACTGCATATTAACCAATCTTTAAACGCAGACAAGCAGTTTTTACATGCTTTACGACATATAGGTGCAAATGAGTCTTTATAGGCAAAATTGATTTATTTCATGAGGGTAAGTCTATTTACACTATAACATTCAGGTTTGGATCATTCTCTCATAAGAAAATGCAAACTGAATATTGACTATCATTTTCACGCAGACAAGCAGTTTTTACATGGTTTACGACAATTAGGTGCAAATAAGTCCTTAAAGGCAAAATTGTTTTATTTCACAAAGGTAAGTCTACTTTCACTATAACATTCAGGTTTGGATCATTCTCTCATAAGAAAATGCAAACTGCATATTAACCATTATTTTAACGCAGACAAGCAGTTTTTACATGCTTCACGACAATTGCGTGCAAATGAGTCCATATAGGCAAAATTGCTTTATTTTACAAAGTTAAGTCTATTTACACTATAACATTGAGGTTTGGATCATTTTCTCAAAAGATAATGCAAACTGATCATTTCCTATTATTTTCACGCAGACAAGTAGTATTTACATGCTTTATGACAACTAGGTGAAAATTACTCCTTATTGGCAAAATTGCTTTATTTTACAAAGGTAAGTCTATTTACATTATAATATTAAGGTTTGGATCATTTTCTCAAAAGATAATGCAAACTGATCATTTCCGATTATTTTCACGCAGACAAGCAGTATTTACATGCTTTATGACAATTAGGTGCAAATGAGTCCTAATAGGCAGAATTGCTTTATTTTACAAAGGTGAGTCTACTTTCACTATAACAATCAGGTTTGGATCATTCTCTCATAAGAAAATGCAAACTGCATATTAACCATTATTTTAACGCAGACAAGCAGTTTTTACATGCTTCACGACAATTGCGTGCAAATAAGTCCATATAGGCAAAATTGCTTTATTTTACAAAGTTAAGTCTATTTACACTATAACATTGAGGTTTGGATCATTTTCTCAAAAGATAATGCAAACTGATCATTTCCTATTATTTTCACGCAGACAAGCAGTATTTACATGCTTTATGACAATTAGGTGCAAATGTGTCCTTATAGGCAAAATTGCTTTATTTCACAAAGGTATATCTACTTACACTATAACATTCAGGTTTGGATCATTCTCTCATTAGAAAATGAAAACTGCATATTTACTATCATTTTTACGCAGACAAGTAGTTTTTACATGCTTTACGACAATTAGGTGCAAATGAGTCCTTATAGGCAAAATTGCTTTATTTCCAAAAGGTAAGTCTACTTACACTATAACATTCAGGTTTGGATCATTCTCTCATAAGAAAATGCAAACTGCACATTTACTATCATTTTAACGCAGAATATCAGTTTTTACATGTTTCACGACAATTAGGTGCAAATTAGTCCGTATAGGCAAAATTGCTTTATTTCATAAAGGTATGTCTATTTACACTATAACATTCAGGTTTGGATCATTCTCTCATAAAAAAATGCAAACTGCATATTAACCATTATTTTTACCGCAGACAAGCAGTTTTTACATGCTTGATGACAATTAGAGGCAAATGAGTCCTTATAGGCAAAATTGCTTTATTTTACAAAGGTAAGTCTATTTACATTATAACATTCAGGTTTGGATCATTCTCTCATAAGAAAATGCAAACTGCATATTAACCATTATTTTAACGCATACAAGCAGTTTTTACATGCTTTATGACAATTAGGTGCAAATGCGTCCTTATAGACAAACTTGCTTTATTTCATGAGGGTAAGTCTATTTACACTATAACATTTAGGTTTGGATCATTCTCTCGTAAGAAAATGCAAACTGAATATTGACTATCATTTTCACGCAGACAAGCAGTTTTTACATGGTTTACGACAATTAGGTGCAAATAAGTCCTTAAAGGCAAAATTGTTTTATTTCACAAAGGTAAGTCTACTTTCACTATAACATTCAGGTTTGGATCATTCTCTCATAAGAAAATGCAAATTGAAAATTTACTATCATTTTAACGCAGACAAGCAGTTTTTACATGCTTCACGACAATTGCGTGCAAATGAGTCCTTATAGGCAAAATTGCTTTATTTTACAAAGGTAAGTCTACTTACACTATAACATTCAGGTTTGGATCATTCTCTCATAAGAAAATGCAATCTGCATATTAACTATTATTTTAACGCATACAAGCAGTTTTTACATGCTTTATGACAATTAGGGGCAAATGAGTCCTTATAGGCAAAATTGCTTTATTTCATGAAGGTAAGTCTATTTACACTATAACATTCAGGTTTGGATCATTCTCTCATAAGAAAATGCAAACTGCATATTAACCATTATTTAAACGCAGACAAGCAGTTTTGACATGCTTTACGACAATTAGGTGCAAATGAGTCTTTATAGGCAAAATTGCTTTACTTCATGAGGGTAAGTCTATTTACACTATAACATTCAGGTTTGGATCATTCTCTCATAAGAAAATGCAACCTGCATATTAACCATTATTTTAACGCAGACAAGCAGTTTTTACATGCTTCACGACAATTGCGTGCAAATGAGTCCTTATAGGCAAAATTGCTTTATTTTACAAAGGTAAGTCTATTTACACTATAACATTCAGGTTTGGATCATTC